>JAVGWX010000002.1:77099203-77499203 GCA_036924085.1 Ariolimax columbianus | reverse complement strand
TGTTTTTTTTTTTATTGCCTCTAATAGTGCTCTGCTGTCTTCAATACAGCTATTTTTGTTGGTGGTTGCTTTTCTGTTTCATGTATTCGCAATGCTCGCAGGAGGGCCATAGATTCTGCTCTGAGGTTTGTGGATGACTTTCCTGTTCGGAGGGCCTCTTCTGTTATATTTCCACTTTTGTGTCTTATGAATATGTCTCCTCCCCCATTTCAACCTGCCCCCTCTGTGTACATCTGTGTCCATTCTTTGGTATATTTTTCCTCAATCATTGCTGGTATCTCTGTGCTTATTGCGATTTTGTTTTTGTTGTAGCTTGGCTCTTCATAGTTGATAAGCATTTCTATTTCTGCAGGTTGGTTGGGTATTAGTTCTCCATATTTTTGGTGAAGGTGGTTTGATATATGGATGAAGCTGTTTCTCTTTAGCCTTTTTTTAACTGGGTATTTCAGTTTGATATGTATGGGATGATCAGGCATGCGTAGCATCTTTTCACTATGTGTCAGCACTCTTTCCTCTCGTCTAGTATTTAGGGGTCTTATATTTGTATGTTTCCATTGTCTAGATTGGTGTAGTCTTCATTCCTCCTGTTATTATCCTTAAGTCCGAGTTTTGAATTTTGTTTAGGCATTCCGTGTTTGTTTTTGATGCTGTGGTCCAGGCTGTCATGCCGTATTCAAGTACTGGCCTGACTGTGCCAGTGTATATATTTTAAAGGATATTGCTATTTGCACCCCAGCTTGCTCCGGCCAACTTCTTCATGAGGGATAGTTTTATGGTTGCTTTTTGTTCTATCTCCTGTATGTATTCCCTCCATGTTGAGTCTCTTGTCCATTTTAACTCCGAGATACACAGGGGTATTTTCTTGTACAAGCTCTTTGCCATTTAGAGTTTTGTTTCTTCCTTGGTGTTGGACAGTGAGAAGCATGTTGTAACTGTCTTTGAGATATTAATCTGCAATCCCCAATCTTTAACCCACTTTCCAACACTGCACAGTGCTGTCTGCATTCTGTTTTTAGCTGTTGGTACTTTTTCTGCAACACTCCACATTGCAAAATCATTAGTGTGTGGGGCACTAGATACTTTCTTTGGGAGTTTTCCCACTGTATCGTTTCATCATCATCATCATCATCAGTCCCATAACCTAGAAGGTCGTTGAGGCACTGTTATTGCAGTTTGTAGTACCAGCTCTAGCCATACAACAGCGGTCTGTCTTGGGCCGCTACACACCTGACGGAGTCTATCTCTCTCCAGGTGGCAGTTCATTATAGTTGTGTCTAAATTTCATACAACAAAGCTGACACTGTCTTCAGCTAGGGCGAATGGTGCCTATCTCGTGAAGTTCAGCCGTGTGAACTAGACCGAGAAATATGACATATGTTTATGCACTTATGTGTTGGGATTGGCACAGTAATGCCTACAGTGGTGAGCTTGCAGAGAATCCTCGCATTGCACTACAGCTAGGAGGACACCAATCCACCTTCTCAAGTATGCTATGGGATGTTAGGAAACCACCGTAACCTGCCCCCAAAAGAAAGTCACCAAGAGTACCTAATTCAAGTATGAGTGATATTAGCAATCACATTTTTTCTTGAATTATGTAAATAAACTTCTGAGCGACCTTCAGTTCTATTCCTGCCTCCCTCGGGGACGGCGTTGGCTAGTGGTTAAGTGACACAGCTCACAATCCGAAGGTGTTGGGTTTGCTCCCCAATCACAGCACAGGCCGTTACCCCGGGGAAGTAAACCCTTAGAAAATGCTTGAGGAAGCAGACCCTTACATAAAATGCATGACAAAGTCAGATGCACTGGGCTGACAGATCCAAAATATAAACCTAGTGCAACGCACACCGCCTTTAGGAATAAGGCAAACACCCAAAAAAACAAAAACAATTTCCTGCCTCTCCAGTAAAGGGATCTGGGGTCCACACAGGAGGTTAAGGATACTTACCTACGTTTATAATTAACTTGTTCAAGATGGGATCAAGTGAGGGGTCGAGCTTCTCCATAACATTCAAGAGCATCACAGGATTCCCACACCGAATGGCAAATTCCAAAAAATGTAGATAGTGTTGTTTTTTTATGTCAATCACATTAAGGCCCTTGTTATACCAGAGAAAGAAAACTTTATTAAGTACAGCATTAAATTACAGTTGTGTTCTAGTCAAACTGAGACTTTTTTGTAAAGAAAAAAGAATTGTTTTCAAGTAGTCAAAATGCCATTTATTTTTTGATATAATCTCCTGCAACATTTATGCACTTACCCAGCATTTAAGTATTGCTTGAAAAGCTTCAGCGTAGAAAGATTTGTCAGTATGTCTGAACCAATCCAGGGCAGACTGTTTCAATTTGCCATCAGTGCTGACCTCCCATGAATTCTTTTAGGGTTCAAAACAGGAAGAAATTGCTTGGAGCGAGGTTTGGTCTGTAAGGTGGATGTGGCGATACCTCCCAGTCAAGTTGCTGCAGATGGCACATAGTGCGGTGAGCCATATGAGGTCAAGCATTATCTTGCAGGATCAGGATGCCCTTTGTGATCAGACGCAACGTGCACTAATCCTCCAAAAATGCAAATGTTCATGAACAATAGTGTTCACCGTACCCAGAGACAGACTTGCCTCTTGACGACAGGTTATTCGTAGATTTTCCAGGATAAGACGTTCCACAATCTGGACATTCAAAGGAATGATTGTGGTTGGTTGAGAGCCACCACGGCCGGGACCATCGGATGTACGGCCTTCTCTAAAACATTTACACCATTCAAATGTCTTACTGCGGCTGAGTGTCTCAACACCGTATTGTGATTGTAGTCTTCTGTAAATTTCCGCAGGTTTCCCGCCTTCTTTCATAAGAAACTTCATCACAACACGCTGTTCTGTGCAAGCACTAACAGTGTTGTCCACCATTTTTATTTATCTGCCACGTGACTGGCCCATGGCAAGTGGGCCACCAAGCAGTAATAGGACACAAGTGCCAATAACTAACGATAGTAGTTCCAGCACGCTATAACACATTCAGGTAGAACTAGGACACAAGTGCCCCTAACTAATGATAGTAGTTCCAGCACGCTATAGCCCATTCAGGTAGAACTAGGACACAAGTGCCCCTAACTAACGATAGTAGTTCCAGCACGCTATAACACATTCAGGTAGAACTAGGACACACTGAGCTTAATGACTTAAGAGCAGCACTCTGCAAACTGTGCCAGCAGTCCGCACCAAAAAGGGTAGTGGTACAGTGGGTCCCGGCACACTGCAACATCCAAGGCAACGAGGAGGCAGACAGACTGGCAAAAGAAGGTGCAAGACTACCACAAACAGATACCAGTATGACGTACGAAGAGTCAAAACGGCTTATCAAAGCCAGATACATGATCAAATGGGAAACCGAACATACTGGTTACACCAAAAACGATGCCTATTACCAGTTGAACCGAAGAGAGCAGGTCGTTGTCTTCAGACTTCGCACTGGCCACAACAGACTGAGGTACCACCTATTCAACAAATTGAAGATAGGGAGTACCGACGAATGCCCGTGCGGTACTGGTAAAATGACCACTGAACATCTGCTGCAGAACTGCCCGACATACGAGGATCAGAGAGAGCAGATGTGGCCATTACCAGTGGAACTGCAAGACAAGCTCTATGGCAGTAGCGAGAGCCTCAGGATGACCGCCGCTTTTTTCGAAAAAATAATGGTTACTGTCTGACTGTGTACGCAGAAGAAGAAGAAGAAGAAGAACTAGGACACAAGTGCCCCTAACTAATGATAGTAGTTCCAGCACGCTATAGCCCATTCAGGTAGAACTAGAACACAAGTGCCCCTAACTAATGATAGTAGTTCCAGCACGCTATAGCCCATTCAGGTAGAACTAGAACAAAAAGTCCTGGTTTGATTTGAATGCCCCTCTTAACATTGAGTTTGCCTAGTCTTAACACAGTAGAATGGTCGCGTACACTTCTGACGAGGAACCTGGTTTTGAATAAAAATGTCTGATTCTTTTCCTCAACGATATGCAATAACTTGTCTAATGTTGTGTGTGAACTGGGATGGTTGAACACATCACCGAAACGACATTCCAAGCTTTAAGAAAATGTGTAGACCATATGTAAATGTTGCACATTAACCTTTATCGTACCCACAAACAAACAAAACAAACAATAAATCTGCTTGAAACAGTAGAAGACTCTGCAGTCTTCTACTGTCCTACAACTTTTTCCCATTGCTGGGGTAGTCGAGGGGTTTTAAAGGCTGAGAACTACAGGCCACTTCGCCACTGCTGTCGCCATGTCGTGTGCTGGTGATGTTTGTTTATTTCACCCCGAACAAAAAAAAACAACATATGCCATACTAGAGATTTGAACCGCTACTGCCCCTCTTGTCGGCAGGCAGGCATAGAAACCATTCGGCCACACGCTCCACTGCATTTACCGTACCATGGACGTGAAATTGCGACCAATTAGTTATGTCCCATTGTTGAAGTACGACACTAGCTAAATGGTAATCGCTTTATCGTATATAAACTACCGGGTTAAGGCCATAGAAACGGCTGAAAATACTGCTCATTTGATTGTAGAGAGTTCCGACTTCTGTCATCTACTGTTAGACAAAAACAATTGCCATTTTAAAATTTGTTTCAGATTTTTGGAAAGGATGTCTTCTGCTTTTGGCTTGGATTTTGAGATGCACCCATTATTGAGAATGGGGGAATTAAATTAATGCAAGGGATTTTTCTGATGTAGATCTATTTAGTTTGTTTATGTAGACACAATAATTATGTTTATAGTCAAAATGACAGATATAGCCATTATGGAAAACATAAATAGTAGTATTAGTTCGTTTTCTGCAATTTTTTTTTCTCCCCTGACCAAGGGACGCCCCTACCGGGTGAGTCTAAATGTTTGTGCTATTTTCCCCCAATATTACCTTCATCTACTTGTATCTCAGAAACTAACAGACACACAATTACAACAATAACACCAAAACGTTCTTTATTAACATATGTCTTTAGACACACACACAAATTTTAAAAAAGATCTTAAAATCAAAAACAATAGCGTGACGTTCTGAAAAATCAATCAGCTGTAGGAAAAAGGCGTACTTTTTAAATCTGGTATGGTAAAAGTTCATGAAATTATCTTCTCAAAGGAAAAACTTTTCAAATCACCCATACATATACTTGCAATAATGCTGTTAATTTATTGTTAAGTTGCAGTGAACCTAGAAGAATATATTAAGTTAGAACAAAAAACAAAAGAAAGTTTTAAAACTATAACTATGTCACATGATAGTAAATGGCCTCTGTGACCAGAACACCAATAACGGGAAGCATGGCAGGATTGCGCACCAATACAAAACCATTGATCATCATCTCTTTGAGTGCCAGGTGCGCAGAGGTGTTAGAAAAATGTTTATTCTCCGAGGCCAGATAAATGGAATACATTGTATGGTACTAAACAACTACTAACAAACCCATGCAGATACAATTACATCAGATTGGGTCAATCAGACGAGAACCTGGATACTGTTGGATCTGTAACACAGAGGAGAACCTGGATACTGCTGGATCTGTAATACAGGCGAGAACCTGGATACTGCTGGATCTGTAACACAGAGGAGAACCTGGATACTGCTGGATCTGTAACACAGAGGAGAACCTGGATACTGCTGGATCTGTAATACAGAGGAGATCCTGGATACTGCTGGATCTGTGATATGGGCGAGAACCTGGATACTGCTGGATCTGTAACACAGAGGAGAACCTGGATACTGCTGGATCTTTAACACAGAGGAGAACCTGGATACTGCTGGATCTGTGATAAGGGCGAGAACCTGGATACTGCTGGATCTTTAACACAGAGAAGAACCTGGATACTGCTGGATCTGTGATACGGGCGAGAACCTGGATACTGCTGGATCTATAACACAGAGGAGAACCTGGAAGACCCCTGTCCACCTTCATCAGCCCGCTCTAGATATGAGGAAAGCTACAACAACCCGCCACTTAACATCCTTTTTAGGGCGCACAAAAGAGTAAACCTACTCATTGTGTGCATTCGAAACAACAACCAAATAACAAAATTTCTTGCACACCTCCGTAGATTCCATGTTCTTGATCCATTTAATAGCCTGACCTTGTGGGTCGACCAACAATGGCCATCTTTGACTTCGAGTGACAATGACTCCGTTTTCTGTAGAAAACTCATCTTGAGGCAGGCCTTGAATGTTCCAATCCCGGAGCTGGGTAGGTTTTGACATAAAGTTACAAAAATGAAAATCAGCTGCGCAGGCAATACCTAGTTTTTTCACCTGTTGGAATAGAAGAACAACAAATTAGTGATTGCAAAACAAACCTGAGTGTTGCTGAGGCCTGAAAAGGAGGTGGGAGGATAGTAACACTGTAACCTACTAAGCATGGTCTAAAAGATGATGGGGGATCTGTGCATAGGACTGGCTACCACATCCCGTAAAAAAGGATAAGCCACAAAAAACTGCACTAAATACAGGTAAGTCAATATTTGTTGACTCAGTGTGTATTTGTTAACCCTTTCATCCAGTGACACCGATATATCACGGTGTGTGTAAATGCCCCATTCATCGAGCCGCCAATTTGTCGGTGTGTCGGGTGGACCATAATTAGAAGGCGTAATTATGGTTGTGCTGCTTGAATGTTGGCCATCTTATTGTGATGTCTACACAATACACACATTTCTGGCAATAACAAATTTGGTGGCACTAATATCAAAGCATGCCTTCAGGTACATTTTTATGATGAAAAAAGGGTTTTGAAAATTCAAAAAATGGCCATTCTAAATGGCTAACAACAGTAAAAGTCGTTGAAAGTAATTTCAAGGATTTTGAGGCTGATAAATTGGATTTAGATGGTGATTATGCTGATGCTTAATACAAGAAACCAAAGTCATCCTTGTCTCCACCATCCAACAAACTATCAGTTCAACAATCAAAAGTCATCCTTGTCTCCCCCATCAAACAAACTATCAATTCAACAAACAAAAGTCATCCTTGTCTTCACCATCCAACAAACTATCAGTTCAACAAACAAAAGTCATCCTTGTCTCCACCATCAAACAAACTATCAGTTCAACAAACAAAAGTCATCCTTGTCTCCACCATCAAACAAACTATCAGTTCAACCAACAAAAGTCATCCTTGTCTCCACCATCCAACAAACTATCAGTTCAACAAAGAAAAGTCATCCTTGTCTCCTCCATCCAACAAACTATCAGTTCAACAAACAAAAATCATCCTAGTCTCCACCATCAAACAAACTATCAGTTCAACAAACAAAAGTCATCCCTATCTCCCCCATCCAACAAACTATCAGTTCAACAAACAAAAAGCATCCTAGTCTCCACCATCAAACAAACTATCAGTTCAACAAACAAAAGTCATCCTTGTCTCCACCATCCAACAAACTATCAGTTCAACAAACAAAAGTCATTCTTGTCTCCACCATCCAACAAACTATCAGTTCAAAAAAAAAAAGTCATCCTTGCTTCCACTAACAAACTATCAGTTCAACAAACAAAAGTCATCCTTGTCTCCACCATCAAACAAACTATCAGTTCAACCAACAAAAGTCATCCTTGTCTCCACCATCCAACAAACTATCAGTTCAACAAAGAAAAGTCATCCTTGTCTCCTCCATCCAACAAACTATCAGTTCAACAAACAAAAATCATCCTAGTCTCCACCATCAAACAAACTATCAGTTCAACAAACAAAAGTCATCCCTATCTCCCCCATCCAACAAACTATCAGTTCAACAAACAAAAAGCATCCTAGTCTCCACCATCAAACAGACTATCAGTTTAACAAACAAAAGTCATCCTTGTCTCCACCATCAAACAAACTATCAGTTCAACAAACAAAAGTGATCCTTGTCTCCACCATCCAACAAACTATCAGTTCAACAAATAAAAGTCATTCTTGTCTCCACCATCCAACAAACTATCAGTTCAACAAACAAAAGTCATCCTTGCATTCACCAGCAAACTACCAGCTCAACAAACAAAAGTCATTCTTGTCTCCACCATCCAACAAACTACCAGCTCAACAAACAAAATTCATCCTTGCTACCACCATTCAACAAACTATCAGTTCAACAAACAAAAGTCATCCTTGCATTCGCCAGCAAACTACCAGCTCAACAAACAAAAGTCATTCTTGTCTCCACCATCCAACAAACTACCAGCTCAACAAACAAAATTCATCCTTGCTACCACCATTCAACAAACTATCAGCTCAACAAACAAAAGTCATCCTTGCTTCCACCAACAAACTATTAGTTCAACAAACAAAAATCATCCTTGCATTCACCAGCAAACTACCAGTTCAACAAACAAAAGTCATCCTTGTCTCCACCATCAAACAAACTATCAGTTCAACAAAGAAAAGTCATCCTTGTCTCCCCCATCCAACAAACTATCAGTTCAACAAACAAAAACCATCCTAGTCTCCACCATCAAACAAACTATCAGTTCAACAAACAAAAGTCATCCTTGCATTCACCATCAAACAAACTATCAGTTCAACAAACAAAAGTCATCCTTGTCTCCACCATCCAACAAACTATCAGTTCAACAAACAAAAGTCATCCTTGCATTCACCATCAAACAAACTATCAGTTCAACAAACAAAAACCATCCTAGTCTCCACCATCAAACAAACTATCAGTTCAACAAACAAAAGTCATCCTTGCTTCCACTAACAAACTATCAGTTCAACAATCAAAAGTCATCCTTGTCTCCACCATCCAACAAACTATCATTTCAACAAAAAAAAGTCATCCTTGTCTCCACCATCTAACAAACTACCAGTTCAACAAACAAAAGTCATCCTTGCATTCACAAGCAAACTACCAGTTCAAGAAACAAAATTCATCCTTGCCACCACCATTCAACAAACTATCAGTTCAACAATCAACAGGCTTCCTTGCTTTAACCAACCAGCAAACTATTTGTTCAATAAACAAAAGACATCCTTGCCTTCAACAATCAAAAGGCATCCTTGCCTCCAACATCCAACAAACTATCGATTCAACAAACAAAACTCATGCTTGCCTACACCAACCAACAAACTATCAGTTCAACAATCAAAAGTCATCCTTACTTCCACCAACAAATTATCAGTTCAACAATCAAAAGGCATCCTTGCTTCCACCAACAAACTATCATTTTAACAATCAAAAGTCATCCTTGTCTCCACCATCAAACAAACTATCAGTTCAACAAACAAAAGTCATCCTTGTCTTCACCATCAAACAAACTATCAGTTCAACAAACAAAAGTCATCCTTGTCTCCACCATCAAACAAACTATCAGTTCAACAAACAAAAGTCATCCTTGTCTCCACCATCAAACAAACTATCAGTTCAACAAACAAAAGTCATCCTTGTCTCCACCATCCAACAAACTATCAGTTCAACAAACAAAAAACATCCTTGTCTTCACCATCCAACAAACTATCAGTTCAACAAACAAAAGTCATCCTTGTCTCCACCATCCAACAAACTATCAGTTCAACAAACAAAAGTCATCCTTGTCTCCACCATCAAACAAACTATCAGTTCAACAAACAAAATACATCCTTGTCTCCACCATCCAACAAACTATCAGTTCAACAAACAAAATACATCCTTGTCTCCACCATCAAACAAACTATCAGTTCAACAAAGAAAAGTCATCCTTGTCTCCACCATCCAACAAACTATCAGTTCAACAAACAAAAGTCATCCTAGTCTCCATCATCAAAAAAACTATCAGTTCAACAAACAAAAGTCATCCTTGTCTCCTCCATCCAACAAACTATCAGTTCAACAAACAAAAATCATCCTAGTCTCCACCATCAAACAAACTATCAGTTCAACAAACAAAAGTCATCCCTGTCTCCCCCATCCAACAAACTATCAGTTCAACAAACAAAAAGCATCCTAGTCTCCACCATCAAACAAACTATCAGTTCAACAAACAAAAGTCATCCTTGTCTCCACCATCCAACAAACTATCAGTTCAACAAACAAAAGTCATCCTTGTCTCCACCATCCAACAAACTATCAGTTCAACAAATAAAAATTCATCCTTGCTTCCACCAACAAACTATCAGTTCAACAAACAAAAGTCATCCTTGCTTCCACTAACAAACTATAGTTCAACAATCAAAAGTCCTCCTTGTCTCCACCATCCAACCAACTATCAGTTCAACAAACAAATGTCATTCTTGTCTCCACCATCCAAAAAACTATCAGTTCAACAAACAAAATTCATCCTTGCTACCACCATTCAACAAACTATCAGCTCAACAAACAAAAGTCATCCTTGCTTCCACCAACAAACTATTAGTTCAAAAAACAAAAATCATCCTTGCATTCACCAGCAAACTATCAGTTCAACAAACAAAAAGTCACCCTTGTCTCCACCATCAAACAAACTATCAGTTCAACAAACAAAAGTCATTCTTGTCTCCCCAATCTAACAAACTATCAGTTCAACAAACAAAAATCATCCTTGTCTCCACCATCAAACAAACTATCAGTTCAATAAAGAAAAGTCATCCTTGTCTCCCCAATTCAACAAACTATCAGTTCAACAAACAAAAATCATCCTAGTCTCCACCATCAGACAAACTATCAGTTCAACAAACAAAAGTCATCCTTGTCTCCACCATCCAACAAACTATCAGTTCAACAAACAAAAGTCATTCTTGTCACCACCATCCAAAAATATAACAGTTCAACAAACAAAAGTCATCCTTGCTTCCACTAACAAACTATCAGTTCAACAATCAAAAGTCATCCTTGTCTCCACCATCCAACAAACTATCAGTTCAACAAACAAAAGTCATTCTTGTCTCCACCATCTAACAAACTATCAGTTCAACAAACAAAAGTCATCCTTGCATCCACCAGCAAACTACCAGCTCAACAAACAAAAGTCATCCTTGTCTCCACCATCAAACAAACTATCAGTTCAACCAACAAAAAGTCATCCTTGTCTCCACCATCCAACAAACTATCAGTTCAACAAACAAAAGTTATCCTTGTCTCCCCCATCCAACAAACTATCAGTTCAACAAACAAAAGTCATCCTTGTTTTCACCATCCAACAAACTATCAGTTCAACAAACAAAAGTCATCCTTGTCTCCACCATCCAACAAACTATCAGTTCAACAAACAAAAGACATCCTTGTCTCCACCATCAAAAAAACTATCAGTTCAACAAACAAAATACATCCTTGTCTCCACCATCCAACAAACTATCAGTTCAACAAACAAAATACATCCTTGTCTCCACCATGAAACAAACTATCAGTTCAACAAAGAAAAGTCATCCTTGTCTCCACCATCCAACAAACTATCAGTTCAACAAAGAAAAGTCATCCTTGTCTCCTCCATCCAACAAACTATCAGTTCAACAAACAAAAATCATCCTAGTCTCCACCATCAAACAAACTATCAGTTCAACAAACAAAAGTCATCCCTGTCTCCCCCATCCAACAAACTATCAGTTCAACAAACAAAAAGTTTCCTAGTCTCCACCATCAAACAAACTACCAGCTCAACAAACAAAAGTCATCCTTGTCTCCACCATCCAACAAACTATCAGTTCAACAAACAAAATACATCCTTGTCTCCACCATTCAACAAACTATCAGTTCAAAAAACAAAAGTCATCCTTGCTTCCACTAACAAACTATCAGTTCAACAATCAAAAGTCATCCTTGTCTCCACCATCCAACAAACTATCAGTTCAACAAACAAAAGTCATTCTTGTCTCCACCATCCAACAAACTATCAGTTCAACAAACAAAAGTCATCCTTGCATTCACCAGCAAACTACCAGCTCAACAAACAAAAGTCATTCTTGTCTCCACCATCCAACAAACTACCAGCTCAACAAACAAAATTCATCCTTGCTACCACCATTCAACAAACTATCAGTTCAACAAACAAAAGTCATCCTTGCATTCGCCAGCAAACTACCAGCTCAACAAACAAAAGTCATTCTTGTCTCCACCATCCAACAAACTACCAGCTCAACAAACAAAATTCATCCTTGCTACCACCATTCAACAAACTATCAGCTCAACAAACAAAAGTCATCCTTGCTTCCACCAACAAACTATTAGTTCAACAAACAAAAATCATCCTTGCATTCACCAGCAAACTACCAGTTCAACAAACAAAAGTCATCCTTGTCTCCACCATTAAACAAACTATCAGTTCAACAAAGAAAAGTCATCCTTGTCTCCCCCATCCAACAAACTATCAGTTCAACAAACAAAAACCATCCTAGTCTCCACCATCAAACAAACTATCAGTTCAACAAACAAAAGTCATCCTTGCATTCACCATCAAACAAACTATCAGTTCAACAAACAAAAGTCATCCTTGTCTCCACCATCCAACAAACTATCAGTTCAACAAACAAAAGTCATCCTTGCATTCACCATCAAACAAACTATCAGTTCAACAAACAAAATTCATCCTTGCTTCCACCAACAAACTATCAGTTCAACAAACAAAAGTCATCCTTGCTTCCACTAACAAACTATCAGTTCAACAATCAAAAGTCATCCTTGTCTCCACCATCCAACAAACTATCATTTCAACAAAAAAAAGTCATCCTTGTCTCCACCATCTAACAAACTACCAGTTCAACAAACAAAAGTCATCCTTGCATTCACAAGCAAACTACCAGTTCAAGAAACAAAATTCATCCTTGCCACCACCATTCAACAAACTATCAGTTCAACAATCAACAGGCTTCCTTGCTTTAACCAACCAGCAAACTATTTGTTCAATAAACAAAAGACATCCTTGCCTTCAACAATCAAAAGGCATCCTTGCCTCCAACATCCAACAAACTATCGATTCAACAAACAAAACTCATGCTTGCCTACACCAACCAACAAACTATCAGTTCAACAATCAAAAGTCATCCTTACTTCCACCAACAAATTATCAGTTCAACAATCAAAAGGCATCCTTGCTTCCACCAACAAACTATCATTTTAACAATCAAAAGTCATCCTTGTCTCCACCATCAAACAAACTATCAGTTCAACAAACAAAAGTCATCCTTGTCTTCACCATCAAACAAACTATCAGTTCAACAAACAAAAGTCATCCTTGTCTCCACCATCAAACAAACTATCAGTTCAACAAACAAAAGTCATCCTTGTCTCCACCATCAAACAAACTATCAGTTCAACAAACAAAAGTCATCTTTGTCTCCACCATCCAACAAACTATCAGTTCAACAAACAAAAGTCATCCTTGTCTTCACCATCCAACAAACTATCAGTTCAACAAACAAAAGTCATCCTTGTCTCCACCATCCAACAAACTATCAGTTCAACAAACAAAAGTCATCCTTGTCTCCACCATCAAACAAACTATCAGTTCAACAAACAAAATACATCCTTGTCTCCACCATCCAACAAACTATCAGTTCAACAAACAAAATACATCCTTGTCTCCACCATCAAACAAACTATCAGTTCAACAAAGAAAAGTCATCCTTGTCTCCACCATCCAACAAACTATCAGTTCAACAAACAAAAGTCATCCTAGTCTCCATCATCAAAAAAACTATCAGTTCAACAAACAAAAGTCATCCTTGTCTCCTCCATCCAACAAACTATCAGTTCAACAAACAAAAATCATCCTAGTCTCCACCATCAAACAAACTATCAGTTCAACAAACAAAAGTCATCCCTGTCTCCCCCATCCAACAAACTATCAGTTCAACAAACAAAAAGCATCCTAGTCTCCACCATCAAACAAACTATCAGTTCAACAAACAAAAGTCATCCTTGTCTCCACCATCCAACAAACTATCAGTTCAACAAACAAAAGTCATCCTTGTCTCCACCATCCAACAAACTATCAGTTCAACAAATAAAAATTCATCCTTGCTTCCACCAACAAACTATCAGTTCAACAAACAAAAGTCATCCTTGCTTCCACTAACAAACTATCAGTTCAACAATCAAAAGTCCTCCTTGTCTCCACCATCCAACCAACTATCAGTTCAACAAACAAATGTCATTCTTGTCTCCACCATCCAAAAAACTATCAGTTCAACAAACAAAATTCATCCTTGCTACCACCATTCAACAAACTATCAGCTCAACAAACAAAAGTCATCCTTGCTTCCACCAACAAACTATTAGTTCAAAAAACAAAAATCATCCTTGCATTCACCAGCAAACTATCAGTTCAACAAACAAAAAGTCACCCTTGTCTCCACCATCAAACAAACTATCAGTTCAACAAACAAAAGTCATTCTTGTCTCCCCAATCTAACAAACTATCAGTTCAACAAACAAAAATCATCCTTGTCTCCACCATCAAACAAACTATCAGTTCAATAAAGAAAAGTCATCCTTGTCTCCCCAATTCAACAAACTATCAGTTCAACAAACAAAAATCATCCTAGTCTCCACCATCAGACAAACTATCAGTTCAACAAACAAAAGTCATCCTTGTCTCCACCATCCAACAAACTATCAGTTCAACAAACAAAAGTCATTCTTGTCACCACCATCCAAAAATATAACAGTTCAACAAACAAAAGTCATCCTTGCTTCCACTAACAAACTATCAGTTCAACAATCAAAAGTCATCCTTGTCTCCACCATCCAACAAACTATCAGTTCAACAAACAAAAGTCATTCTTGTCTCCACCATCCAACAAACTATCAGTTCAACAAACAAAAGTCATCCTTGCATTCACCAGCAAACTACCAGCTCAACAAACAAAAGTCATCCTTGTCTCCACCATCAAACAAACTATCAGTTCAACCAACAAAAAGTCATCCTTGTCTCCACCATCCAACAAACTATCAGTTCAACAAACAAAAGTTATCCTTGTCTCCCCCATCCAACAAACTATCAGTTCAACAAACAAAAGTCATCCTTGTTTTCACCATCCAACAAACTATCAGTTCAACAAACAAAAGTCATCCTTGTCTCCACCATCCAACAAACTATCAGTTCAACAAACAAAAGACATCCTTGTCTCCACCATCAAAAAAACTATCAGTTCAACAAACAAAATACATCCTTGTCTCCACCATCCAACAAACTATCAGTTCAACAAACAAAATACATCCTTGTCTCCACCATCAAACAAACTATCAGTTCAACAAAGAAAAGTCATCCTTGTCTCCACCATCCAACAAACTATCAGTTCAACAAAGAAAAGTCATCCTTGTCTCCTCCATCCAACAAACTATCAGTTCAACAAACAAAAATCATCCTAGTCTCCACCATCAAACAAACTATCAGTTCAACAAACAAAAGTCATCCCTGTCTCCCCCATCCAACAAACTATCAGTTCAACAAACAAAAAGTTTCCTAGTCTCCACCATCAAACAAACTATCAGTTCAACAAACAAAAGTCATCCTTGTCTCCACCATCCAACAAACTATCAGTTCAACAAACAAAATACATCCTTGTCTCCACCATTCAACAAACTATCAGTTCAAAAAACAAAAGTCATCCTTGCTTCCACTAACAAACTATCAGTTCAACAATCAAAAGTCATCCTTGTCTCCACCATCCAACAAACTATCAGTTCAACAAACAAAAGTCATTCTTGTCTCCACCATCCAACAAACTATCAGTTCAACAAACAAAAGTCATCCTTGCATTCACCAGCAAACTACCAGCTCAACAAACAAAAGTCATTCTTGTCTCCACCATCCAACAAACTACCAGCTCAACAAACAAAATTCATCCTTGCTACCACCATTCAACAAACTATCAGTTCAACAAACAAAAGTCATCCTTGCATTCGCCAGCAAACTACCAGCTCAACAAACAAAAGTCATTCTTGTCTCCACCATCCAACAAACTACCAGCTCAACAAACAAAAGTCATCCTTGCTACCACCATTCAACAAACTATCAGCTCAACAAACAAAAGGCATCCTTGCTTCCACCAACAAACTATTAGTTCAACAAACAAAAATCATCCTTGCATTCACCAGCAAACTACCAGCTCAACAAACAAAAGTCATCCTTGTCTCCACCATCAAACAAACTATCAGTTCAACAAAGAAAAGTCATCCTTGTCTCCCCCATCCAACAAACTATCAGCTCAACAAACAAAAACCATCCTAGTCTCCACCATCAAACAAACTATCAGTTCAACAAACAAAAGTCATCCTTGCATTCACCATCAAACAAACTATCAGTTCAACAAACAAAAGTCATCCTTGTCTCCACCATCCAACAAACTATCAGTTCAACAAACAAAAGTCATTCTTGTCTCCACCATCCACCAAACTATCAGTTCAACAAACAAAAGTCATCCTTGCATTCACCAGCAAACTACCAGCTCAACAAACAAAAGTCATTCTTGTCTCCACCATCCAACAAACTACCAGCTCAACAAACAAAATTCATTCTTGCTACCACCATTCAACAAACTATCAGTTCAACAAACAAAAGTCATCCTTGCATTCGCCAGCAAACTACCAGCTCAACAAACAAAAGTCATTCTTGTCTCCACCATCCAACAAACTACCAGCTCAACAAACAAAATTCATCCTTGCTACCACCATTCAACAAACTATCAGCTCAACAAACAAAAGTCATCCTTGCTTCCACCAACAAACTATTAGTTCAACAAACAAAAATCATCCTTGCATTCACCAGCAAACTACCAGTTCAACAAACAAAAGTCATCCTTGTCTCCACCATCAAACAAACTATCAGTTCAACAAAGAAAAGTCATCCTTGTCTCCCCCATCCAACAAACTATCAGTTCAACAAACAAAAGTCATCCTTGTCTCCACCATCAAACAAACTATCAGTTCAACAAACAAAAGTCATCCTTGCATTCACCATCAAACAAACTATCAGTTCAACAAACAAAAGTCATCCTTGTCTCCACCATCCAACAAACTATCAGTTCAACAAACAAAAGTCATCCTTGCATTCACCATCAAACAAACTATCAGTTCAACAAACAAAATTCATCCTTGCTTCCACCAACAAACTATCAGTTCAACAAACAAAAGTCATCCTTGCTTCCACTAATAAACTATCAGTTCAACAATCAAAAGTCATCCTTGTCTCCACCATCCAACAAACTATCATTTCAACAAAAAAAAGTCATCCTTGTCTCCACCATCTAACAAACTACCAGTTCAACAAACAAAAGTCATCCTTGCATTCACAAGCAAACTACCAGTTCAAGAAACAAAATTCATCCTTGCCACCACCATTCAACAAACTATCAGTTCAACAATCAACAGGCTTCCTTGCTTTAACCAACCAGCAAACTATTTGTTCAATAAACAAAAGACATCCTTGCCTTCAACAATCAAAAGGCATCCTTGCCTCCAACATCCAACAAACTATCGATTCAACAAACAAAACTCATGCTTGCCTACACCAACCAACAAACTATCAGTTCAACAATCAAAAGTCATCTTTACTTCCATCAACAAACTATCAGTTCAACAATCAAAAGGCATCCTTGCTTCCACCAACAAACTATAAGTTCAACAATCAAAAGTCATCCTTACTTCCACCAACAAACTATCAGTTCAACAATCAAAAGGCATCCTTGCTTCCACCAACAAACTATCATTTTAACAATCAAAAGTCATCCTTGTCTCCACCATCAAACAAACTATCAGTTCAACAAACAAAAGTCATCCTTGTCTTCACCATCAAACAAACTATCAGTTCAACAAACAAAAGTCATCCTTGTCTCCACCATCAAACAAACTATCAGTTCAACAAACAAAAGTCATCCTTGTCTCCACCATCAAACAAACTATCAGTTCAACAAACAAAAGTCATCCTTGTCTCCACCATCCAACAAACTATCAGTTCAACAAACAAAAGTCATCCTTGTCTTCACCATCCAACAAACTATCAGTTCAACAAAAAAAGTCATCCTTGTCTCCACCATCCAACAAACTATCAGTTCAACAAACAAAAGTCATCCTTGTCTCCACCATCAAACAAACTATCAGTTCAACAAACAAAAGTCATCCTTGTCTCCTCCATCCAACAAACTATCAGTTCAAAAAACAAAAATCATCCTAGTCTCCACCATCAAACAAACTATCAGTTCAACAAACAAAAGTCATCCCTGTCTCCCCCATCCAACAAACTATCAGTTCAACAAACAAAATACATCCTTGTCTCCACCATCAAACAAACTATCAGTTCAACAAAGAAAAGTCATCCTTGTCTCCACCATCCAACAAACTATCAGTTCAACAAACAAAAGTCATCCTAGTCTCCATCATAAAAAAAACTATCAGTTCAACAAACAAAAGTCATCCTTGTCTCCTCCATCCAACAAACTATCAGTTCAACAAACAAAAATCATCCTAGTCTCCACCATCAAACAAACTATCAGTTCAACAAACAAAAGTCATCCCTGTCTCCCCCATCCAACAAACTATCAGTTCAACAAACAAAAAGCATCCTAGTCTCCACCATCAAACAAACTATCAGTTCAACAAACAAAAGTCATCCTTGTCTCCACCATCCAACAAACTATCAGTTCAACAAACAAAAGTCATCCTTGTCTCCACCATCCAACAAACTATCAGTTCAACAAACAAAAGTCATCCTTGCTTCCACTAACAAACTATCAGTTCAACAATCAAAAGTCCTCCTTGTCTCCACCATCCAACCAACTATCAGTTCAACAAACAAAGGTTATTCTTGTCACCACCATCCAAAAATATAACAGTTCAACAAACAAAAGTCATCCTTGCTTCCACTAACAAACTATCAGTTCAACAATCAAAAGTCATCCTTGTCTCCACCATCCAACAAACTATCAGTTCAACAAACAAAAGTCATTCTTGTCTCCACCATCCAACAAACTATCAGTTCAACAAACAAAAGTCATCCTTGCATTCACCAGCAAACTACCAGCTCAACAAACAAAATTCATCCTTGCTACCACCATTCAACAAACTATCAGTTCAACAAACAAAAGTCATCCTTGCATTCACCAGCAAACTACCAGCTCAACAAACAAAATTCATCCTTGCTACCACCATTCAACAAACTATCAGCTCAACAAACAAAAGTCATCCTTGCTTCCACCAACAAACTATTAGTTCAACAAACAAAAATCATCCTTGCATTCACCAGCAAACTACCAGTTCAACAAACAAAAGTCATCCTTGTCTCCACCATCAAACAAACTATCAGTTCAACAAAGAAAAGTCATCCTTGTCTCCCCCATCCAACAAACTATCAGTTCAACAAACAAAAACCATCCTAGTCTCCACCCTCAAACAAACTATCAGTTCAACAAACAAAAGTCATCCTTGCATTCACCATCAAACAAACTATCAGTTCAACAAACAAAAGTCATCCTTGTCTCCACCATCCAACAAACTATCAGTTCAACAAACAAAAGTCATCCTTGCATTCACCATCAAACAAACTATCAGTTCAACAAACAAAATTCATCCTTGCTTCCACCAACAAACTATCAGTTCAACAAACAAAAGTCATCCTTGCTTCCACTAACAAACTATCAGTTCAACAATCAAAAGTCATCCTTGTCTCCACCATCCTACAAACTATCATTTCAACAAAAAAAAGTCATCCTTGTCTCCACCATCTAACAAACTACCAGTTCAACAAACAAAAGTCATCCTTGCATTCACAAGCAAACTACCAGTTCAAGAAACAAAATTCATCCTTGCCACCACCATTCAACAAACTATCAGTTCAACAATCAACAGGCTTCCTTGCTTTAACCAACCAGCAAACTATTTGTTCAATAAACAAAAGTCATCCTTGCCTTCAACAATCAAAATTCATCCTTGCTACCACCATTCAACAAACTATCAGCTCAACAAACAAAAGTCATCCTTGCTTCCACCAACAAACTATTAGTTCAACAAACAAAAATCATCCTTGCATTCACCAGAAAACTACCAGTTCAACAAACAAAAGTCATCCTTGTCTCCACCATCAAACAAACTATCAGTTCAACAAAGAAAAGTCATCCTTGTCTCCCCCATCCAACAAACTATCAGTTCAACAAACAAAAACCATCCTAGTCTCCACCATCAAACAAACTATCAGTTCAACAAACAAAAGTCATCCTTGCATTCACCATCAAACAAACTATCAGTTCAACAAACAAAAGTCATCCTTGTCTCCACCATCCAACAAACTATCAGTTCAACAAACAAAAGTCATCCTTGCATTCACCATCAAACAAACTATCAGTTCAACAAACAAAATTCATCCTTGCTTCCACTAACAAACTATCAGTTCAACAAACAAAAGTCATCCTTGTCTCCACCATCCAACAAACTATCAGTTCAAGAAACAAAAGTCATCCTTGTCTCCACCATCCAACAAACTATCAGTTCAACAAACAAAAGTCATCCTTGCATTCACCATCAAACAAACTATCAGTTCAACAAACAAAAATTCATCCTTGCTTCCACCAACAAACTATCAGTTCAACAAACAAAAGTCATCCTTGCTTCCACTAACAAACTATCAGTTCAACAATCAAAAGTCATCCTTGTCTCCACCATCCAACCAACTATCAGTTCAACAAACAAATGTCATTCTTGTCTCCACCATCCAAAAAACTATCAGCTCAACAAACAAAAGTCATCCTTGCTTCCACCAACAAACTATTTGTTCAACAAACAAAAATCATCCTTGCATTCACCAGCAAACTATCAGTTCAACAAACAAAAAGTCACCCTTGTCTCCACCATCAAACAAACTATCAGTTCAACAAACAAAAGTCATTCTTGTCTCCCCAATCTAACAAACTATCAGTTCAACAAACAAAAATCATCCTTGTCTCCACCATCAAACAAACTATCAGTTCAATAAAGAAAAGTCATCCTTGTCTCCCCAATCTAACAAACTATCAGTTCAACAAACAAAAATCATCCTAGTCTCCACCATCAGACAAACTATCAGTTCAACAAACAAAAGTCATCCTTGTCTCCACCATCCAACAAACTATCAGTTCAACAAACAAAAGTCATTCTTGTCCCCACCATCCAAAAATATAACAGTTCAACAAACAAAAGTCATCCTTGCTTCCACTAACAAACTATCAGTTCAACAATCAAAAGTCATCCTTGTCTCCACCATCCAACAAACTATCAGTTCAACAAACAAAAGTCATTCTTGTCTCCACCATCCAACAAACTATCAGTTCAACAAACAAAAGTCATCCTTGCATTCACCAGCAAACTACCAGCTCAACAAACAAAATTCATCCTTGCTACCACCATTCAACAAACTATCAGTTCAACAAACAAAAGTCATCCTTGCATTCGCCAGCAAACTACCAGCTCAACAAACAAAAGTCATTCTTGTCTCCACCATCCAACAAACTACCAGCTCAACAAACAAAATTCATCCTTGCTACCACCATTCAACAAACTATCAGCTCAACAAACAAAAGTCATCCTTGCTTCCACCAACAAACTATTAGTTCATCAAACAAAAATCATCCTTGCATTCACCAGCAAACTACCAGTTCAACAAACAAAAGTCATCCTTGTCTCCACCATCAAACAAACTATCAGTTCAACAAAGAAAAGTCATCCTTGTCTCCCCCATCCAACAAACTATCAGTTCAACAAACAAAAACCATCCTAGTCTCCACCATCAAACAAACTATCAGTTCAACAAACAAAAGTCATCCTTGCATTCACCATCAAACAAACTATCAGTTCAACAAACAAAAGTCATCCTTGTCTCCACCATCCAACAAACTATCAGTTCAACAAACAAAAGTCATCCTTGCATTCACCATCAAACAAACTATCAGTTCAACAAACAAAATTCATCCTTGCTTCCACCAACAAACTATCAGTTCAACAAACAAAAGTCATCCTTGCTTCCACTAACAAACTATCAGTTCAACAATCAAAAGTCATCCTTGTCTCCACCATCCAACAAACTATCATTTCAACAAAAAAAAGTCATCCTTGTCTCCACCATCTAACAAACTACCAGTTCAACAAACAAAAGTCATCCTTGCATTCACAAGCAAACTACCAGTTCAAGAAACAAAATTCATCCTTGCCACCACCATTCAACAAACTATCAGTTCAACAATCAACAGGCTTCCTTGCTTTAACCAACCAGCAAACTATTTGTTCAATAAACAAAAGTCATCCTTGCCTTCAACAATCAAAAGGCATCCTTGCCTCCAACATCCAACAAACTATCAATTCAACAAACAAAACTCATGCTTGCCTACACCAACCAACAAACTATCAGTTCAACAATCAAAAGTCATCCGTACTTCCACCAACAAACTATAAGTTCAACAATCAAAAGTCATCTTTACTTCCATCAACAAACTATCAGTTCAACAATCAAAAGTCATCCTTACTTCCACCAACAAACTATCAGTTCAACAATCAAAAGTCATCCTTACTTCCACCAACAAACTATAAGTTCAACAATCAAAAGTCATCTTTACTTCCATCAACAAACTATCAGTTCAACAATCAAAAGTCATCCTTACTTCCATCAACAAACTATCAGTTCAACAATCAAAAGTCATCCTTACTTCCACCAACAAACTATCAGTTCAACAATCAAAAGTCATCCTTACTTCCACCAACAAACTATAAGTTCAACAATCAAAAGTCATTCTTACTTCCACCAACAAACTATCAGTTCAACAATCAAAAGGCATCTTTACTTCCATCAACAAACTATCAGTTCAACAATCAAAAGTCATCCTTACTTCCACCAACAAACTATCAGCTCAACAAACAAAAGTCATCCTTGCTTCCACCAACAAACTATTAGTTCAACAAACAAAAATCATCCTTGCATTCACCAGCAAACTATCAGTTCAACAAACAAAAAGTCACCCTTGTCTCCACCATCAAACAAACTATCAGTTCAACAAACAAAAGTCATTCTTGTCTCCCCAATCTAACAAACTATCAGTTCAACAAACAAAAATCATCCTTGTCTCCACCATAAAACAAACTATCAGTTCAATAAAGAAAAGTCATCCTTGTCTCCCCAATCCAACAAACTATCAGTTCAACAAACAAAAATCATCCTAGTCTCCACCATCAGACAAACTATCAGTTCAACAAACAAAAGTCATCCTTGTCTCCACCATCCAACAAACTATCAGTTCAACAAACAAAAGTCATTCTTGTCACCACCATCCAAAAATATAACAGTTCAACAAACAAAAGTCATCCTTGCTTCCACTAACAAACTATCAGTTCAACAATCAAAAGTCATCCTTGTCTCCACCATCCAACAAACTATCAGTTCAACAAACAAAAGTCATCCTTGCTACCACCATTCAACAAACTATCAGTTCAACAAACAAAAGTCATCCTTGCATTCGCCAGCAAACTACCAGCTCAACAAACAAAAGTCATTCTTGTCTCCACCATCCAACAAACTACCAGCTCAACAAACAAAATTCATCCTTGCTACCACCATTCAACAAACTATCAGCTCAACAAACAAAAGTCATCCTTGCTTCCACCAACAAACTATTAGTTCAACAAACAAAAATCATCCTTGCATTCACCAGCAAACTACCAGTTCAACAAACAAAAGTCATCCTTGTCTCCACCATCAAACAAACTATCAGTTCAACAAAGAAAAGTCATCCTTGTCTCCCCCATCCAACAAACTATCAGTTCAACAAACAAAAACCATCCTAGTCTCCACCATCAAACAAACTATCAGTTCAACAAACAAAAGTCATCCTTGCATTCACCATCAAACAAACTATCAGTTCAACAAACAAAAGTCATCCTTGTCTCCACCATCCAACAAACTATCAGTTCAACAAACAAAAGTCATCCTTGCATTCACCATCAAACAAACTATCAGTTCAACAAACAAAATTCATCCTTGCTTCCACCAACAAACTATCAGTTCAACAAACAAAAGTCATCCTTGCTTCCACTAACAAACTATCAGTTCAACAATCAAAAGTCATCCTTGTCTCCACCATCCAACAAACTATCATTTCAACAAAAAAAAGTCATCCTTGTCTCCACCATCTAACAAACTACCAGTTCAACAAACAAAAGTCATCCTTGCATTCACAAGCAAACTACCAGTTCAAGAAACAAAATTCATCCTTGCCACCACCATTCAACAAACTATCAGTTCAACAATCAACAGGCTTCCTTGCTTTAACCAACCAGCAAACTATTTGTTCAATAAACAAAAGTCATCCTTGCCTTCAACAATCAAAAGGCATCCTTGCCTCCAACATCCAACAAACTATCAATTCAACAAACAAAACTCATGCTTGCCTACACCAACCAACAAACTATCAGTTCAACAATCAAAAGTCATCCTTACTTCCACCAACAAATTATCAGTTCAACAATCAAAAGGCATCCTTGCTTCCACCAACAAACTATAAGTTCAACAATCAAAAGTCATCTTTACTTCCATCAACAAACTATAAGTTCAACAATCAAAAGTCATCCTTACTTCCACCAACAAACTATCAGTTCAACAATCAAAAGTCATCCTTACTTCCACCAACAAACTATCAGTTCAACAATCAAAAGTCATCCTTACTTCCACCAACAAACTATCAGTTCAACAATCAAAAGGCATCCTTACTTCCACCAACAAACTATGTTCAACAATCAAAAGTCATCCTTGCCTCCAGCAACCAACAAACTATCAGTTCAACAATCAAAAGTCATCTTTACTTCTTTATGACCCTGATTAAGAAACAAAAGTAGTCATCACCTCTACCAACTGCTAAATCAATGACCATTATCACAATGAACAAAAGTCATCCTTACTTCCGACAGCCAGTAAGCTACCATCTCTTCTCGGAAGGTGGTCAGAAATGGGCCCATATAGGACAAAAATGCAGCAGCAATTAGAACGTCTCCAATTAGATGTCCCATGCATTCTTCCAAGTCCTGGAAAACGCAGGAAAAATACATTCATTGACATAGAAATGCACAAATGTTTTGACATTTTTTTTTGGGGCGTTCGCCTTATTTCTCTATTCCTTAAGGCGGATGTGCGTTGCACTGTGGTTTTTATTTTGTGCCTGTCGGCCCAGTGCATCCGACTTCAGCATGCATTTTATGTAAGGGTCTGCTTCCCCCTGCATTTTCTAAGGGTTTGCTTCCCCGAGGTAACGGCTGGTGCTGTGGTGGGGATCGAACCCAGCACCTTCGGATTGTGAGCTGTGCCACATAACCACTAGGCTACGCAGTCCCCGAAATGCACTAATTGATTGTATGTTTGAGGTTTCCTGCTGCCTTCTGGAACATTGACTTGCAAAAATAAGCGTAGTTGCGCAACTTGTTCCTATGTTATCTAGACATGTTCAGTGTCCTTTCCACAGTAAATTTTTTAGATATTGTTGTTGTTGAATGCCAACAATCAGTAGGATTGCTCTTATGTGCGCCCTAAAAAGGATGTTAAGTGGCAGGTTGTTGTAGCTTTTCTCACATTCCGAGTGTGTTGATGAAGGTGGACCGGGATCCTTCAGGAGATTGTGCTATGCTTAGCTTTAGCTGAGTGTTGCTCACTACTACAGGGATCCTGTTGACACCTCACCTCTTTAGTCAGGCTGCCATGAAATAAACCTGTTTCCAGGGAGGACTGTAGGGGAGTCAAGGCGAGGGTTTTGGTCAGTATATTCTGCCTGACCCTGACTAACATGTCTGATCAGTATATTTTGCCTGACCAGACGTTATATTTGCCATTTATATATATTTTTATATTTTCCCTATATTTGCCATTTGTTAAACCAGCCAGACATGTTTTGTTTAAACACTGGTTAAAAAACTCCGACCTTTAGAAGTTAGATAAAATTTAGCTACCAAGCATCAGACACTTGTGGTGTTTGATTGATTACCAGAATCACAGATTACATATTGAATGAGCTGGTGTCATTTTGGATTTCTTCTTTCTACTTTAAAAAATTATTTTTGCATTTGCCTTATTGTTTTATTCCCTAAGGCAAATGTTTCCCTATGACATGTTTCCCTAAGACACCATGTTTTTATTTAGTGCCTGTCAGTCCAGTTCAGCCTACTTCAGCATGCATTTTATGTAAGAGTCAGCTTCCTCCTGTATTTTCTAAGTGTTCGCTTCTCTGAGGTAATGGTCGGTGCTGTGATTGGGGAGCAAACCCAGTACCTTTGAGTTGTTAGCCGTATCACTTAATCACTAGCCCAAGCCGCTTAAAGTTCAAGTACCTTGTTCAAATTTGACTGAAACAGACAGACAACATACCCGAACTTTCTCTTCCCAGCGAATACGCTCCGAGAATAGTCCAGACATAAGCCTTTGAGCCCTGTCCAACATGACTTCTGTAAGATCAGCTTTTCTCTTTAGCTCCTCTTTCTGGGCGAGCTTTTCATCATATAGAAGTTTCAGTTCAGTAAGTTTGGCTTCAACCTGTAGCAGTCAGTAAAAATCAAATAACCAATGTGGAGAGAGAGAGAGTGAGAGAGAAAGAGTGAGAGAGAAAGAGAGAGAGAGAGAGAGAGAGAGAAAGAAAGAGAGAGAAAGAGAGAGAGCTCAGCTATATGAGGGCAGTAGCCATCTCCTCTCCCTCGCCGCTTTTACTTCCTGGACTGAACCGGCACCCATTTAATGCTGGTTCGACCGTGGACCCGCTGCGGTCTGAAAAAACATTTCCGCCTCAACTGGGGAATGAACCCAGAACCACTCAGATGCAAAGCCAGCTCGCTAACCACTGCACTGCATGGCTCCCAAGCCCTTTAAACATACTTGTTAATGGCAAGTATATGACAAGTACTTGGGAAGCATTTTCACTGAGGACGAACGATTGGGCAGAGAAATCAAAACTAGACGTCAAAAAGTAAGTGTAGTGACCTACCAACTGTCACTGCTACTCAAACATCGGAACATGAGTATTAAAACAAAACGGTAACTGTTAAACACTATTTTCTCACCAACTCTGTGCCATAAGTGCCCAACATGGCTCCTGTCCAAGACACAGTAAAGGAAAATTTCAGCCTGTGAAATGAGATTCCTGAGAAAAGTCATAGAAAAAGGCCAACATCAGAAATATTGTGAGAGTAACATCCTCCAAAGAATGCGCGTGCATGGACAGAAATTTAAGTGGCTTGGTCATCTCATGAGAATGAAACCAGATCAGCTGACATTAAAAATTTACAACAGTAGGAAATCGGGGCTCAGAGCTGATAGTGAGATTACAGAAATACAGTTCCGAGCAAAGACTCAGAATAACCGGACTACAGTGTCTACAGATGAGAAGAATTCGAGGTGACAGTACAGCTTTATAGGATAATCAAAGGAATGGATAAATGAGACTATTCAAGTTTTTCAAAATACAGCCACCTACAAGAACAAAAGGTCATAGCTACAAATTAACTAAAGAAAGGTCCACATAAGTTATTAGGAAATATTTTTTAGTCAGAGAGTGGTGAATGCTTGGAATGCATTGCCACAAGAAGTAGTTGAGGTAGGGACAATTAATGCTTTTAAGAATAGATTGGATGAGCATTGCTTTTAGAGCAAGGAAATGTAAATGAAACTGATTGTTTACAAACTCTGCAGAGTCTTCTAAGCCAGTATAAAGACATTAAGTTTAGTGCCAACAGCAGACCCCTACGCAAATGGATTGGCAACATCAATGACATCCTATGCCTGCATGGACTCACAACAACCACAGCAACACGTCTGACTCAAGTATGAAACCTAGAGCTCCCAACTACACTTCATGGCATCAATGGAAGGAGAAAGTAAGTAAAGTAAGCAAGTGGGCCTGTACTTTCTTCTTTGTGTACCATTTGAGCCAAACTTGAATACAATGAAAACAAACAACAATTATAAATTGTGAATATAGCATAATGAAATTACAGGTAGATGAACCTTTTGAACCCGTGACACCGGTGTGTACATATAATGGGATGTGTACCCTATTCCCCGAGCCATCTGTTTACTGGTGTGATGGTTGGACAATTATTTTAAGGTGCATTTTGGGCTGTACTGCTTGGATTTTGGCTATAATATAGTGACGTCTACACAGTACACACATTTCTGGAAATAACAAATATGGTGGTGCAAATATCGAAGCATGTCTTTGTGATTATTTTCAAAATGAAATTTTTTGTGGTTGTTTAAAATTCAGGAAATGGCCATTCTAAAAGGCTAATAATAGAGCAAGTCACTGAACGTAATTTCAAATATTTTGAGGCTGATAATTGGATTTAGATTAATCTGAAAAGGATTAGTTGTTATTTGAATGATAACATTGGTGATTCGGATTACCATTCGTTGATTCGTCCATTGATTGAGATCAAGCTCGATCTGATCCTCAGAGGATCAGACTACAGTCCAAAGGGGATATGCCACATAATATATCAAGTAAATTTGATGAATATATTCCACACTCTACTGAAATAGAAACATTGGAGGCTAGCAGGTCAGTCAATTTGAGATAGAATAACTAAATTAAAAGACACAGTTTTGTCATGGTAAATAGCTTTACTCAAATGTCTACATTGTGCGTATTTTCTCAGGAGCACAGGGGGAGGGAATTTAATGGACTGGGTAGCCAATGTTCAAAAGATTGAAGAAAGAAACAAAATCCCATGTGTTTACAGTAATAAGTCGTATCATAAGTCTTTACCCTGACTATGAAGGAGTAGGAGGAGAGAGTTGAAATTTGGCACAGTGCTTATTCCTTTTCAATGTAGCCACCACCTGATTTTATACATTTCTGCCATCTCTGCGTGACCTTGAAAAGACCTTCAGAATCAGAATAAAGTAACCTATTTTTCGAACTAAACCAGTTATCACAAGCCAGTATGACATCTTTGTCACAGTCAAAATGATTTTCTTTCAGCTGTTTTTTAAGTTTTGGGAAAATAAAAAAACTGATAGAGCTAAATCTGGAGAATATGGTGGGTGTGGAAGAATTTCAATATTCAAATCGTTGACTGTTTGCAGCACAAGCCTGGCTTTATGAGAGAGCGTATTGTCTTGAAGTAAAGGCAGAATTTTAGTGCGCACTATCCCTCGTTTTCTGTTCAGTCTTTCTTAGTTTGGTAAGGAGATCTGCATAATATTGCCCATTAACCGTGTTGCCACGAGGCAGGTAATCTTTCAATATGACACTTTTGACGTCTCAAAAAACAGTCAGCATCATTTTTCTTGCAGATTTCTGTGCTCTTGGCTTGACATGTGTTGGTGAGCCCGGGGTTTTACACTGCATGCTGGAAATTTTGGATTCTGGGTCATAATGGTGAACCCAAGTCTCATCAAATTTCAACATATCTCCTCCTACTCCTTCATAGTCAGGGTAAATACTTAAGACAAGCCCCTTGTATTTGTTCATTCATTTTGAATCAACTTACAAACCTGCTCCCAAAAATGTGCTGTGCTGCAACCAGATGTGTTGAGCTGAAAGATGCAGATATCGCAGCCTCACTGTAAACTGAAACACAATGTTAAAAAATATCCTTTTCAGGACAAACAATGAAGAAGAAGACTTTCACAACAGACAATGACTATCCAAAAACCATTTCTGTATGGATTTACTTGTGAGTCTTATCCTGCGATCTATTCCCCCATTTGGTTCTAAATGTTCTTATAGTCGGTGGTGGGATTGAGAATAAACTCTCAACACCAACTAAATGCTCCCATGGCGTGCGTCTCACATAGACTCTGACAATAAAGTCCAACTCATGGCCTTCGCGTGGCAGAATTGTTTTGACTAACAGGAGAAAGGGCGGAAGGTGAGTCACTGGGGTCGTAAAACCAGTAGTTTCGGGCAGATGGGGCTCGCAAGCCTAGGAAGGAGAAGCCTTGGTTGGCGGCAGGGTTAGTAGTGAAGCCCTGATAAGCAAACAGATAGAGCATTGCTCTGCTGATCCGGCAGTTTCTGCAGCTTGCTTTGTTCTAAATATATTGGTATTACCTTTCCCTTGGAGTAAACAAGGCAGACTGAGAGAGGGACCATACTGCATGGGCAACACATGGTCTCTATATTTCTGCTCAGGCTTTGTGCTAATAGCACAATTACTATCGTCTGACAAGATGAAAAGAGCCAATGATGATTCCCTCATTTGCAAGAAACTAAATCTTTGCTTACCTCAGCAAGTTTGGCCTTGGCCTCTAAAAGGGCTTCCTGTTTTTCTCTGAGAATAGCCAGAGCAGAATCCAGTTTGATTCTCTTTGGTTCCACTACTCGGTAGATGCGGCCATACATCTCCATAGCTCGAACCCACATGCACAAGGATTTGGCTGCCGCAGACACATTACCAATAATATCAGGGTGGAAATCGGCCTGAGCAACATATGTGCCGATCTTCCGCAGAACACGGTCAGTAATATTGTCTTTGTCATAGTTCATCAGCTGTTTCAGGAAGTTCTGATCACCTGTAAGAGTAAACCAGGGATGTTAATAACAATAGTAATAATAATCATCATCTTTATCATCAGCATCGCTGTCATTTACCTGTCACTCAAAATGGCAGATAAAAGGTCCAACACTGCATTAACTCATCATGAGTAGGTTTTGACAATAGATCTTCTCCATAGATACATAATAAATAGGCAATCAAACACAAGGGCAGGGTCAAGAGTGTCACATATTGCAAATACAATAACATGATAGCAGATGCAAAATGGAAATAATGATGTTGTTGAATGCCCACAATGAGTAAGTTTACTCTTATGTGCACCCTGAACAGGATGTTAGATGGCAAGTTGCAGTAGCTTCCCGAGCATGCTGATGATGGTGGACCAGGGTCCTCCAGGCTGTTATGCTATGCTATTTCATCATCTGTGTGTCACTCACTACTACGGGGATCACGCCAGCTCCCATCTCATTAGACAGAATGGCTTGAGACGGTCTTGATTCTAGGAACCAACATCATCACACAAGGGACATTCCCATAAGTGCTCCGCTCTATGCAGGCAGAAAAATGAATATATACTCCCAGTCCCAGTCAGGTGTTGATTGTATGTTCTTTGGATCTTTCCAGAAAGGACACACTTACTCCCCTCTCCCCTAGCCACTCCCAAATCTATCATCCTCTGCACTTATGCATTTTCGTGACCTTTGGTCTTTTCATCAGTCTGTTTCCAGAGAGAACTGCATGGAAGTGAGGTTGAAACTTGGTCAGTATCTTCACTAATATTGCCTGATCAGTATGATTTACCTGACACTGACTATTGTTGCCTGATCAGTATGATTTACCTGATACTGACTAATATTGCCTGATCAGTATGATTTATCTGACACTGACTAACATTGCCTTCTTCTTCTTCTTCATCGTACGCAGTCAGACATCAACCTTAATTTTTTCGAAAAAAGCAGCGGTCATCCTGAGGCTGTCGACACTGCCATAGAGCTTGTCTAGTGTTGCCACTGGTGATGGCCACATCTGCTCTCTCTGCTCCTCGTATGTCGGGCAGTTTTGCAGCAAATGCTCAGCGGTCTTTTTCCCGGTACCACACGAGCATTCGTCAGTGCCACCTATCTTCAATTTGTTGAATAGGTGGTACCTCAGTCTATTGTGGCCAGTGCGAAGTCTGAAGACCACGACCTGCTCTCTTCTGTTCAACTGGTAATAGTTTTTTGTGTAGCCAGTATGTTCGGTTTCCCATTTGGTCATGTATCTAGCTCTAATAAGCCGTTTTGACTCTTCGTATGTCATACTAGTATCTGGTTGTGGTAGTCTTGCACCTTCTTTTGCCAGTCTGTCTGCCTCCTCGTTCCCTTGGATGTTGCAGTGGGATGGAACCCACTGTACCACTACCCTTTTTGGTGCGGACTGCTGGCTTAGTTGACAGAGTACTGCTCTTATATCATTAAGTTCAGTATTTTTCTGGCTTTTTAGTGCTGTGACTACGGCCAAGGCATCTGTAAGCAGGACTATATGGCTTTCATTCCTTTTACCTGTCACCATTTCTTCCACTGCCGCCCTCAGTGCCTCTGCCTCCGCTCTGAAATTGCTTGTGTATTTTCCAGTAGCGAATGACAGTGTTATTTTTCTGCCATTTGGTAGGTTCAGAAATGCTTCTGCCCCTCTGTTCTGTGTTGTGTTTGTTACAGAACCGTCGATGTATGCATGGGTCCAGTCCATGCTGGGTAGTTTTTCGTTATGTAGCTCAGGGTAGTATCTCTTCTTTCTTTTTCAGTCTGTGAGTTTTTGTTTCCAATACCTGGTATGTTTTCTACCACCTCTGGAAATATATCCTGCCTCCAGGTAGGTTTTCGTACAGTAGGGATGGGCTTTGGTGTTGTTGGTGCGTTCATGGGGTCTTCGTGCATCTTTGCTTCGGCTATTTCTGCAAAGTTTCTCCGCTTTAGTTTCCCATTTCCCAAATTGTTTAGTCTCATGTGCGTTGGATGGTCAGTCAGTCTTCTGAGTTTCTCTGATTGCTGCTGGGCTCTGCAGTCTCTTCTGTCGGTCATGGATTGCAGTTTTGTAATCTTTTCAAGTTCTACAATTGACTAACATTGCCTGATCAGTATGATTTACCTGACACTGACTAACATTGCCTGATCAGTATGTTTTGTCTGACCAGATGTTACTCTACTCTCCCCCAAAATAAAAATAAAGTAGAGAAAAGGGATGACGAAATCTGTTTTCTCCAACATGAGTCATGTACTGGCATCCAAACAAGTCACTCACAAATAAATAATCAGTGATCTGGCGTTATGTATATACGTCTTCATTGTATGGCATAGATTCGAACAATGAACAAACAATTGGAAAAGAGAATTGATGCCTCTAAAATGTGGATATATAGATGAATGAGGTGCATTTTTGAGAAAGAAAAAGAATCAAATAGAGAAGTCTTTGATATAGGGATGCAATGAGAATCCATGAGCAAAATTTAGTTCAACAATTAAGATATTTTGGTCACATAACACCTTTCTGGAAAATACACTATACTGGAAAGAAAGGTAGAGAGCAAATGTGTCAGAGGTAAAGACATTATAATTTACAAAATTTGCTAATGACAGAAAACTATGAAGTAGTGTCTCATCGGAAGCAGAAGTGGATATATTGGGATCGGATTTAGATAAAATTCAAGAATGGTCTGTGAGCTGGCAAAAGGATTATAATGTAGATAAATGTACAGTCATCTACATGGGTAGATCCAATATGGAACATAATTACAGAATGGGCGAGAACTATATTAGAATGATAGAAAAGGAAAGGCACGTAGGGGTTATAATAGATCATACAGGTAAAGTGAGTGAGCAAGTCAAGGTAGCAGTGAAAAAGGCAAATGCAATGTTAAGTATTATAAAAAGAAATATTAACCATAGGAGCAAGGAAGTGATAGTCAAACTGTATAAAGCCTTAGTTAGACCTAGATTGGAGTACTGTGTACAGGTGTGTAGTCATTATCATAGAGGGGATATAAACATGCTGGAAAGGATACAAAAAAGAGCTACAAAGCTGACAGTGGGATTCCAGAATTAGTTATGGAAAAAGACTCAGAAAAACCGGTCTATAGTGTCTGGAAAAAAGAAAATTTTGAGGTGACAGGTTTATAAGATAATCAAAGGAACGGATAAATTAGACTATAACAACTTTTTCAAAATACAAACACCTACAAGAACAAGAGGGCATAGCTGCAAATTAACTTAAGAAAGATCCAGATTAGATATTAGGAAATATTTTTTTAGTCAGAGAGTGGTGAATGCTTGGAATGCATTGCCACAGGAAGTAGTGGAGGCAGGGACAATTAATGTATTTAAGAACAGATTCGGTGCACATAGATTTTAGAGCAAGGAAATGAAAATGAAACTGGTTGTTTAGAGAGACTGCACAGTCTTCTAAACCAGTATAAAGATGTTAAGTTATTTGAGAAGATAACATGAATTTGAGAAGATAACATGAAAAGGTAGACTGGGTTAGATTGCACTTTCATGGTGAGAGACAGATGGTGCTGGAGATCAATTGCAGCCAGCTTTAGGTGTGGAGATGACACTAGAACCGAAATTGAATTCCTTGCATACAGAACAAAAAGAGCTTATAAATATGTACTCTTCAAGGATTTCGTCATTGGCTCTTTCCATCTTGCCAGACGATAGTAAGGTGTGCTTTGAAGAAAAATGGATGTAACTGCAGTTCATGCCGATAACGAATATGACTCGTTAAATCAATCAGAGTAGAGAAGCGACTACCACATTATGTGCAAGGAAAATCAGGACTGTTTGCGGTATCGCACGGTGTGTCTTCTAAAATGCTTAGTCCTTAGCCTATCTGCAATCAGTATCTCTTTTGTTTGTATTCCATGATTAATCTTGCCCCTCCACGCAACACGGCTCATGGCGTCCTGCTCCCATGATTTCAAACTGATGACTACATCATTTATATCCTGCTTGCACACATTCTTCCTTGTACCAAAGTAGAGGCTGGCCCCAAGACCTTTTCCCCAACTGTAATTCCCCATATAGAAGATCTTTTGGTATTCTACAATCCGTCATTCTCCGAGTGTGTCCTAGTCATCAAAGCCTTCGAAGACTAAGCACGGAAAAGACCACGACAATGCCTGTTCTCTCCAATACTTCTGCGTTGGTGAGCTTGTCTTGCCACCCAACTGCCAGAAATTTGAGCAGACACCTTAAAATGCATGTTAAAGCTGTTTAGTCGCCTTTCCTGGTGTGTGTATGTAGACCATGTTTCAATGCCATAAAGATGAGTGCTGCAAGGATTTAGAGCACTGCTTATCAACCTTGAGCTTTCAGGTGGGTGGTTGCAGAATAACACATTCCGGACCAATGACCGATATAACAGACTCTTATTTAACACATTCTGGAAAAATGACCTATATAACAGACTCTTATTTAACACATTCCGGACCAATGATCGATATAATAGACTCTTATTTAACACATTCTGGACCAATGATCGATATAACAGACTCTTATTTAACACATTCTGGACCAATGATCGATATAATAGACTCTTATTTAACACATTCTGGACCAATGATCGATATAACAGACTCTTATTTAACACATTCTGGAAAAATGACCAATATAACAGACTCTTATTTAACACATTCCGGACCAATGACCTATATAACAGACTCTTATTTAACACATTCCGAACCAATGACTGATATAACAGACTCTTATTTAAACCCTAGAGGACCATTAACTGATAATTCGGTTTTTGTTTTGTAAAGTAGTGATTCGAGTTTTGTGTTAACCAAACTACTTAAAAATTACAACCAGAACTAGAACAGCTTCCGTTCGTGACATTTGAGTTGAGCCACATGTGTTTGGGTACTGAATAAGTGATATATTTGCGTTTTGAAGTAGCTAAACTGTTTTGTTGATTCCTAAAAAATAATGGCCCTGCCCACTGCTTCTACTAGACCAAAACGATAAAGTGCAGAACAAGCTATAGCTGTATTTCAAAGCTTATTTGTTAGTGATTCTGATACAGAATTAGACGATTCAGAGGATAGCGATTACAGTGATAGTACTACTACTAGTAGACCTAGTGCTAAGAAATCAAAACGGTCTGGCTTAGGGTTAGTTGGTGGTTGCTTTCAGTCAGGGACTGTCAGTGCTCCTGAATCATCAAGCAGCAGCGATGAGACTGATTTAGAGGATATAACAGGTACATCTAGTTGATGGTGATGATGGTAATAATGCCTGGCAATTCTGCAAGGAGAAAGGCAAATTACATACCACAGAGGACTACTAGGCCTGGTGATGGGTGGCGTGATGCCTAAAATAATGGAAGTTGTGAATTTTTAAATATTTTTATTGATTTTGGTCATTGAGGAAAATTGTACATAATTTCAACATTTTTGGAGATAAATGCATCAAATAAACAGTGTTTTGAGGGACTTTAGATACTATTCTGCAAAATTACCAGACAAATTGAAATCAACAATTCAGGCCAATAAAAATTGATGGTGAGTTACAATATTTTGACTTAAAAATTATCTACCCTTAAAATATTTTTTTTGTACAACATAATTATTTTTTCAAATAATGAAATATCAGCAATTTACTGATATTTTCATTTTCTGTACCCATTTTTCTTTACAATTATATATAATGAGTAATATATTTGTCTATGCTATGTTGTGTAATAGTCATCTGTGAAAGGGATGCAGTGAAATTTTGCTACAGCTGAAAATTAATTTGGTCCAAACCTAAAAATAATCAAGTCCTGAAAGAGATAATTACATGCTGTATTAAAAACATGCTATTGTTTTATTATGTCAACGTAGAGGTTAATCAACCTGAGGAAACTATAGCTGAACACCAGAAAACTAACAAAAGAGACAATTTTGAGAGCATGTGTTTTTCCCATGACAGCATATGGCTGTGAAACATGGACAATTACCCAAACTTCAAGGAAGAGAACAGGAGTCGTACAAGTCAAAACGTTATAGAAAGGTTCTTAGAATACCATAGACAGAAAAAAAGAAGAATGCAGATATTGGACAAGAGTTGGGCATAGAGGAGAACTGATTCATAAATTCCATCATGAACAAAAAATTAATAACTTTGGCCCCATCAAAAGACACAACGGTCTTGAGAGAACGGTAATGGAAGGTGTGGAGCCGGGCAAGAGAGGCAGAGGCAGACCAAGCAAGCAATGGTACCAAGATCTTAGGGAATTCTTGGGCATTGACTTTGGAGCAGGCTGGAGATTTGGCAAAAGATCAAGCTTCTTTCTTATGGGCTGTGATGGGAGCAACGTTCTGCAACATGATGATGATGATGACAATGTATTAAAAACATCCAAAATACACAGACTCAGTGGACAATCGTGAAATTTTCTTCAATTTAGATTTTTGTGGACGGTAAGGAAAATTTACCCTCCCAAAAGTTATAAAAGTCGGCGCCAAGTATAAAAAGGTTGATGAGCTCTAATTTAGAGGGTCTGGATTTCCAGTTGCCCAGGAACTACCTGTGAAGTGAGATACAGATGCATATTTAAAAATCATTCACTCACCTAGTTGCTTTTTTGCTTCTGCCCAAGTTGGTTCACCGCCCCTCAGAATCATCACAGATTCCATGACCTTTTCTACTAAGGCTGGCGGCCGACCATACGACTTTATTTCTGTCATGTCTCTTTTGTTGAGGGACTCCAAAGCCTGAAGATGGTTTTAAAATTGGACATTTATTTACACACTAGTATTCCATTCAATAGCACCGATACTTTACGACAATTGTATTTATCCAAATATTTGTGGAAAAATAATTAATCAATCAATAACTTTCCAGTTCCAAGAGGAGTATAGGCCTTCAATATGCAACTGCTGAACTGTCCTATACTAAGCCATTGCCATCTAAATACGTGACTTCCCTGTTTTCTTAATGTTTGATTCAATCTCTCTCTTTCACATAAGCCTGCCTCTCGCCCTCTTGCCAGGGGAACCCAAAACAGAGACTGTCTTGTAATGTTGTCAGGAGGATGCCTTAATGTGTGACTTATCCAGTGACATTGGCAATCTCAAATGTCATGTTCTGATGGTAGTTGCTCAGTTCTGGCTCATAGTTCAGGATTAGTGGTCTTTTTGTGCCACCTCAGCTTATGTGCAGACAGAATAATGTGAGGTGTAAATTTTTTATTAACATTTAAATTGTCATTAGAGGAAATCAATGTAAAAATTTAACTTTCTAGTTTCCAAATTTTTTAATTATGTCACAAACATTTAGACATACCCATTTTTTGTTAGTACACCAGTTGCCACAAAGCACTGATAGTGTTCCTAACAGATCGGCATATCTGTTAGTTTCCACTACAAACGTATTTATAACACCTACATAAACAAACTAAACAGGCCTACCACCAAAAAAATTCATTGTAACAACTTAACTTCATCACAATACCATAATGGGATAACCTTACCAATCGATGTGAAATGGAAACAATCTGTAAACAATTTTCTAAAGTAAAAATCTCCATTGTATTGTTTTTTGCGAGGAGCACGTGGCCGAGTGGTTTCGAGGCCTGACTGCCGACAAGGAGGGGAGCAGTTCGAATCCTGGTATGGCATATGTTGTTTTTCTGTTGAGGGTAAAATAAACAAACATAGCCAGCACACGAGGTGGCGACAACAGTGGGGAAGCAGCCTGTAGTTCTCGCCTAAAAAACCCCTCGACTATCCTAGCAATGGGAAAAAGTCGTATTGGCAGTTTTGTTTTTTAAATAGTTTTTGCGGCAAACAGATATGGTCTCGTTTTCAATTCAACCATTTCTATAGCAAAACCGGTGTTAACACAATGAATACACTGGTGAGTATACAGAGACAATGCCCAAGCTAATTTTTTCGCCAATGGTTCAGTAAAAGCTAATGTCTGTAGACACTAAGTGCTGATATTTAGACCTCTAAATACTTGTATCATTTATCTATTACTCCAGATATTGGAGCATAAGTTCAACATTGCATTTGGTTTCCCCTAACCAGCTTTTAGGTAATGCTGAATCCATTTGTACACAGGATATCAGTTTATCATGTGTCTTCAATATGACTAGGCACTGATCTCGCCTCTCTTGAGATCTGGAGACACGTATAACTTGTGGGATTCGAATGTCCAACCCCTCTTGCCCTTCCTCAACCACCACAAACTTATATTTTACACATCCAAATAAACACAATTTTAGAGATGAATCATTTTTTGTTAAAACATTAAATTCAAAGTAAAAAATCATTCAGGGTGTTAACAATCTAACAAAGCTCTAAATCTGAATTTTACTGAATAAGGACGCAGACAAGTCTCACCCTGTTGGCTTCCTCCAAGGCAGGCATCGCCTCATCTAGGTCAGCCTGGGCAACATCAGCAAGTGCTTGACATTTGATTTCCTCTTCTTTGATTCGTTCACTTTTAATGGCCACTGACTGGGTAAATATTCAAGACAAATATTATTGGATAAAATTGAGGCCAATCATCCATTTGTTCTTTCCTAGCTGAAATTTGAGGGTAATAAACACTGTAAAATACTGTGAAGTAGAACTCTCTTCTTCTTCGTGTTCGACAATGTTGTATTATATCTACACATGAAGTCCAGTTCAGTTCTCTGGATAAAGGTTGCCATGATGCAGCGCTCTTCAGGGTTTCTGAACAGCTTTGTATGAAGGTTCATCTCCGTGAGCCAGTGCTCATTTAGCACAGTTGCCTATACATATAGCAGTCTTGAAGGACATGTTTGACTGTCTGCGCTGCTTGTCGGCAGGTGCCCATGGGTAATGGGCTAGTTTTAATCTGTATAAGTGGCTATTCAATCTGTTATGTACCATTCCCATGCGGAACAGAATCACCTGCTCATCTTGATGACAATAGGGATAGTTGTCTCTCGTTTGGTCGACTTCCCTTAAAGCTTGAATATGGGTCTTTTTTTCCTCGAAGGTGATTTTAATTTTGTTTTTAAAATTCTTATGTTGCTCCCTCTTATGCCTACTTTCTGCTTTCTTGTTTCTTTGTGAGGCTATATGCTGTAGCACTACCCTTCATTTGATTTTTTACTGCAACAGTTTACCATTCTTGAGGGCCTGCAAAACTGACATTGTATCTGTAAGGAATAGAACCTGCTGATATTGGCTTGTTGTGTTGTTTATTATTTCTGCAAGAATGCTTATTGCTTGTACTTGAGCCGAGCAGTTTGAACAGATTTTTCCAGTGGGTGAACTCGCATGAAAGTTCTCTTCTTTGTTGTTCATTCTCAATTAATTAAATCTGCTTTCCCATAAACTTGGTGGTCTATCGAAGACTTCTCTGTCCACACACAGTTTATTCCTTTTCTGGGTTGGAGAGGGACATATTGTCAATCTGCTCCTCTTGTGGAGTCAATAGTGCTAGAGAACATGTACTTCTGCTTGTCATCCTCCCTACACAGGCACATGTCTGTGTGTCTGATTGTTAATTTGTAGAATAGGTGGTCTTGGATCTGCAGTAGCCTGTTTAAAGTCTTGCAATTTATACCACGCCACAAATAAGGCAGTTCGATACACCGTTAAGACAGAGGTCGGCCAATATAAAGATCTATTGACACTATGGTAAAATCATGCAAGGTCACATGGTATGGGCATGTATTAAAATCGTCGGAGTTGACCAAGACAATCCTGCAAGGTGCTGTACCTAGAAAAAGAGAGGCAGAAAAAGAAATGGGAAGACAACATCAGAGAGTGGATGGGAAAGGCCATAGCTAGAACAAATATCCTGGCACAAAATCGAGTGGAGTGGCGGGAACTGGTTCAACAATATGCAGTGACCTTTCAGGTTACAGGACTGATGATGATGATGAATATATACAAGTAAATATTTTTTTAAAAACATTTATCGGTAAAAGCTTGTATTTATACTAAGACTTCTTTTTTTGTTTTTGAGACAAGAAGAGTTTCTTCTCCGGAATAATCGTCCAATGTTTACTTCAGATGGGTCGTGATTTTCCAACTCAATGAATGCTTGTTAGTTTTCCCCATAGTTGTCTAATTCTACATTTTGAATTTGAAAAGTACGTTATTTAAGGACAAGTCATTCCAGAATCTGTCAAAATTTGATAGATTAACAGGTCGCATTAGTAGAGGCTGTGTACACAATTTCAGCTCTCTGGGTTATAGGCAAGTTGGTTAAAATTGGAGAAATAGAAGTCCCCGCAAACAGATAACATCATCATGTCCTTTATAGAACGTCGCCCCCAGCACAGTCTGTCTGAAAGAAACTCTTTCCCTTACCAAAACTCCAGCCTCTGCCACAGTCATACCTAGGCATTCCTGGATATCTTGGTGCCATCGTCTTCTTGGTCTACCCGTGCCGCTTTTGCCTGGCACCATACGTTCCATCACTGTTCTCTCAAGACCGTTGTGTCTCTTGATGTGACCAAAGTATTTACATTTTCTGGCGAAAAAGGAATTGATAAACCAGTTCGCCTCTAAGCTCAACTCTTGCCAAATGTCTACATTTGTCTTTTTCTCTGTCTAGGGTATTCTGAGGATCTTTTTGTAACATTTTGACTCCAAAGATTTGATTCTTTGTCTAAAAGTTTTGGTAATCGTCCATGATTCGCAGCCACAAAGCTGCCACAGGAAAAACACCGGCTCTCAAGACTTTTACTTTTGTCATTTTTTTGATGCTCTGCCATAATTTCTTCAGGCTGTTCAGTCTCTGCATTGCAATGGCTAGTCTTCTTCTGATTTCTTTCGACCAGTCACAATTTTTGTCAATTCTGGAGCCCAGATATTCAAAATGCGTGACCTGATCATGTTGACATTGTGTTTAACAAACATGTTAAGTTAAATCAAAGCTTTGAAAAACTAGTACATTACCTCAACCCTGACAAACGCATACATAATTATAGAGTCTCCTATGGCAGAGTGCATTATACTGTAAGACATCTTTGATTGTAACGCTCATTTTTACAAACATTTAAATGGGAAAATGAGTACCTTAGAATTTAAAAAAATACAGCGCTAGATATACGAGGCGTGTTCAATATCCGAATATATGAATATCTTTATACGTCAGAAGTGACGTCATCATGTGCATCATACGTATGTTCACTTGGTGCAGTTAGGTCTGGTTTCATTTGAACAGGCCTCGTATGTTAAAGATTTTCACGGTCACATAAAAAACAGATGGTCCAAACATTCATAAACATATGCCTGTGCAGATTATTGGGGTTGAAATGATATGATATGGTTGCTAACGTGGAGATGTGGAATAATACCTGGTATATCAGGAGATAATGAGAAAGAGTTGGCGACGGACAGGACTTATTTTGTGTAAAGGGGAGAATGACATTGCGAGACAGTAGCTGTTCTGTAACCCAAAAAGTAAGAGTCTGCCCAAGACACACTTGGTGAGGAAAGCTTGAGAAAATCAAGATGGAGGCAGGAGACGTGGCAGATGGTGGTTAAGGTAAAGGTCAGCTCCACGGAGCAACGTTTACCCCCGGAGATGAAAATAACTCTTCATGTACTTAACCGCAGTCTATGTGAGGTGGGTAGCCCTGGTTATCTAGGTGGATTACTTAACCCTCTGAGACTCTGCCATCAACCGGTCATAGACAGTTAGGTCTGGTTGTCCAAGTGGACTGCCTGACTAAACTGGACTTGAAAGGCAGAAATGGTCCTAATTTTTTCTCCCCCTGTCCATACTTCTTCTTCCTCACTCTTATCACCCAAGGGTGCACAAGCCATCAACCAACCTTCTCCAAGCAGATTTGTCCTGTGTTATTTTCTCCATTTCTTTCAAGCTTCTCCCTGTTTTCCTTGTTTCAGACTCTAGGTCTCTTCTTGATGTGTTCTTTCTTTGCCTCTTTCCCTGTGGGTCCCATGACAGAAATGGGCTGATGTTATCTTTTCCCCTATCCCTTGTAATTTGAGCAGTTTTCCCAGTCTCTCACATGGTTCTTACATTTCAGGTGCTGAGTCTGGTGGCCATCCAAGTCAATGGAAAAGAGGGGCCAGAGATGCAGAATAGTGAATGAGCTGACAGCAGCCAGCGACTCACCAAGACCCTATTTCACTTTCAAGTGGTAGCCCTGGAAACAGGCTGCACAAGTGTGGTCTGGCTAAGAGAATAAATAACACTATATGTGAAAGGATAACACTAAATGAGAAAGGATAACATTAAGTGAGAAAGAATAACACTAAATGAGAAAGGACACTACATGAGAAATGATAACACTAAATGAGAAAGGACACTACATGAGAAAAAATAACACTAAATGAGAAAGGACAATAAATTGAAAAAGATAACACTAAATAAGAAAGGATAACACTAAATAAGAAAGGATAACACTAAATAAGAAAGGATAACACTAAATAAGAAAGGATAACACTAACTGAGAAAGGATAACACTAAATGAGAAAGAATAACACTAAATGAGAAAGGACATTACATGAGAAAGAATAACACTAAATGAGAATGGACACTACACGAGAAAGGATAACACTAAATGTGAAAGGACAATAAATTGAAAAGGATAACACTAAATAAGAAAGGATAACACTAAATAAGAAAGGATAACACTAAATAAGAAAGGATAACACTAAATGAGAAAGGATAACACTAAATGAGAAAGAATAACACTAAATGAAAAAGGACATTACATGAGAAAGAATAACACTAAATGAGAATGGACACTACACGAGAAAGGATAACACTAAATGTGAAAGGACAATAAATGGAAAAGGAAAGCAAAGGCCGCCGTCCATCGCAGACGATGATGGCATAATTTATTTTGCTAGCGCTATTTTTAGTAAGGATTAACTGCGCTACTTTTTATCCTCACTCTATCGTCTCGTGCCGCCAGACCCCAATGGCAAGTCAAGGACAAGACGACTAGGGGGCGACTACAAGATGCAGGGGACTCAGCATCAAGCATCCGTGAAAACGACGGCGGAGTCTGGGGTCGACCCCACACCACCTGATCACGAGGCAAACGGCTTAACCACTTCACCACGGAATCCTCAGAAAGGGATAACACTTCTTCTTTTCGCTTGTCCTGTTTGTGCCTTTCAGCATCAGGGTATGCCGAGGTTTCTTGACCGGGCCCTAGTATGTGCTTGTGCCCTTCAGCATCAGGTTGTGTAGAGGTTTCTTGACCGAGCCCTGGTATGTGCTTGTGCCCTTCAGCATCAGGTTGTGTAGAGGTTTCTTGACCGAGACCTGGTATGTGCTTTGCACACAGGAAGCTTTACTGCTTCTGTTATTTCTGCAATCTATCGTTTGTGTAGTTGACCTTTGGGTTTGTATCCATTGTATATGTATAGCATTGCTTTCTGATGGATACTATCTGATGTTTGACGTGTCATGTGGCCGAACCATTTGGTTTGCTGTCTCTTGATGAGGTCTAGCACTGGTGTTGTACCTACTTGTTTCCTATCTTCCTGTCCGATTATATCCATTATTGTTACTCCAAGCATTCTGCGTAGGCCTTCCATCTCAGTTGTTACAAATTTCTTTTATCTTTGCTTGTCAATGTCTAATTTTGGCACTGATAGCACAATGTGGATAGGAATATCGTGTTGTAGAGCGTTCTTTTTGTATCCATTGTCACGTGTTTACATTATAATATCGGGAATATTTGCCCAATGATTTGACTCACTTTATTACATCTGTGTGAAATTTTTAAACTGTTTTACTTGTTGATTTTGTATAAATATATTTGTTTTTGTTTCATTTCTTGTAATTTTCATAACTTCGTTTTTTTCTGTATTGATTTTCATACTGTAATCCATACAGGCCTCATTAAGATTGTTGATATGTTCCTGTAGTTGTTTTTCGAGGTTGCTATTATTGCTTGATCATCAGCAAAGAGAAGTTCATTTAAGTGATCACTGAGGTTGTTTCCCTCAATGTTGGGTTTTTTAGATATTGCGTCAGTATATGTGATAAACAGTAAAGGGGATAGTACACAACCTTGCCGTACACCGAACCTAATATGACATTTTTCGAAATGTCTTGAGTTTGTTCTTACTGTACATTGGCTATTCACATAAAGACTTTGACATAAGTTGGTCAAATGTTTATTTACTCCATCACGTCCTAATGTTGTCCACAGTTGGTAACTATTCACTCGATCGAATGCTTTCTGTTGGTCCACGAAAGCAACATGTAGTGTCTGATCGTACAATATTGTTTTCTCCGCTAGTTGTCTGAATGCAAAGATTGCATTTGTACAACTCCTGTTTTTCCTAAATCCCATCTGTGCTTCGCTAAGCTGAGTTTTTATGATTGGGCGTAGTCTTTTTTCCAGTATTTTACAGAATATCTTACCAGTATGGCTAAACAATGATATTCTTCTATATCTTGTGCAGTCCTTTTTGTTGTCCTTTTTTTCCATTTAGGGAGTATTGTTGCACTTCTCCAGTCTTCTGGTGTTTCTTGTTTAATCCATACTAGTTTGTACAGTCTGTGTAGCCAGGTTATCGCTACGTCTTTTGCTGCCTTGATTAGTTCAGCAGGGACATCATCCGGCCCTGGTGACTCTTTTGATGGTGCCGCTTGTATAGCGTATTGTATCTCTGATTTAGTTATATCCAGTTCTAGCTCTATAGTGATCTCTATATTTCTATCATGTGTTTCCGCTATTTCTCCAGTATTGAGTAGCTCTTCGAAATATTGTTGCCATCTTTCTATGATCTTTCTTTTATCGTGCATATCATTTCCCTTTCCATCACTTATGATTTCTGTTGGGTCATAACGCTCTTCTCTGTGTATCATTATCTTTATTTTTGTATAGCAGTTTCTTAATGCATTTTTATAGTCTAAGTTTAGGTTTTATCCGTATTCTTTCTGTGCTTGTGTTTTTGCCTCTTGAATTACCGTCTTTGTGTCTTTTCTTGCCAATTTAAACTTTGTATAGTGCATCTTTGATTTGCTATTAACCAATATTTTGTATTTGTTCTTTTTCTCCTTAATTGCTGTTTTTACTTTATCATTCCACCATGCCGTAATTTTTGGTTTAGGGCTTCTTGTCTTTACAGTTCTGCATGTTGCTCTTGCTGCTTCAGTGATAGTACTCTTGAACTTTGCCCTTTATTCTTCAGCTGTCTGTGTTTCTTTTCTTTTGCAAAGCCTTCTGTACCTTTCTTTATGTAGTCCTCTTGTGTTTTGGTGTCTTTTAATCTTTTAAACATGATTGTTTCTCTTTCTGTTTGTTGAATTGGTTTCATCTTCGCTTTTCATTTTGTTAGTATAGTCATCAATACATCTTTATGATCAGTATCAACACAAAGGTTTGGAATAGCTCTTGAATTGGTCACTTGTGTGTCTATCTGTATAAAGTCTATCTGGCTTTTACAGTTCAAATCATTCCACCTGTACCATGTGTATAACTGTGAGCTTCTGTGCTTGAAAAAAGTAAGTGTTTGTTATGAACAGGTCGTGCTGGCTGCACATTTCTTGGCATCTGCGTCTATTTTTGTTTCTTCATCTCTCTGTGCATCTCCGTATTTTCCTAAATGTTTTCAAATCCTGTTCTGTCATATCCTGGTCTTGAGTTAAAGTCTCCCATTATAATACAGTTTTATTCAATTTTGATGCTGTTAATTGTGTCCCTTAAGATGTCAAAAGTTTCTTCACATTCGTCTTCATTCTGTGGAGCATTGCAAGGTGTATAAGAGTTCCCTATGTTATTTCTATCCCAGGTCACGGTACTATTTTAATCTACTATGTAGTAGGTCTAACGTTATTGTATCACTTTATTTATTCCTTACCACTATCACTCCTTAACTCACACTTTAATTAAACCACTAAGAATTCTTTTAACAAAATCAAAACAAAGAATGTTTATTTCACAGACATCATACACATCATATTAATAAACTTGGCTCGTAAATCGTATTTTATTGTTCATCAATTATTAAATAATTTTAATGTCTCTCAAGAAGTTTGTTATCAACACTTCTCTAACTGACTATAATTACTTTCTAGAGGTTTGTGCAATTAACACAGGATTTACTCTTGCACTAATCTTTACACAGCGTTCCAATCACGTGGTCGGAATCTAGCAATTGTTCTATTCACTGTCTATATCTCTGTACGTTGATATAATGCTATCTAGCGACTTGTTCTCAGTCCTAATCTCTCTGTCCTCGCTCGTCTGATGGACCTCTCAGCTCACACAACGTGGATGTCTTCCGAACCTCTTGTCTCGTCTCAACATAAGGCTGATGTCTACTGAGTATCTTGTCTCGTCTCAATGTAAGGCTGATGTCTACTGAGCTTCTTGTCTTATCTCAACACAAGGCTGATGTCTACTGAGCCTCTTGTCTCGTCTCAACGTCATGAACTCGGCGACTGCAGCTGTGCTCATGCCTATAACAGACGACAGTGGTTCTGTTACTGTGGTTGTCAGGACGAGGCACACATGAGTCACGACGTGTTGTCCAGGATGACAGCTTCGTGTTGAAGTAACACGTCTCCCTCTGACGAAAATGAAGATGGGTCATGAGAGACAGGTGTTAGTGACGACTCGAACAGAATATCACACACTAACAGAAAAACAATACATGAAAAACGATAACACTAAATGAGAAAGGTTTAACACTACATGAGAAAGGATAACACTATATGAGAAAAGATAACACACTATGTGAAAGGATAAAACTAAATGAGAGACAGAAGAACACTAAAAAAGAAAGAACCAAAGTAAATGAAGGCAAATCAGATACCCGAAAAAAGCCAGCTGAAATTGGATGTGTCAGGTCAAATGGTGCAGATATTGGCAGCCTCGTTGTAAACTATGATACTACATTACAATGTCCTTTTCTGGATGAACAAAGAAGAAGAAGAAGGAGAAGAACAACAGAAAGGAGGTAGACAAACCATTTTTCTTGTGGCTATGGCTGGTCGGCATCATTGACCTTGTTGAAGGACCTTTCCCCTTCAAGGCCAGCTCCTTAGATATGTTGGCTGATGCTTTTCTAACCAGATGGTTTTTATATGAGGCATGGCACTGGTCATGGGGTTGTCGGGGTCCGCAAGGGAGACATAACATAACACTAGAAGTTAGTAATACCTTCTGCTGTTCATCTGCCTCTCTTTTCTGTTGAACGAGAGTCTTCAGGAATTCATCACATTGTTTCTGGTAGGCAGCAACCTGGATCTTGGCATCCTCCAGTTCAATGGACATCTTCTCCACTTTCTCTCGAGTTTCATCAATCCGGCTCAGTCCATTCGTGAGCTTGTCTCGCTCATCTGTGAGCTCCTTTGCTTTTTCAAAAAGAAGTCTGATAATAGAAAGTTACGGTGAAAAGTAAGCTTTACATGCCGTGTGGAATATTGGAAATATGGTTTTCTTATTATTATTCTTAGTCAACCTGCACTTCTACAGTGAGAGATGTCCCTGTGCAGGTCCCAGGTCCTATGGTATGAGCTGGACGTAGCCGAGAAGAGGATTTCCTGCTTAGGGGGCTAGGTTCGAGTGGCTTATTACTCTGCTGCTTTGGGACAAGTGCTGCGAAGGGTGATTAACCGATGTGCGAGTCCATCTTAATAGACTCAAACACTAGAGTAAAGTAAACCCACAGCCTGTTATGCCATGTCACACAGTTAGTCGCCTCTCACAACATGCTCTCTGTGGGGCAGTAGTGCTATTCTTGTTCTTGTCATACACAAAGAGCCTGGTGAACTACTCTCGATGAATATGGTGTTGGGCCCATATTATCCTGACCAACGGCACACTAGGAGTGATGTGGTCAGCATCATGCCGGCTGCCGTTACTTCCCAGATTATTTAGGAACCAAATTTTTAGGATGGATCAACCCTGGGAGCAATTTTATGTGATCGGGAAAGAAATCTGTCTCAAGGGAAGTTGGACCAGAGTGACTGTATCCTGAGTTACCTCCAATCATCTTTACTTATGTCTTGCCACTGGCCCACAGTAGCTACAGGTAGTTTGTGGGTGAGACACATTCACACCAACCAGCTACAGGCAGTTTGTGGGTGAGACACATTCACACCAACCAGCTATAGGCAGTTTGTGGGTGAGACACATTCACACCAACCAGCTATAGGCAGTTTGTGGGTGAGACACATTCACACCAACCAGCTATAGGCAGTTTGTGGGTGAGACACATTCACACCAACCAGCTATAGGCAGTTTGTGGGTGAGACACATTCACACCAACCAGCTATAGGCAGTTTGTGGGTGAGACACATTCACACCAACCAGCTATAGGCAGTTTGTGGGTGAGACACATTCACACCAACCAGCTATAGGCAGTTTGTGGGTGAGACACATTCACACCAACCAGCTATAGGCAGTTTGTGGGTGAGACACATTCACACCAACCAGCTATAGGCAGTTTGTGGGTGAGACACATTCACACCAACCAGCTATAGGCAGTTTGTGGGTGAGACACATTCACACCAACCAGCTATAGGCAGTTTGTGGGTGAGACACATTCACACCAACCAGCTATAGGCAGTTTGTGGGTGAGACACATTCACACCAACCAGCTATAGGCAGTTTGTGGGTGAGACACATTCACACCAACCAGCTATAGGCAGTTTGTGGGTGAGGCACATTCACACCAACCAGCTATAGGCAGTGTGTGGGTGAGACACATTCACACCAACCAGCTATAGGCAGTTTGTGGGTGAGACACATTCACACCAACCAGCTATAGGCAGTTTGTGGGTGAGACACATTCACACCAACCAGCTATAGGCAGTTTGTGGGTGAGACACATTCACACCAACCAGCTATAGGCAGTTTGTGGGTGAGACACATTCACACCAACCAGCTATAGGCAGTTTGTGGGTGAGACACATTCACACCAACCAGCTATAGGCAGTTTGTGGGTGAGACACATTCACACCAACCAGCTATAGGCAGTTTGTGGGTGAGACACATTCACACCAACCAGCTATAGGCAGTTTGTGGGTGAGGCACATTCACACCAACCAGCTATAGGCAGTGTGTGGGTGAGACACATTCACACCAACCAGCTATAGGCAGTTTGTGGGTGAGACACATTCACACCAACCAGCTATAGGCAGTTTGTGGGTGAGACACATTCACACCAACCAGCTATAGGCAGTTTGTGGGTGAGACACCATCTTAAAATATGACAACTGATGTGAATGAACGTGAAAGTTCATGGGAGACTCACTTCTTGTATCTGTAACTAGCTCCAGATAATTTGTGGAGAAAACACCTTTTGCTTCTTTCTGCTTTATTTGTCCTGCTTGTGTCTTTCAGCGTCAGGTTACTTTGCTTTAGTGTTTGAGTCTATTAAGATGGATTCACATCTTGGTTAACCACCCTCCATAAGCGCTTGTCCCAACAGATCAGAGTAGTAAGCAGCTCGAGTCTAGCCCGCTAAGCAGAAAACCCTTCTGGCTATATCCAGCTCATACCAGAGCTGGGACCTGCACAGGGGCATCTTCCTCTGTAGAAGTACAGGTCGACTAGGCTACATCCAGCTCATACCAGAGCTGGGACCTGCACAGGGGCATCTGCCTCAGTAGAAGTACAGGTCGACTAGGCTACATCCAGCTCATACCAGAGCTGGGACCTGCACACGGGCATCTTCCTCTGTAGAAGTACAGGTCGACTAGGCTACATCCAGCTCATACCAGAGCTGGGACCTGCACAGGGACATCTGCCTCAGTAGAAGTACAGGTCGACTAGGCTACATCCAGCTCATACCAGAGCTGGGACCTGCACAGGGACATCTGCCTCAGTAGAAGTACAGGTCAACTAGGCTACATCCAGCTCATACCAGAGCTGGGACCTGCACAGGGGCATCTTCCTCTGTAGAAGTACAGGTCGACTAGGCTACATCCAGCTCATACCAGAGCTGGGACCTGCACAGGGACATTTTCCTCTGTAGAAGTACAGGTCGACTAGGCTACATCCAGCTCATACCAGAGCTGGGACCTGCACAGGGACATCTTCCTCTGTAGAAGTACAGGCAACTAAGAGATAAAAGAGCTAAGAATATCTTAGTTTGATGCTGAATGTCTGAACTGTAAACATCAATTGATTGAAACCACAGAAACAAGTCCATTGGAGAATTATGAGACCCTCCCCTAACTTGGGAGGATAGCATATGCCTCCCTACGCATTATAAATCTTCAACTCCAATGTAAAACAATTCTTTTATATGGCTCTGAAACATGGAGAACAACAACAAAGACAAGTAAAAAGGTATAGGCATTGATAAATTGGTGCTTGAGTAGAATATAAGGTTCAAGATTGTATGTATTTCTTCTTATTTTTGCTTATTGTCCTGATTGTGACTTTCAGCGCCAGGTTATGAAGAGATTACTTGACCGGGAGCTGGTATGTGCTTCGTACATGGGGAATTTGGGGAACTTTACTGCTTCTGTTACTTCTGCTATCCATCATTTGCGTGGTCGGCCCTTGGCTTTGTATCCATTGTATGTGTATAGTATTGCTTTTTTAGGAATACTATCTGGCGTTTGACGTGTCACTTGGCTGGACCATTTGGTTTGCTGTCTCTTGATGAGGTCTAGCACTGGTGGTGTACCTACTTGTTTCCTAATATCTTCGTTTCTGATTCTATCAATTATTGTTACTCCAAGCATTCTGCATAGACGTTTCATCTCTGTTGTTACAATGTTTCTTTTATCTTTCTTGTCAATGTCCAATTTTGGCACTGATAGCACAATGTGGGTAGGAATATAGTGTTTTATAGCGTTCTTTTTGTTTCCATTGTCATGTGTTTACATTGTAAAATTGGGGACATTTGTCCAATGATTTGACTTGCTTTATTACACCTGTGTTGATTTCAGTGTCTCCTTTGCCATCTGCTGAGATTATGTTACCCAGGTACGTGAGATTCACCTGTTTTACAAGTTAATTTTATAAAAATATATTTAATTTTGTTTCTGGCACAGTTGTATCGACTCATTATACAAAAACTGAACAACATGAAAGTTGCTGGGAGACTCACTTCTTGTATCCAGTAACCAGCTCCAGGTAATTTGTAGGAGAGACGCAGTTGTACCGTTTCATCTCCCTATACATCCTAATGGAGTATTCTGCCACTGACTTGTGGATTATCGTAAACATTTGGGCCAAGGATTCCTTGCTTTCTTGCTGTTGGTCATTAAAAGAAAAACATGGGAAAATAATTGATCACAAATAAGGTTGTTTTTTTTTCATTATCTCATCTAAGACAAGTAAACATTTTAGGTCAAGTCATCTCATAAACGGTGAGGTCGTTAGGGCACATATGAAGACATCCCCACAACCCAATGCCATCCCTCTCTGTCAGCGGCCGCTGCCTGTGCCTCCTATGGTCGGAGATTGGTCCATTCTTTTATGTTCTCCTTCCTCGTCTTTTTGGGGCAACCCCTTTGTCGTCTGCCTTGTCCCTTTCCGTGCAGGTTCATATTTGCAAGACCGGTTGATCTTGATATGTGGTCGTACCAAGCGAGTTTTCTTCTTTTGACAGTCGTCAAGAGGTCTTCAAAAGGCCCTATTACTGATGTAATTCTTTCTCGTATTTCCTTATTTGTAACTCGGTCTTTGTACGTGACGTTTAGAAGTCTTCAGAAACATTTCGTCTCTAAGGCCTGTATCCTCCGCTGCATGTCCATGTCTCACAAGCATAGAGGAATATTGACAGGTCCAATGTACGCATTAATGTGATTTTTGTGCATATGGCTAACTGTTTATCTTGCCTTTTCAAATATAGACAAAAAGACAAATGTTCCCTTCTCTCCTTCCTTTGTTGTCTCACTTTCTACCAGGTTGTAGCCAAGTGTCATGGTATGTATTTGTCGTTCATCTGTCTTGTGTAACATTTTTCTCATTTTACCGCAGGTCTCATTTATGCTGTCTGTCCACCTTTTAAAAAGTGTATTCATCTTCTTAGTTCTTATTCAACCTGTACTTCTATAGGGGCAGATGTCCTTGTGCAGGTTCTAGCTCCGGTATGACCTGGATGTAGCTGGGAGAAGGGTTTCCTGCTTAGCGGGCTAGGCTCAAGCAGTTTAATACTCTGCTGCGTTGGGACAAGCATTTACGGAGGGTGGTTAACTGATATGCGAAGTCTATTATAATAGACTGAAACCCAAGAGCAAAGTAGATTCGCAGCCTGTTAGTCCATCACATGTGATGACAACCACTCTCTTTGTTTAGCCATGTGGACAGTCTTTTCTCTTGCTGTGTCCGCTGAAATGGGTGACTTGCGCTGTGATATCGAACGTTGTGTGTTGTGCCTTTCCGATAACCGCAAGAGGTCGTAGGGACATCACTCAGTGTGTGAGTGAGTTGGGCATCTCTCCGGGACTGTGTTCAAATCCATTATGGCCGTGCCAAAATTTCACACACCAAATTTGACGCTATCTTCAGCTAAGACAAAGCGTGCCAATCTCAGGAAGTTAAGTTGTGTGAACTAGACCGTGAAATATGACACAGGTTTAGGCATTGTGCTATTCATATAGCCGATGTCCATTCCAGGATAATCGGACAGAAGACAATATAAAAACCAAACGAATTAACCAGTCCAAATGGAAAACAACAACATGTTTCAGTGAACACAAGTGTAAGTCGTTGACGTGTGAATTCCGGGCAAATCTGTGGTCTAGCGGCATCTATAATGAACTAAAAACAACAGAGCAATGTAGATCTGTAGCCGGTTATAGCGCTATCTATGCTGCTCTAAACAAACCACCTAACCATGGCCGGTGTTGTGCCAAGTCACACTCTAGTCGCCTCTTATGACATGCTCTCTGTGAGACAGTGGTGCTATTCTTGTCCTTGCCATACATAAAGACCCCGGCAGACCAATCGGGCTGAGATGAGATGAGACAAAGGCATGTATTCAAAGTATCAATGGCCACACAGATGGAATAGGAAAGAAAATGGAATCACCCCAAGCCTCTAATAAAATAAGTGGACAGATGAGATGAGACAGATGCATGTTGTATGCAAAGTATCAATGGCCACACAATTGCAACAGGAAAAAAAAAATTGTACCTCGCCAAGCCTCTGATGAGGGAAGTAGACAGATGAGATTAGATGTGCTTAGACAGAGAGATGAATGGAATATAACAACAGTCAAACAGATGGGACATCAAAGAGGATTGTACCTTTACACAAAGTCTAATACAATCTATATTTACCAAATTGAACTGTTTTTTATCCTGCAAAAAATACAAAAAATTAACATGGTTACAAAATGAAAAAAAAATTCACTTGCACATTCCTATTCTGTTCAGAACTGACATAACAGCACTTCAGGCAGACTCATAGGTGCTCAGTCTTACTTAGCAAATGGCATACGATGTGGAAACTAATGGTGCTTCTCTTTGCTTGGACTATGTTTGATGTTTAATTCTGCAGTCTGTGGTTCACTGGGGCTTAAGATGCAGCACAGAGAATGGTCTATATATATAAATATACGAGGGGCGTTCAATCAAATGGGGATATAAGTCCTCATTTGATTTTAATGCCCCACGTATATATATATATAAATGAGGGGCGTTCAAATCAAACAAGGACTTTTTGTTCTAGTTCTACCCAAATGGGTTATAGCATGCTAAGACTACTATCATTAGTTAGGGGCACTTGTGTCCTGTTACTGATAATGTAACATATATTTAGCTGGGTAGATTTATTAGGGATAGGATTTTAGACATGTTTTATTAAAGTTAGAAATGTTGGAAGTATAGCATTGATAGTCATTAGTCATTCATTGTTTCTTACAGAATTAAACTAAGAAAGCTAGCCAGTACAAATGTACTCAAACCTGGACATTGGAATGTCTGGAATGCATAGCATTGGTTTCCAAGCCACGCAGATGTTAAACCTATTTAACATGAATGTGTTTTGCATAACGCCTAAATGCCTGTTACAGCGTGATCAGCAGTGACGGTTGAAACCGGACATGCTATTAACTGGTTTTTTTAAAAATCGCGAGCAGAAAAACCTAAGTACGAGATCTGGTAAAAGCCGTGGATACAGACAGCTAGAAGAGCCAAAATCAGAATCAGTTTGGGTGCAAGCAGCAAAGAGAACAAGTCAACATCATCAGTAGAGCCAGCAACGAGGAGAACAAGACCATCTTGAAAAAGCGGGAGGAGAAGAAAGGAGTTCCTGAAACACAGTCTAGAGACGAGTCGTGAGAAAGCAGATAGATTTTGGAGCCCAGAAAGAGAGAGGTTTTGAAAGACAATATTTTCCAGATGTTCAGTGGCATAGCAATGAGAGGTAAATAGTCATGAAATTGATGTTTCGCATAGCAAGTGTGTAACAGTTCCAGCCTTAGCATGAGCGTTTAGGGCAGGGGTGATGTGGTCGGCGACTCTGAGAACAAAGGTACTTGAATGTGTGCCAAGGTCACTCACCGTCTCAACAAAGGAAAACGGGGTGGGGAAAAGAATGTTTAGTCCAGGTAGATGCTGACCTCTGGCGTTCCGATTTCGGTAGTGGGGGATGAGTGACAGACAAGAGAGCAGCAGAGCTTGCTGCGATATTTGAGTGACAGGTGTTCAGAGTAATTCGTTCCAATTAACGACTGAATAGAGTCATCCCCCAGAGATCTATTGGATAGCTCTGATACTGCTTGAGACTATAAAATACAAGACAAAGTTTAGTTCAAGCAGACTGGCCAGAGAATGTGAGCGAGAGACTGAGAATTTAGATAGGAGTCTGTTTAGCTCACCGATTTGATAGAGGAGCGATTGATAGACTGTTGTACGAATGTTAGAGATAGAACAGGATCGCTCAAACAGCATACGCCATTGAGTCTATGCCAGTCGCTCAAATAGGTGTGTGTTGAGCGTCTTGTATCTAGAGGTAATCTGAATGTGCGTTGTACGCAGGACACCTTGTGAACGAGGTATGTCCTGACGAGTTAAGCGAGTGTGTAGATCGACTAGGTGAGATCTAGATGTGTGTGTGGTGTGTGTAGACACCAAGGGAACGAGGTATGTTCTAGAGTTGTGCGAGTGTACAGCTGTGTTTAGGAGAGATCTAGATGTGTGCGAGTGTACAGCTGTGTTTAGGAGAGATCTAGATGTGTGTGTGGTGTGTGTAGACACTGAGGGAACGAGGTATGTTTCAGAGCGTGTGTATACGCAGATCGACTAAGTTGAGAGATCATATGTGAGTATACGTAGAATATATTGAATGCATTATGTCCAGATTGCCCGCCTGAGGGGATTTGAGTGAGGAAGAGTTTTTGAGAGCGTGTTGAGGAAGCAGATAAGGGGAGGGGTGTGTGCGGCAAGAACTGGTTTTGATTAGTGGGTCAACATCAATAGTTTATACTTATAACTCCTGAATATATAATTAATTAAGATGATATTTCTTGTATTGTGTGTAATTTCATTGCACTCACTTTGATAGTGTTGTATGAGTATTATATAATAAATATGCCATCTGCTGGGGGTTATGTTATTTGCTGTGTGTGGTCATGAATGATGTTGATGAGTGTGGTACATTCTAGTTAGAATAACCGCAGTGCAAACAGTGGGATCTGCTTAAAGTGTTAGAAACAGATGTAGTGTGTCACGAGGGACACGCACAAGGTAGACATCTTTGATACTATTATTCACATCGCTGCTGACATTACCGCTGTCAAATTCTAGCAATTTTCTCTCAGCATAGACAGATCTCATAGCAGTTTCTTCAAGCAGTAACTACATAGATTCATGTACTAACTAGGCATTAACCAATTTACCAAACGTCTGAGATCTCGTCTAAAAGTTAGACAGATCCAAAAGTGTTGAAGTACGTCCACTAACGACACTTACACTTACACTCCCACATGCAGCGGTTAATAAAATAAGGACCACCTTGCGTTTGATGAGATACCTGAATTGAACACAAGTAGATTAGCAAAATTATCTCAAGACTCAGCGTCTTTGCAGAATTATCTCAAGAATCAGCGTCCAACAGAAGTATCTAAAAATTCCAGCATCTAACTAGAGAGATATTTGACTAGCACAGCGATCCAGCCCTTCACCGATCATCGTTGACATGGAGAACAGGACCACGGATGAATCACCTGGGTTTTAGAACCAACACGAATCTACCATTCTGTGGCAATTCACATTATGGTTCGTCTATCAAGTGTCAGTTGGTCAATCAAGCTTTAGTTTGTCAATCAAGTTTTAGTTGGTCAATCAAGTTTTAGTTCAATCAAGTTTTAGTTGGTCAATTAAGTTTTAGTTAGTCAATCAAGTTTTAGTTTGTCAATTAAGTTTTAGTGTGTCAATCAAGTATTAGTTTGTCAATCAAGTTGTAGTATTTTAACAAGCATGTGAGAGAATTTGATTTGTAACATATTTATAGTTAGTAGAAATAAAGAATCTGTTTTATTGTGTTTTCATTTCAATAGTGTTTTTCTTGAATTAGTTTGAAAGTGAATATAGTTAGTGCAGACTCCTTTCACCATCAGCAAGCTAGAGCTGATACACTAAGTGGTCCATTTAACTTAACATCTTTATACTGGTTACTGGCAACGAGGAGGCAGACAGACTGGCAAAAGAAGGTGCAATGCTACCACAAACAGATACCAGTATGACGTACGAAGAGTCAAAACGGCTTATCAAAGCCAGATACATGTCCAAATGGGAAACCGAACATACTGGTTACACCAAAAACGATGCCTATTACCAGTTGAACCGAAGAGAGCAGGTCGTTGTCTTCAGACTTCGCACTGGCCACAACAGACTGAGGTACCACCTATTCAACAAATTGAAGATAGGGTGTACCGACGAATGCCCGTGCGGTACTGGTAAAATGACCACTGAACATCTGCTGCAGAACTGCCCGACATACGAGGATCAGAGAGAGCAGATGTGGCCATTGCCAGTGGAACTGCAAGACAAGCTCTATGGTAGTGGCGAGAGTCTCAGGATGACCGCCGCTTTTTTCGAGAAAATAATGGTTACTGTCTGACTGTGTACGCAGAAGAAGAAGAAGATACTGGTTTAGAAGACATTGCAGAGTCTGTATACAGCCAGTCTCATTTTCATTTCCTTGCTTTAAAAGCTATGCGCATCCAATCTATTGTTAAATGCATTAATTGTCCTTGTCTCCACTACTTCCTGTGGCAATGCATTTCAAGCATTCACCACTCTCTGATAAAAATAATTTCCTAATATCTAATTTGGACCTTTCTTTAGTTAATTTGTAGCTAGGACATATTGTTCTTGTAGGTGGTTGTATTTAGAAAAACTTGTTATAGTTTAATTTATCCTTACTGTTGATTATCTTATAAATCTGTATTGGGTCACACACAAAAAAGTTCCAGTTTGAGTTGAACGACGCCCATCGTGTAATATATATATATCCCACACACCACACCATACACCACCACCATCACACCACACCACGACCACAAAATATATTTATTTGTACCACCATTCCTGCTACTATTTGTTATCTCGTGTCGTCTTACCTTCCATATTCACTATATCATCACCATGCCTTCCTCTACATTCATGACCAACTTCTTCCGTTCTTTCATCATTACGGCTTTCAGCCTTCTCCCTCCTGACTTCTCCCGTATTGCTACTGACTTCACTCTTGTTACTCTCAAGATTACCCGATTTACTTGTCACCTCAATTTCATTCGCAATTGTCTTCGCTACAACGTTCTTCCTCGTGGGTTCACTTCCAAGTTTCACCACGCGGCAGGTTCTCTAAACCAACATGAGCTCCGCCATCTTGACCGTGCAGATAGGAAGTGTGGTTTCCTGCGCATGCGCTGTATTGCATCCAGCTACGATAGACGGCTCCATGATCTTCATTCCTCCCAATTTCATCATCTGCACTGTTTGCTAGCTCTCTCCACCCAGGACTACTTTTCCTTTGCTGTCATCCGCTACATTATTCATACTCTCAATCGTCAGTTATACGACTTCTTGTCTGATCGCAAGAAGGACAAGCTTACTCGTCTCCGTCCTCCTACCCCTCCTCCTTCCTCCTCGTCCACTGATTCTCGCCATCAAGTGGTCTGTATCCCCTTTGATCTTCCTCTGACTGAGAGTGAAATATCAGTTCTCAGCAAAGGCCTTAACTTTGTCCCTCTCCAGACCTCCATTGACCAATACTCTGTTCTCAAGGATGTGCATGCCTATCATCGCCACATACGTCTTCGACAATGGTACCAAACCAATCCTAACTCCTGCTCTTTTCCTGACCCCGATGACCCTTTCTCCTGACCCCGATGACCCTTTCTCCTGACCCCGATGACCCTTTCTCCTGACCCTGATGACCCTTTCTCCTGACCCCGATGACCCTTTCTCCTGACCCCGATGACCCTTTCTCCTGACCCCGATGACCCTTTCTTCTGACCCCGATGACCCTTTCTCCTGACCCCGATGACCCTTTCTCCAGTTTTTCACATAGTAAATCTGACTTGACCCCTCCTCCTGGCCGATCCCGTGCCTTAGGCCTCTATATTAAAACTACTCTTCACGATATCAAGGCCCTCTGCCCTCGGCGCCTGCGATATTCGAACATTTCTCATACCGAGGCTCGTGCTCTGGCTAGCCTTAGTCGGCGTAGGGATCTCGTGATTAAACCTGCTGATAAGGTGGGAACAGTGGTGGTTTGGCGCAAGGATTTATATGTTCAGGAGGGCAGTCTTCAACTATCTGATCCTTCTTTCTATAAACCGCGCCGATGATGCCACTGTCCGTTTCAACAAGGAGGTCTCTACCACCATCCTTGATATGACCAGACGACATCTCCTTCCGAAGAGCACTACGAACCTCCGTATCTTTGACAGTTGTCTGGGTAAGCCTTCTTTCTATATGCTGCCTAAGATTCATAAGCCCGAGAACCCAGGTCGCCCTATTGTCTCTGCCTGTTCCTGTCCCACCGAACTGGTATCGGACTTCCTGGATAGTGTCTTCCAACCTATGGTGGAGAATCTTCCCACATTTCTCAAGGACACCAACCATGCCTTAACCACTTTCTCTACTATTGTCCTCTCCCCCGACCGAACCTATCGTCTCTTCCTACTTGATGTCTGTTCACTGTACACCTCCATCCCCCACTCCGATGGCTTATTGGCCCTCCGTTTCTTCCTTGACCGAAGGGTTAACCCATCCATCTCTACGTCTACCATCGTCCGTCTGGCAGAACTTGTCCTTACTCTCAATACCTTTGAATTCAATGGCCAGTTCTTCGACCAGATCAGCGGTGTGGCTATGGGCACCAAAATGGGCCCCAGCTACGCATGCCTGTTCATGGGTCACCTGGAACACTTGATATGGCTTCAATTCCAGGGCCCCTTTCCTTTTATGTATTATCGATACATCGAAGAAGGGATTGGTATTACTGACATGCCGGAGAAGGATCTCCTAAACTTTATCGACTTTGTCAATGACTTCCATCCCTCGATCAAGTTCACGTCTGACATTTCCCCCACATCTGTCCACTTTCTGGACATCACTGTCTCTATCTGCCCTTTAGGCCTCTCCACCACTGTCTACTACAAACCCACTGACGCCCACAACTACCTCTCTACACTTCCTCCCATCTTCAATCCTGCTGCGATTCGCTTCCTTTCTCCCAACTCCTCCGCCTCCAACGCCTATGTCAGGATGATGACGACTTCCTTCTCAGGGCCCACGAGATGCTTGACTTCTTCCGCGAGCGACTCTACCCTGATACCACTCTCTCCTCCGCCCTTCAGCAGGTTCTTATCTCCTGTCAAGACTCCCTCACTCCCACTCACCGTCCTCCCTCTGACCGTGTGAAACTCGTCCTCACCCTCATTGCGTCTCTGTCCGGGATATCCTATTCCGCCATCTCCCTATCCTTCACTCCGATCCTGCCACTCGCAAAGTTTTTCCCGATCCTCCCCTTGTCGCCTACAAATGAGACAGGAACCTGAGGGACTTGCTGGTCAGTAGTCGCCTACACACCAGCCCTCATATCCTCACAGGCACCAGGCCGTGCAAAAATACATGTGGCTGTGTTACCTGCCCTCATGTCATCCTTTCTCGCTCCATCACCTTTCCTAAAGCAGAATTCTTCATCAAAGAGGGATTCATATGCAATTCTCGTAACCTCATCTATTCTATCATCTGCCGCCAGTGTGGTATGACATACTTTGGGGAAACTGGTATGGAACTGTGGGAGCGTTTCCGCCAACACCTCAACGACACCCGCAACCGTACTGGTTCCCCAATTGCCAGCCACTTCAATGGTCCTGAGCACCGGGGTATGGCTGACGTTAGTGTCACTGGTCTAGTTTCGTGCTTCTCTGACGATCGTCATCGATTCACCCTTGAGAATAGACTTATCTCTAGTATGGGCCGTCTCCAACCACATGACATTAATATCTTCCATACTTTTTCTTAAGCCCTCACACTGGCCCCCATCTATTTGTCTTCCTTTGCCCCCCCCCCACTTCTATCACACACACACACCCCCCCCCCCCCCCCCCATATCAATCTCAAGTTTGACCACTCCGATTTAGTTTCAATCAAGCGTCTGGCCCAACCGGTCGCTTAGACAGACTGGGTCCACTATCAGAAACAGAGATGAGTTGACCATTTTTTCTTATATGTTGATTTGTTAGTCAGTATTGTTGTCCCTGATGAAGGCCTATTGGTCGTAACATAGGTTTTGTTTGTGTTCTCGTCTCGGTGCGGTATCTAACCATACCCATTTTTAAATTTTGATTAAACTCAACCTTAATAAACTTTTACAAGTTTTTTTTCATGTTTTTTTCCCAACCACAAAACAACCACACCATACAACAGCACACCACACCATCAGCACACCATACTTAAATACACATATGTATATATTGTTTTTTGTGTCTGTTAAACTTACAGCCTTAGTTTTCCCAACCACCATTCCATCCAGATATTTGTAAGCCACTTCAAGAAGAGCTTCAGCAGGCCATTCACTGAACCAATCAATAGTTGTATAATTTACAAGTGCTGGGAACATACGGATGGAATTTCTGAAGTAGAAATAAATGTTTACAATGAGTTATTATATGCAAACTAAAATAAAAAACAGAAAATATATGCATCGGTTTGTCTGTCTTGCAAAAACTCTAGCAGCATGAAATTTACACAGCTCATTATGTCTTGTCTTTCTAGTTGCTGTGTTGTTACCTTCCCGAGTTTATTAACAAATGTAAACTATTTATAGCAAATGTATTCTTCTGGTATACAACTCAGTGCACTTTTTTTTAGCATGGCCACTGAAGATCAGATATTTAAAGCTCCAGGACCAGTCTAGGTGTGGAACTGATGCGTTTAAGGGGAGGTCAGTCCTCTGACCCTGGATGTGTGTTTAGAGGTGTTGACAATGTGCTCTGCCCATGAGCTTTCAGTTTCACAACTTCCATTCTCTCCTTTGAGTGCATTTTTGTTCTAATGGAGTTTTCTGTGTTAAGTGAATATTTCATATAGATTTATTATCGCAATGGAGTTGATTCAAACGCTAATTACATTTAAAAAACTCTCAAAAACCCTAAGTCATAGCGATCAACGCAACTTATTTCAAGTCACTTGAAGTCACTACTGAATTGTATATTAAAAAATGGTGTTACTTGTCAAGCACAGTCGGGTGCTAAAGTTCTAGTATAATTATAAACTAGAGGCGAATGTGAAGGAGATGCTGTGATGTCAGGCTCGTAATCAAGGGGATACTGGTTCAAAACCTTGTTAAGACATACTGTATTGTTTCAATTGTAAGACATAATTGATTGTAAATCATACCTCCTAATTTAAACACCATGAACACAATAAATTAAGAGATTCTAAGACATATTATCACGCAAAAAAACCAAAGGAATAATATTAATCAATCTAATAGCAGATAGCAACCTCAACCTCCGCTCTGGACGAGGCCTGGAACCACGGAGCAGCAACGAATCATAGATGTGGCCGACCAAATCAACGGGATTCAGATGTCTAAGCCAACATTTTTATCTAATAAGAATAAATGATTTATTAGGTGGTATTTTATGTATCACACGATAGTTTCCAATTTTGACTATATCCCAATTACCCAACAGTCAACTCACTCAAATGATGGTTTTCAGTTATGACTATATCCCAATTACCCAACAATCAACTCACTCAAATGATGGTTTTCAGTTATGACTATATCCAATTAGTTAGTTGCCCATAGCAAGCGAAGATGGCGACAGCGTTAGACATGTTTATTCAGATGTGACTGCATATGACTGTACAGTCCGATATGAGCGTTACAAACTCTACCACACGTCCCGTTCTGAGCACGTGTTAATTGCGCAGTCATCGGCAAAGAGGAGATCTAAGATAGTTGCTTCTTTCCCCTTTGTGAGGGCCTTTCGGCGCCTCAGAGTGAACAGCTGCCTATCCATCTGGTATCTGATCTGTATGCCAATGTCACAGCCATGTGTTGCATCAGAAAGCATGATTGCAAATAACATGCTAAAAAGTGTTGGGGCCAGCACACAGCTCTGTTTGACTCCATTTATGACTGGGAATGCTGCAGAGAGTTCACCATCATCCAGTACCCGGGCTGACATGCCATCATGAAACTGGCAGACGATTGCGATGAATTTTTCCGGACAACCGAATTTCGCCATGATTTTCCAGAGTCCGTCCCTGTTGACGGTGTCAAAGGATTTTGTCAGGTCAACAAAAGTCATGTACAGATCAAGATGCTGTTCCTGACATTTCTCTTGGATTTGACGAGCTGCAAAAATCATGTCAACCGTCCCACGACCAGCTCGAAAACCACATTGACTCTCTGAAAGAAGCTTCTGCTCGAGGTAAATTGTCAAGAGGTTGAGCATAAATCGAGCAAATATTTTTCAGCGATAGACAGGAGAGAGATCCCTCTGTGGTTATCATAAGATTGACGATTGCCCTTGTGAACATGTGGACAATGGTAGCATCTATCAGTTCCTGAGGTCTGTTAGCTTGTGTAACAGCCAACTCACTCAAATGATGGTTTTCAAATATGACTTTATCTCAATTATCTAACAGTCAACTCACTCAAGCGATGGTTTCTAGTTATGACTATATCTTAATTACCCAACAATCAACTCACTCAAGTGATGGTTTCCAGTTATGACTATATCTTAATTACCCAACAATCAACTCACTCAAGCGATGGTTTCCAGTTATGACTATATCTTAATTACCCAACAATCAACTCACTCAAGCGATGGTTTCCAGTTATGACTATATCTTAATTACCCAACAATCAACTCACTCAAGCGATGGTTTCCAGTTATGACTATATCTTAATTACCAAACAGTCAACTCACTCAAGCGATGGTTTCCAGTTATGACTATATCTTAATTACCCAACAATCAACTCACTTAAACAATGGTTTACAATTATGAATATATCCCAATTATCCAACAGTCAATTCACTCAAACGATGGTTTTCAGTTATGAAAACAGCTTTCGTTCAGCCACCATGGTGGAATCCAATAGCGTGGATAAATAAGGAGATGGCAACAAAAGCGTGGCGTAAAGCCAGAAAGAGAAGGCCGATGGATGATTGTGAGGTTCCAAACTTGAGCTACAAAAAATGTACTGCCATTAATTGTTTCAAGGCCGTGGCAAGAGAATCCAAAAGTGAGAGATGGGAGGAATTCACAACAGGCGTAGGGAATGATAAGACCCTACAGAAGTTCTGGCACATGCATCGACAGATGATTGGAAAGAATATAAGCCATCTAATTCCCACTGTGCACGATTCCACAGGAAATCCCATGAGGACAGAGGCAGAAAAAGGTACGGCATTCCTTAACCAATATGTAGCTCAAACTGACAAAGGGGACAGAGATGCTTGGTAGGAGATTCGGCGAGACGTTCTGGAGGCTGCAACCCAGGAGGTGACTTATATAGACTTAATAAACAGGCAGAGGTAGAATATGTTTTACGTTCCAGCAAGAATACAGCCCCAGGCCCTGATGGAGTACGGTACTGCCACCTCAGGGAGCTAGATGAGACGGATATGGGCAATGTGGTACAGGATTTCAATACCAGCATAGAGAAGGCATCGGTGCCTGAGGACTGGCTGTATAGTTATCTACGGCCTCTACCTAAATCTGGCAAGGATTCTACGCTCCTCAGCAGCTATAGAATCATCACCCTACAAAATGTCTATGGCAAACTGCTTGAGAAGATAGTGGCAAGAAAATGAGTGTCCTTTGTGGAGCGTGAACGTATTCTACCCGATACACTGGGCAGCTACAGACCTAAGAAGGAGACCTGGGGTAATGCCGGTACTTTTGCATATGATGTGTACGAGGGATTCCAACGTCAGCAAGAGACAGTCGCCGTTGCACTCGACCTCGAGGATGCCTATAACAGGGTCGATTTTGGTACACTGATGTGCTGTTTGAAGGACTGTGGAATAAACCCGTGGCTCATTAGCCGGATATCAGCTGCCCTGATGGAGAGAACAGTTGCACTTCGCTTGGGTTCTTGGATATCAGAGCCAATGCGGATATGTCCAGGAATGCCCCAAGGATCGCCACTTTCACTGGTGCTGTTCAACATTTACACATTAAAAGTGGCCAACATGCAACCTACACAGCTGGGGCGGATGTTAACATTCGCAGATGATGTCCTAATCTACAGGACTGGTTCTGATAGGCGTGAAATGGTTAGTGATATTCAAGACATCTTGCAGCCGATCTCAAAGTGGTGTGGAGACTCCAGTGCACAGATTAATCCCAAAAAGGCCAGTGTGATGTGGTGTTCATTGAACAATTGCATCGTGAAAGACAACCACCCTGGCATCACATTTGATGGCTGTGTCATAGACAGAAGTGACAGGTTGAAATATCTCGGAATAACATTTGACCGCAGCCTGTCATACAAGTACCACGGCGGCCAAACTATACAAAGATGCAACAGAGGACTGGGTGCACTCAAGACAATGGTAGCTGCCAACTCAGAACAACGGCTGCTATTCATACTCTATCGCCAGTTGATTCTCTCGGTCATTGATTATGGATTGGGTATACTCACCCTATCAAGATCACAGTGTGAATGGCTGGAACGAATCCAAAATGAAGGAATACCCCGATAATACAGATGAGGTAAATGCTGGGACTGCCGTCAGTAACATCCAGGTATAAAGTGGCACAGGCTACAGCTTATATGCGAGTTATAGCGGACAACAGGCACCCGCTGTACAAAAACACTGCGGACATCAAGGGAACCAAAATCAAAACAGGGATGTCATGGATGGCACATGCAGAATGTACTATAGGAGAGGTGACTGCAGTCGAGACGATGGTCAAGGGAGAGGAATGGGTCCACACTGGGGATATACTAACAGAGTACCACGAGGTCATCATAACCATGGGCAGTGAATGTAGGAAGGGGCGAAATAGCCAGACAAAGCTCGAAGTCAACCAGCTGAAAGACGCCAACACGCATGAAAGTGATACCATCATATACACTGATGGATTGGTGCAAAGTAGTGGAATATCAGGCTGGGGTTTCTCGGCTAGAATAAGAGACCGGATCGTTGCTGAATGAAGTGGCGCATACGAGACTGCCACATCAAGTATGAGAATGGAGATGGAGGCGGTGACTGAAGCTCTGTGGTGGCTGTCTGAGACATCTTCAACAGGAGCAGTCAGAGTCCCAAACACTACTTCGGAAGGTGCAGAATGGGTGGCTATGACATGAGTGGATAGCAGCACTGGAGACCTCAAAACTCCAGGGGCTGGTGTGGATCTACTGTCCTGGTCATGCTGGGGTTCTGGGCAACGAGCGAGTTGATTGTTTGGCTTCACACGCCCCCATAACGGGCACAGTGGACATGGATAAAGGTGACATAGTGAAGGTTATCGAGGACCACCTGCTGGAAAACGACACTGCTTTGGATGAGTCTGCAAGGCACAGGCTGTGGCACTCTGGAATCAATTTAGGATTCAGTGGATCAGAGAATCTGAGAGGACGAAACAGGAAGATGTACAACCAACAGGCTACAGGCATCATCAGCATCCACACTTTGCGCCATCTGCTGAGAGACTGAGCACCTATGGGTATGCCCGGAGTGCAGTGAAGTTAACTCCTAGTACAGAACAGAACAGAACAGAATATATCTTAATTACCCAAAAATCAACTCACTCAAACAATGGTTTTCAATTATGATTATATCCCAATTACCCAACAGTCATCTCACTCAAAAGATGGTTTTCATCTGCAACTTTGTCCTAATTTCTACAATGGACATGAAAATAAGATAAAACATTTATGACCTCTGCAGGGAGCATTAAAGGATCATTCATTAATCTGGCTACCCTTGGAAGATACATCTACAATGAATACCAACCATGTATTCCTTTTCTTCCTCATTGTCTTCAGTTCAGCCAACAAGACACTAGCTGTATTAGACTCATTCAGAGCACTATATGCTGATCCCCTCTTTGAGAAAGTACTTGAATTACTCTCCCACTGGGCCTATACATAGCTTCGACAAAGTATCTTACCCCTTTACAACTCATTGGCACCAAAATTGGCCACTGAAAACCTAAAAATGGCCGCCGGCCAGCACCAAATGGACCTCTGAAACATGCGCTTGTGTTTAATGATTCAGTTTACAGAATTTCATATTTTTTATGACTCTACATGCTCTTCAACAGTCCCATGAGTTCAAGTATTTGGGCAGTATTTATTCGGCAGATGGTAAAAAAGACAGCGAAATTGAGACTAGGTGTCAGAAAGCATATGCGGTGACTTATCAGCTGTCCCCACTGCTTGAACAACCGAGCATTGTTTTGGCAACAAAGCAACAGCTGATAAACAGTATATTTATGCCGACTCTGTGCTACCAGTGGCAAATATGGCCTCTGTCCAGGGCGCAAGAGCAGAATTTTGAGGTGTGAAATGAAGTCTTTCAGGAAGGTCATCGGTGTTTCCAAAAGAGGCAGATTGCGGAATGGCGACAATTGAAGTGCGGAAAGGCGACAATTGAAGTGCGGAATGGCGACAATTGAAGTACGGTTGACACTACGTCTTGTGTCGAATACATTTCCAGGCAGAAATTAAGATGGTTTGGTCATCTCATGAGAATGCACCCTCATCAACTTCCACTGATGGCTTACAACGCTGGTAAATCTGGCTACAGAGCAAGGGGGAGGCCACGAGGCAGATGGACAGACACATTAGAGTGATTGTGCAGCGGCAAGGTCTCACATTGAACTGATGCAACGCACTTGGCGCAGGATAGACAACTTAAGCTCCCCCACGACGATCAGCAGCACAAGTGCAAAGAAAACTAACTACATGATGGCTGTGTTCACGCATGTGAAATTGGTGTTCAACTGCGTGATTATTTCTAGTATGTCGACAATAGTGCGTTTAATGGTCTTTGAAAGTTGACATGTCTATCACAACAAAAGTTGGACTTCCAAAAAATGGTTAATTATTCTATTAATCCAATGATCAAGCACTGCGATTACTCGTGGATATTCAAACACACGCTCAATTTAGATTTAGACTGGGAAACATACAACAAAAGGTAAGTGTCAAGAAATTGACTAATATATCAGCAAAATACATGACACGGTAGGTAAAGAAGCAAAAATATTTCTCTCCAAACAGATCTGCGCATTAATCTCATTTAATGCTTCATATTAATATATAATCTTTACTATGAATACTTTATGTCATAGATCACTTTATTTTGTGCTTTACGATGTTAAGATAGTAATTTTAGCTATATTTATTCAATATTAATTTATTTTATTTTGAATAAAACTTTCATTCAAGGAATTCAGCTTTTTGGCCTGGACACAAAGACATAATTAGCTCAGAATGAAAACGGTTAAATACTCCCCCACTTGGGGAACTGAGATGCTAATCCAGTCAGGTACAACATACTGACCAGGACGTCGGGTCAGGGACAATACACTGACCAAGACCACAATCTCTCTTCCATGTAGCATTACAGGCTGTTTTCAAGACAGTCTGACTAACAAGATGTTGATCCATGTGATCTCTGTAGTAGTGAGCGCCATGCAGATGAAGCCAAGCATAGCACATTTGCCTGGAAGATCGCAGTCCACCTTGATCAGCATGCTCGGGATGTGAGGAAAGCTACTACAACCCACTACTTAGCATCCTTTTCAGGGAGCACAAAAGAGTAAACTTACTCATTGTGGGCATCAAACAACAACAACTCCCTCACTTGGCTCATAAAGAACAGATTGGCCCTTTGATGGAGAACTAAACTACTTCCCCACAAGGAAAGGATAACTAACGTCTGGTCAGGCACAACATACTATACAGACATGTTAGTCAGGGTCAGGCAAAATATACTGGCCAAAACCCCTACCTCGGCTTCCACGCAGCATTTCCTGGAAACGAGCCGTTTACATGAAAGTCTGGCCAACGAGGTGAGGGATCGACGTGATCCCCATAGTAGTGAGTGACACGCAGATGAAGCCAAGCAAAATCCTGGAGGACCCCGGTTCACCCTCATCAGCACGCTCGGAATGTGAGAAAAGTTACGATAACCAGCAACTAATATTTTTTTAGGGTGCACAAAAGAATAATCTACTTACTGTGGGCATTCAACTCCATCTAGCTCATACAGAAGAATTAGATCTTTGATGATGGAGTAATTGAATTAATATCTCACTTATCTCATACAAAAACAGACTGGCCCTTTGACAAAGTACTTAAATTACTTCCTACACTTGGCTGATACAAAACTGATTTACTCTATTACAAAATACTTAAATTACTCCCTTAACTTGGCTGATACAAAACTGATTTACTCTATTACTAAATACTTAAATTACTTCCTACACTTGGCTGATACAAAATTGATTTACTTTATTACAAAATACTTAAATTACTCCCTTAACTTGGCTGATGCAAAACTGATTTACTCTATTAACTTAACTTAATGTCCTTATACTGGTTTAGAAGAATTTACAAAGTCTGTATACAACCAGTTTCATTTACATTACCTTGCTCTAAAAGCTAGGTGCATCCAATTTATTCTTAAATGCATTAATTGTCCCAGCCTCCACTACCTCCTGTGGCAATGCATTCAAAGCATTCACCACTCTCTTACTAAAAAAATATTTTCTAATATCTAATCTGGACCTTTCTTTAGTTAATTTGTAACTATGCCCTCTTGTTCTTGTGAGTGGTTGCATTTTGAAAAAAACTTGTTATAGTCTAATTTATCCGTTCCTCTAATAATTTTAAAAGCCTGTATTAGTCACCTTGAATTCTTCTCTTTTCTAGACACTGTAGGCCTGTTTTTCTGAATATTTCCTAATAACTGCAATTCTGGAATCCCACTATCAGCTTTGTTGCTCTTTTTTGTATTCTTTCCAGCATGTTTATATCCCCTCTATGATAAGGACTCCACACCTGTGCACAGTACTCCAATCTAGGTCTAACTAAGGCTTTATACAGTTTGACTATCACTTCCTTGCTCCTATGTTTAATATTTCTTTTTATCATACCCAACAGTGCATTTGCCTTTTTCACTGCTACCTGAACTTGCTCACTCACCTTACAAGTATGATCTATTATTACCCCTAGGTTTCACTTCACACCACTCAGAGTACTCCTTATTTATGCCCACCCTCTGCCTTCTTCCCGTTAACCAATTTTCAATCCATTTGGCAACTTCCCCACCTATTCCATGTGATTTTAACTTTCGAAATAATCTTTTTGTAGGTACTCTATCAATGGTCTTTGCAAAATCTAGATAAATAACATCCACTGGCTCCCCTTTATCTATCATTTTAGTAACCTCCTCCATGAATTCTAATAGATTTGTTAAGCACGATCTCCCTCTAGTAAACCCATGCTGATTATTTCTGATTAGATTAAATTTATCTAAATGCATTACAATGTTTTCTTTGATTATTGACTCTATCAATTTACAGACTATGCTCGTTAAACTCACCAGTCTATAATTCACTAGACCTGATTTCTTGAACTTTTTGAATAAGGGGATCACTCCTGCATCTTTCCAATCCCGTGGAACAATCCCTTTTGTAAGTGATTGAGAACATAATATAGCCAATGGTTTTGCTAGTTGGTCTCTAATTTCATACAGCAATTTTGGATAAATACCATCTTGACTTGGCCATTTATCCACTTTCAGCCTCTCCATTTTTTAAAAAACCATTTCCTCTGTAATACAGATTGATCTTAATCTGCTGTATCCATGTCTCTTTGAAAAATATCTATAGGCTCTGGGATCTTGGAGCAGTCCTCTTTTGTGTAGACTGATATTATAAAGTACTTGAATTACTCCCTACACTTGGCTGATACAAAACTTATTTATTCTATGACAGAGTACCTGAAATCCTCCCCCAATGGGCTCATGCAAAGCACTATATGCAAATTAGCTCTAACTCTGTCAATGAGAAAGTTGAAGATACTCTGTAAATCTTCTTCAATTTCTGCCTTTGCTACAGCATCCGACAAAGAATTTTTGATCTGAAAAATAAACACCCGGTACCTTTTCAATAACATTCTTTGTTTAGTTACACAGAACAAACATCACTAAACTTTGCATAAACCCCAGTCTCTCTATCTCCTTTCTCAGCAAATGATGATGGATATGGACACTAAATGATTCCTTTAGTTTGCTGGTTCTACACACTCCTGTTCTATATTCTATGATGTGCCTCCCTGCTTGAATTACACACAATGTCAAACTCTTGCAATCTGTGCACCGTTAATTAATTGCATGCAACGCAGTCCAATGAGAGAAGAAATATTTCTAAAAAAGGTACCACTCCAGTCAATCCAGCTATAAATAGAAACCTGATTTAATGTCAGGGACTGTTTTTGATGCCTTTCCTTCAAAGGACTAAAACACTGTTATTTTCACAGATTCAATGGCAGCTCTTCAAGCATTTGAAGCTGCTGGTTATTGTAGACCTGACCTTATCCAAATATCTCGACATTGACCACATTATCACTGCCAGTGCTGTCAAAATAGTTCTGCAATGGATCCCTGGACACTTCAGCACACCTGGCAATGACAAGGCAGGCAGACAGACTAGCAAAGGAGGGATCAAGACAAGAACAGCCACACACAGCAACAATTTTACAAATAGCCAAACAGCTCATAAGAACAGTGAACAAAGAAATTTGGCTGAACAGATGGGCCATGGGAAACACAGGAAAAGGAGGTCTACAGACATACGGCAAGCCCCAGTACAAATGACCGTGTAAATCAACTCACAAGGAAGGATCAGAGCACCATTTTCTGACTGAGAACCCAACACATCCTACTAAATAAACACCTGAACAGAACCCAACACATCCCACTAAACAAACACCTGAACAGAACCCAACACATCCCACTAAACAAACACCTGAACAGAACCCAACACATCCCACTAAACAAACACCTGAACAGAACCAAACACATCCCACTAAACAAACACCTGAACAGAACCCAACACATCCCACTAAACAAACACCTGAACAGAACCCAACACATCCCACTAAACAAACACCTGAACAGAACCCAACACATCCCACTAAACAAACACCTGAACAGAACCCAACACATCCCACTAAACAAACACCTGAACAGAACCCAACACATCCCACTAAACAAACACCTGAACAGAACCCAACACATCCCACTAAACAAACACCTGAACAGAACCCAACACATCCCACTAAACAAACACCTGAACAGAACCCAACACATCCCACTAAACAAACACCTGAACAGAACCCAACACATCCCACTAAACAAACACCTGAACAGAACCCAACACATCCTACTAAACAAACACCTGAACAGAATCTAACCACAACATACTCCTAAGTGCCAGCTGTGTACACACCCATATGATGGTCATCATCTCTTTGAGTTCTCAGCGTTCAATGATTTTAGGGAAATGCTTCTTCCTCCGTGGCCAGATACATGGAACACTTTGTTAGGCACTAGACAACAGCTGATAAACACTTGCAGATACCATTACATGGCATTGTGTTGAAAGACGAGAGCTCGGATACTGCTGGATCCATAACAACAACAACAATGTCAGGGAAGAAAAGGCAGCGAGGAAGGGAACTGGTTACTTCATCTCATAAACAAACTGTGGCCTAGTACAATGAAATCTCTAACACTTTCTCTGCCCGTGTGACTCCCAACTGAATTGACTTCCTCTTTGACCATTCTTTGCCATGTGTATTTTGACCTTCCTACTCATCGTTTTCTCTTCCTTTTCTTCTGCGTTCATCCTGAAAAGAACTTAGGTGACGTGCTGTAGTTTACAGAGAGGCCACAAAATCTGCGTCTTTCGGCCTGACACATTCGATTTTGGCATGCAATTTTTGGGATCGAGTTTGCCTTCCCTCTCCCCCACTTGGAGGCAGAATAAAGCCTTGGTGCTGCCAAAGACAGATGTGTTGGACTGAAAGGTGCAAATGTTGCAGCCAGTTACTACATCCTGTTACTTGCAAAGCCTTGTTTAGAGCTTGATAGCGGGAGATTGAGAACGAACGCAGAAGAAGAGCCTTGGTTAATTTTGAGTCACTGACCCGGATGCAAGTAGCGACATATGAGTTGCTGGTTGCTGTCAGCTCATTAACGGCTGCATTGTCTGTCCCATCTCCTTCTCTGTGGGTTCCAATCCAGCACACGTCTGATTATACTGTTCAGCTTCTTTCTGAGAGTGTTCTATCCAACTGATCCTTCTCTCCCCAATTTCCTGTCGTATTGGTAGATTTCATGTTCATTCATACAGATCTGTGTTTGCCATTACCTATGGCCATTCAAATCTGGCAAAGATGGCGCCATAACTGGCTGCGAGTCTACATTTCTCTACTGTTTTGGATCATTATGGATGCCGCCAGACCACGGATTTGCCTGGAATTCACACTAGTCGACGACTTACACTTGTGTTCACGGAAACGTGGTGTTGTTTTCCGTCGGGACTTGTTATTTCGTTCTTTTTTTGTGATTTCTTCCATCCGTTTATCCTAGTCTGGACGCCGGCTGAATGGAACTACGCTTATACCTGTGTCGTATTTCACGGGTTAGTTCTGCCGGTTCACCTTCACGAATTTGGCGTGTGGGAATTTTAGATGCTACTATGATGAGCTGAATACAGCTGGGGAGAGATGCCAGACTCACTCACACGCTGAGTGTTGTCCATACGACCTCTTGTGGTTATCGAAAAGGCACGACAAACTGCGTTAGATGCCTTCCAACCTTTCTACCCTGCGGGTTACATGTTTACGGAAAGGCTTCGGTGGTAATCCTGAGGCAAAATCTGCATCCTATGCTATCTCCAGTCGTCTCGATGAATGTCTTGCCACTGGCAAAAGGTAGCTTAGGCTCTGTGAGTGAGGTTGACAAAAGGCGCAGTTTCTTCCTCACTTTAATCCAAATCATCGCGCAAGTCACCCATTTCAGCGGACACAGCAAGAGATACGACTGTCCACACGGCTGAACAAAGAGAGTGGTCTTCATCACTTGTGATGGACAACTATTATGGCCATTCAGGGAGGCTGCGTGGCCTAGGGATGAAGCGTCTGTTTCACACACCCGGTTCGAATCACGCTCGTGTCCAGTTTGGCAGACATGGGTTTTTTCCTGCTCTTCCATGTACGGAAAGTAATGGCAATCTAATGTACTGTACACTTGCCAAGAAACTTATAACAGCCAAACAGGTTGGCAGTCGTAAAAAGAGGCGTTCTGTAAAGGACATGCTACTTACTTTTTATGGCCATCTAACACAGCAACGAAGGCGCTTATTGGTGACGATATGATACTTTTAGTCACTTGTCATGTCTTCAAGCTATACACTATCCATATGGGGAGAAGAGACTAACATCTGGTCAGGCAAAAATACTGACCAAGACTCCCTCGTCACTTCCACGCAGTTCTTCCTGAAAACAGGCTGCCTAATGATAGTCTGGCTAACGAGGTGGGGATCAACATGATCCCCGTAGTAATGAGCGACATGTAGATGAAGCCAAGCATAGCACAACAGCCTGGAGAGCCCTGGTCCACCTTCATCATCCCGCTCAGGATGTGAGAAAAACTACTGTAACCTACAACCTAACGCTCTTTTCAGGGAGCACAAAAGAGTTAACAAACATAATGTGGGCATTCAACAACAACAACATGAACAGTAGCAGCAACAGCAACAACAAACACTGTCCATATATAAGCATTATTTAGAACGGCGGTTGAAGAGCTAAAATGGAAAGCAGGTGGAATTCATTTTCATGTATCATTAAATCCTTGGTGGTGCAGTGATTGGTGCAATGGCTTCCCAGCCGAGCGATCTGAGTTTGGTCCACAGTTGATGCTGTGTTTTTTTTTCCAATTACAAAATGGCTCCCAGGGTAAACTGAGTCTAAAAAATTGAGTGCCAGAACAGTCTTGGGAGTAAAGGCAGCTGTCGCGATGCTGACCACATAACACCTAGTGTGCTGTTGGTCAAGATAATATCCCGCTACTCAAGGGGGGAGTAGGGGAGGTGTTGTTTTTCGAAGCTACTCGCACTGAGCTCTTCACTCTTGACAATTTTTTCTCTGGAAGTAGATTACGGTGACTCTTCTTATATCCTGAGGTGTACTGAAGAAGGTGGAGATAGTTCCTTTTGGCTGTAGTGCAATTTGAGACTTCTCAGTAGACTTAACTACTATGGGAATCGTTGTGTTGATCTTCTACATTGTTGACCAGGCTGCTGTAGCACAGAATGTTCCCGGGATCATGACAGAGACATAAGGTGAAGGTCTTGGTGAGTATGTTCCCTCATGGCCCTGTCGTTCGTGGGAGGTCAGGGGAGACAAACTGATCAAGATCCCCATTCCCCGTCGTGGTTCGTGGAAACAATCTGTATCATAGCAGTCTTACCAACAAAGTGGTGATCAATGTTGTGACCTCCCATAATTGTGAGCTTACTGAGGAAAATCACATTGCACTACAGCCAGGAAGGCCCCTGATCAATCTTCTCAAAATGTGCCTTAGAATTTAAGAACAGCCATTGCTGTTGTTATTGAATGCCCACAATGAGTAGATTTACCCTTTTGAGCGCCCTGAAAAGGATGTTTTAGTGGTGGGTTGTTGTAGATTTCCTAACATCCTGAGCATGCTGATGAAGGTGAACCGGAGTCCTCCAGGCAGTTGTGCTATGCTTGGCTTCATCTGCATATCGTTCACTACTATGGGGATCCCTCACCTTGTTAGCCAGGCTGCCATAAAAACAGTCCTTTCCAGGAAAGGCCTTGAGAAAGCCAAGGTGAGGGTCTTGTCCAGTATGTTTTGCCTGACCAGACATTAGTCTTCCTTCCCAACAGCCACCGTAACCTACCCCTAAATAAACATCATCAGGAGTTAAATTATCTCAGTAGGAGTAGCTTTCACAACAAATCTTGACATTCATCTTCACTCATAAAGGGAGGGCGATGGGGTAGTTTGTATTTAACAAAAAACTCCAACCTCATTAAATTCGTCTCCTTTGTACAAATCGGACACCTCGCCGCTACTGAGAATATTGTTAATGTCCTCAAAAAAGCTCTTCTCCACTGCTTGCACATCATTGAAGAGGAAAACTGCAGGCATGTTATCCACACCAGTGGTGTAGTATAGCAGTTTCAGATCTATGACAAATATAATATACACCAGCTAAAGTGGGTTGTGCATGGGCATTTCATCTCATCATTTTAAACAAATTGTTACAAAACGCATGACACAAAAGTTAGTGTTAGCTGACGATCATTATCGATTCGCCCTTGAGAACAATCCTGACCTTCCGTATAGGCTGCCTCCAGTCACATGACATTAATATCTTTCCTACCTTTTCTTAACTCCTCTTCTCATACCGGCCTCCATCTATCTGCCTACCCCTTTTTTATATCCTCTCTACCTATATAAATTTTTAGTCTTTCCGTATCTGTCCGCAACAGGCTTATCTGGCCTTTTCCCCTTCTTACGCCCTCCTGGCCACTTCATCTCACCTTTGTCTGTCATTTGGGTACCTGCACTCGTAATGAGAGGAGTGATCAAACAGTTTAACTTAACTTAACATCTTTATACTGGAAGGAAGACTAACGTCTGGTCAGGCACAACATACTGATAAAATATGTTAGTCAGGGTCAGGAAAAATATACTGGCCAAGACTTGGCTTCACCATAAACCTTCCTGGAAACAGATTGTTTTTATGACAGCCTGGCTAACAAAGTGGAAATTGAAAAAGTTGGGGGTGAAAAGAGAATTACTGACCGAAATCAGGGTTAGACAGTTAAGTTATTTTGGCCATATAACAATACATACCCCCTTGTTGAAGACTATACTGGAGGGTAGGGTGGAAGGCAGTCGTTCAAGAGGTAGACAACGTTATAAGGGGGTGGATAACATCAGAAGATGGATTAGAAAACACCTGTCATCATGTAGCTTGTCCTTTGCAGAACGTCGCTCTCACAACAGCCGATCTGTAAGACTCTCGATCTCTGGCCAGAATGCCCGCCTCCGTCGCTGTCATCTTTAGGACCTCTGTGATGTCTTGTATCCATCTGCTTCTCGGTCTGCCTCTGCCCCGCCTTCCAGGCACCATACCTTCCGATATTGTTCTCTCTAGGCCATTATGGCATTTGATGGGACCAAAATATTTCAGAATGCACTATTGCAGGAAAAGATAAAGGAACACTGGAAATCCATTCACTCCGATACGGAGATGGCTCTTGAAGTGAACTGAATATTATACCATACCTTCTCTAAACTCTTGTTTCCTGTATTTCTCTGACACTTCAATTTGGAACACTACATAGTCACACAGGAAGGATGCCAATCGGGTTAAGCTTTGTCGTCCGCTGCCGCTGATACCGATCAGCAACATGTGGCCTCGCTGCTGTCGAATCACTCGCACAATTCTGGCAACTGATATAACAAAAGGAGCTGCTGTTAAAATTAAACACACAAACTAAAGAAAATGTCATGGCTAATAAATTTAAGATGTATTTACCTTAGAGGATGGGGATGTTGAACAACATCAGTGCACCTATGCTTCCTTTGGAGGGAAATTGATACAAGAAGAAGACAGGAACAAGCAAAAAGGAAGAACAAGTAAAACAGAATAACAAGCAAGGAGAAAGGAACAAGCAAAAAGGAAGTAAGAACAGGCAAGATGGAGACAGGAACAAGCAAAGAGGAAGTAGGAACAAGCAAATAGGAACAAGCAAGAATGAGACAGGAACAAGCACAAAGGAAGTAAGAACAGGCAAAACGGAAGTAAGAACAAGCAAAAAAGGAGATAAAAACAAAACAATTTGGGACAGATAAGAGAAAGACTAAATATGGAGAGCAGGTAAAACTCCAAGGCTTGATACAGGCTTCCTGTGAGAGGGGTCAGGTGAACTGATCAGACTATCCTTTGTCCTGAGCAAAATGGAAGCAAGAAGAAGACTGAATGTAAAAACACACATAGCAAATATCAAGTGGTTTCCAGTCACATGTTACCAGAGAATCTGCAGTGTCAGTAAAGAATCAGTGTAAGCCATTGCAGGATATGTGATGCAAATCAGATAGAATAGCAAATAAGAGAACAGGCAGTCAGAGGTCTACAGATTATAGTTTGGAGCAGGTCAATTGGAAAATTCAAGATATGATACCTCCAGTTTTTGTTGATCCCAAAGCTATTATGGGCACTGCTTATACTAGGCGTGTTCAAATGAAACCAGACCAAACTGCACCAAGTGAACATACATACGATGCGCATGATGACGTCCCTTCTGAAGTAAACAACACATACCAACCGTCAAGTTTGCAAGATTTCATTATCCTCCGACTCATAGTTTCCTCGGCAGACCATTGAAAACATAGCAGGTGTGATACTGAATCTGTCCAAAGTTGATCAGCAAGTGCTGATTCGGCATCGCAGAATGCAAGCAGTGTATGGTGACAAAAGTATGTCGAAGACAGCAGTAAACTGGACAACGATGTTTAAAGGAGGACGTGAGTTAACGAAAGATCTTCCGAGACCAGGTCAGAAGCATATTGTTGCGTCAGAAGATGATATCGTCAAAATTGATGCAGCAATTCGAGTGAACAGTTGCCGGTGCTTACGTTTGCCACACTTTTGTCACCATACACTGCCTGCATTCTGCAATAAATGTCAACTGGTCTACATCATTCAACTGTTAGAATCCATCCAACTCTGAACAGATTCCGTATCATTCTGTTTACATCAGAAGTGACTTAACTTAACTTAACTTAACGTCTTTATACTGGTTTAGAAGACCTTGCAGAGTCTGTATACAGCCAGTTACATTTATATCACCTTGCTCTAAAAGCTATGCGCATCCAGTTTATTCTTAAATGCATTAACTGTCCCTGCCTCCACTACCTCCCCTGGCAATGCATTCCAAGCAGACACCACTCTCTGACTAAAAAAATATTTCCTAATATCTAATCTTGACCTCTCTTTAGTCAGCTTGTAGCTATGCCCTCGTGTTATTGTGGGTGGCCGTAATTTTAAAAAACTTGTTATAGTCTAATTTATCCATTCCTCAGATCATCTTATAAACCTGTATTAAGTCACCACGAATTCTTCTCTCTTCGAGACACTGTAGGCCGGTTTTTCGGAGTCGTTCCTCATAACTGTAATTCTGGAATCCCACTATCATCTTTGTCGCTCTTTTTTGTATTCTTTCCAGTATGTTTATATCCCCTCTATGATAAGGACTCCACACCTGTAGACAGTACTCCAATCTAGGTCTAACTAAAGCTTTATACAGTTTGGCGATCACTTCTTTGCTCCTATGATTAATATTTCTTTTTATCATACCTAACATTGCGCCTTTTTCACTGCTACCTTAACTTGCTCCCTCACCTTTTCTGTATGATCTATTATAACCCCTAGGTCCCTTTCCTTATCTATCTTTCTAATATTGTTTTCTCCCATTCTGTAATTATGTTCCATATTGGATCTACCCAAGTGGATGACTGTACATTTATCTACATTAAACTCCATTTGCCAGCTTACAGACCATGCGCCTCGTACGTATGGTCACTTGGTGCAGTTAGGTTCGGTTTCATTTGAACACATCTTGTAGAAAAGCAAATAAGAGAACTGACAGTCAGAGATCTACAGATTATAGTTTAGAGCAGGCCAATTGGAAAATTCAAGGTATGATACCTCCAGTTCTTGTTGATCCCAAAAATATATGGGCGCTGTTTGTATATGAGATAGCCATAAGCACAAAGTGAAATTCATCCCTATATGCAAATTTCAAAGACTATGAAAAGGCATTTGAAATTATAGACTGAAGCATTTCATTGCTAATACCGAGACACGATGAGATACCAGAGAAGTTAATATCATACATATGTACAAATATGGAGTTCATAGAGTGAAGGAGTGCTGACCAACAGTTTTTAAGTACAAACAGGAGTGAAGCAGAGATATCTATTATCACCACTCCTGTTCCTGATGGCGATAGATTGAATTATAAAGTTGTCAATGATAGGGAAGATAACCAGTATACTGTGGTTATTGTGGTCACAGTTAGGGGATCTAGCCTATGCAGACGTCTTGGTACTGCTGTCATACAGCCATTGCCAGACGCAAGAAAAACTAAATAAGGTGAGGCAGCATTCAGTCAAACTGGGAAAAAATATTAACATGAAAAAAACCAAGTTGTTTTTTTTTGGTTTTATTTTGCATTTGTCTTATATCTATATTCTCCAAGGCGGTGTGCGTTGCACTGTAGTTTTTATTTTGCGCCTGTCAGTCCAGTGCATCCAACTTCTGAATGCATTTTATGTAAGGGTCTGCTTTCTCCTGCATTTGTTAAGGTTTTGCTTCCTTGGGGTAACGGCCTGTGCTGTGGTTGGGATGGAACTCACCACCTTCGGGCTGTGAGCCGTGTCACTAAACCACTAGCCCACACCGTCCCCATGCTTGGAGGTGAATAAATGGAAGAGGTGAACACCTTCACATATGTAGGCAGCACCATAGATACTTCGTGAGGCACCGTGGCAGATGTATAGGTTAGAAGGGGAAAGACAAGGACAGCATTCCTGTCACTGAATAATATATTGAAATTCAGAAAAATAAAAACTAATACCAAGTTAAGATTGTTTAATTCCAATATAAAGTCAGTACTCCTGTACGGAGCAGAAGCTTGGACAACGACAAAGGCAATACAGAGTAAACTCCAGTCGCTCGTCAATAAATGTCTTCAAAGGATAATGGGTAAGGGCTGGTAAGACATGGTGAGGAATAAAGATCTATGGGAAAGGAGCCAGCAACAATCAGTGGAGCAACAGATCAAATGTAGGAAATGGGATTGGATAGGGCATGCGCTGTGAAAACCCCCATCAAACATGGCCAGACAGGCTCTAACATGGAATCCACAGGAGAAGAGGAAAAGAAGCAGACCAAGAAACATCTTGAGAAGAGACTGTGAAAATAAACTTCGGCCCCTATACCTCAGCTGAAGATGAGCAGATAGGTCAGCTCAGAGTCGAACTTGAAGGAGGATTGTCAATGGCCTATGCCCCAAATGAGCAAAGCACATTGATGATTAATGACAAGTGTAGAGGGAATTAACAGGTTTACAATGAAATAGTTGGGAAGGAAGACGTCTGGTCAGGCACAACATACTGATCAGAAATGCTAGTCAGGGTTAGGCAAAATATACTGGCCAAGACCCTCACCTTGGCTTCCTCGTAGCCCTTCCTGGAAACTGGCTGTTTACATGGCAGCCTGGCTAACGAGGTGAGAGATCAACGTGATCAGTGTAGTAGTGAGCAACATGCAGATGATGCCAAGCATAACACAACCCCCTGGGCGACCCCGGTCCACCTTCATCAGCACACTCTGCATGTGAGGAAAGCTACGACAACTCGCCACTTAACGTCCTTTTCAGGGCGCACAAAAGTGTAATCCTAGTCATTGTGGGTATTCAACAACAACAACAATGAAATGGTTAGAGGAGTGCCCCCAGCAATATCAAACATAGCACTATGAAGCAAAAAAAATCCAAACAACAAAGAAATATAAAGTGGTAAAACGTCGACTAGCAATGATGTTGCAAGATTCATCAGATAAGAGAGTCGGATGATTGAACCTACACTAAAGACTGGCAGGAAAAGGAAAGTGAGCAAAACTGTAGGAACTACATGTGAGACTTTGAACATGATGGAGGTTATTGCCGCTGTTAGAAACCACTAGCAATGATTTAATTTAACCCTTCATGTTTCTTTTGTGGTGAGTTATAGCAGCTATTCTTAGAAACCAAGGTATACTTGAGAAGGTTATTCACACAAGATGGAAGGCTGGATAGAGGTGTAGAATCAAGAACACAGAAAACCAATGTGATTTCCTATCAGCTCCCACCATTATCAACTTAACGTATCTTAACTTAACGTCTTTATACTGGTTTAGAAGACTCTGCAGAATCTGTATAAGACTCTGCAGAGTCTGTATACAACCTGTTTCTTGGAGGATGGTTTAACCAATGGGTTAGTCTATCTTAAAACACTCAAACACTAAAGCTAAGTTGACCTGCACCCAGTTAGGTGCCATCTATATGCTGCTCTATACAAACCACCTACCTCCGGCACCTGAGCCAGACACAAACACATTCCAATGGAGACAAAGAGACAGCTGATAAATAGTATTTTTATACCAACTCTCTGCTACCAGTGTCAAACATGGACTCTCACCAAGGTACAAGTAAGAAAAATCATGGTATGTGACATGAGGTGTTTGAGAAAGGCTGCCGGGGTCACAAGGCTGGACAGAGTGCAAAGTAATCAGACAGAAGGTGGGTGCAACATCGTGTATGGATTACATAGAAAGGCAGAGAATAAAATGGTTTGGATACCTGACAAGAATGCAACCAAAGTTACCAGCTGCTGTATCTACAATACCAGACATCAGGCTTGCAGAACAAAAGCCAGACCACGAAAAAGATGTATAGATGTTGTCAGTGAGATACTGAAGAAATACAGAATGACAACAACATCAGCGACAAAAATGGACACAACAGAAGCTACACCTCCCCATGGGAAGGAAGACTAACGTCTTGTCAGGCAAAATATACTGATCAGACATGTTAATCAGGGTCAGGCAAAACATACTGGCCAAGACCCTCACCTTGGCTTCCTCGAAGCCCTTCCTGAAAATGGACTGGTTTCATGGCAGCCTTGCTAACAAGGTGAGGAATCTACGTGATCCCTGTGGTAGTGAGAAACATGCAAATGAAGCCAAGAATAGCACAACCGCCTGGAGGACCCTGGTCTACCTTCATCAGCATGCTCGGGATGTGAGGAAAGCTACTGCAACCCGTCAGGTAATGTCCTTTTCAAGGCGCACAACAGAGTAAACCTACTCATTGTTGGCAATAGAAACAACACTTCCCCACAACGTATAACAACAAATTGTAGATAGAGGATTTTGGTAATGACTTGAGAAAGTGGATGGGATCCTCCTGGCTGTAGCACAATGTGAGACTCCTTAGTAAGTTAAGCTCTGTCACGATTACAGTGTCAATCTTCACCTTGTTGGCCAGATTTGCTGTGATGAGGAAGTAAGTAGCCCTATGAGGAAGTGAGATGGAGCCTTGATCAGCATGTTTCACCTGTCCCAGGTGTTACTTTTGTTCCTTACCTACAGGAAGTAACTGATTTAATTCAGATCAATAAATAGGTGGGGATTTGGCCACAGTGACATTCGTTGATGATCAAAAGCAGCAAACGGGATCAAGATGCTGAGCAGCGCATGAGCTGCAGCGGTCAGCGACCCAAAGCTGACTACTAGTGTCAGGGCCAGCAAACCAGAGCTGCCAAGACCCTTCTACACATCCAGGCGGTGATCCTGGGAACAGGCTGCAGCAGGGCAGATTGGCTAAGGAGAAGGGATCGAAGAGGGAATGCTAACGCAGTACTAAAAAAATGCTTGCTGAAGTCGGATGTGTTGGACCGAAAGGTGCAAATATTGCAGTCAAGCTGTAAACTACGACACAATGCATTCCGTTCTCTGGACTACATTCTGCTACTTAAGCCCTTGTCAGGGCTTGGTAGCGGCAGATTGAGAACGAACGAAGCCCAAGCCATAAGCAGCAAATAAAGAATGGAGGGATGTGACAGCACATGAAATCAGTGTAAATGAGAAAAGTAAAATAATCCAAAAGACAGTGCATCAAGACCAATGGACTACAATGGAATGAAGATTCAGGGATCATGACACTGAGCAGAGCATGAGCTGCAGCGGTCAGTGACCCACAGCTGACTGCTAGCGATAGGGCCAGCGAACCAGACAGAGCTGTCAAGAACCTTCTACACCTCCACGTTATATTCCAGGATAACAGGCTGCAACAGAGCAGACTAGCTAAGGAGAATGGATTGAAGAGGGAAGGCTAACTATATACTAAAAAAATGCCTGCTGAAGATGTATGTGTTGGACCGAAAGATGCAAATATCGTAGTTAAGATACAAATATCGTAGTTAAGCTGTAAACTACGACACAGCGCATTCCGTTCTCCGGACTACATCCTGCTACTTGCAAAACCCTTTTTTTTAAGGCTTGGTAGCGGGAGATTAAAAATGAACAAAGAAGAAGAATGAAGCTTCATAACTATGCAGAGATGTCTCATCTAAAGCAGAAGTGGATATGTTGAGGTCGAATATAGATAAAATTAAGGAACCATTTGAGAGCTGGCATATGAAGTTTAATGTGAATAAATGTACAGTTATCCACATGGGTAGGTCAGATATGATATATATTTACAGGTTGGGTGAGAACAATATAAGAAAGAGAAAAGGAAAGAAACTAGAGGTTATAATAGATCATACAGGCAAGGTGAGTGACGAAGTCCAGGTAGCAGTGAAAAAGGTAAATGCAATGTTAGGTATGATAAAAAGAAATATCAAACATAACAGCAGGGAAGTGATAGTCAAACTGTATTAAGCATTTATTAGATCTAGTTTGGAGTACTGGGTTCAGATGTGGAGGGGATATAAACATGCTGGAAAGAAAACAAGGAAGAGCGACTAATCTGATAGTGGGATTACGGAATTATAGTTATGAGGATAGACTAAGAAAAACCCACCTACAGTGTCTAGAAACGAGAAGAATTAGAGGTGATTTAATACAGGTTCATAAGATAATTAATAGAAAGGATAAATGAGACTATCAATTTTTTTAGTCAGAGAATGGTGAATGCTTGAAATGCATTGCCACGGGAGGTAGTGGAGGCAGGGATAGTTAATGCATTTCAGAATAAATTGGATGCACATAGCTTTTAGAGCAAGGTGATGTAAATGAAACTGGTTGTATACAGACTCTGCAGAGTCTTCTAAACCAGTATAAAGACGTTAAGTTAAGTTTGTTGGGTGATATATGACATATGGTGATTCTATGACTTAACTTCATTTCTAGATCAATCTATTATCTCCTGCCACAAACCTTGAGAAATTGAAAAAGTCTGAGAATGCTAAAACCAATGTGCAAGGGGATGCAAAGTCTGGAACATGTCCTTTCATCATGCTAGGTGTTGTTAGGAAAAGGATAATACACATGATATGTTGTTGTTGAAGGAATGCCGACCATGGGTACATTTACGCTTTTGTGCATTCTGAAAAGGATGTTTAGTGGCGATTTATTGTAGCTTTCCTCACATCCTGAGCATGCTGAAAGTGGAGAGGGTCCTCCAGGTGGTTGTGCTATCCTCGGCTTCATCCGAGTGTTGCTCACTACTACAGGGATCATGTCTATCCCTCACCTTGTTAGCCAGGCTGATATGAAAACAGCTCGTTTCCAAAAAGGACTGCAAGGAAGTCGAGGTGAGGGTCTGACCAGCATATTTTGCCTGACCCTGACTAACATGTCTGATCAGTATATTTTGCCTGACCAGACGTAAGTGTTCCTTCCCATTCACAAGATATCACAGCAGATTATTGTATGAACTGTCTACCACAGTATACAGGGTAGCGATGAAAGCAAACAACAGAAACCAGCCTTAGAATCACAAACACCTACTTCATCAGAGCAGACATTGCTCTGAATGGAGTTTGCTATCATAGAAGATATTAGTAGGGTTATAGATCAAAGATTAAGGTTAATATTAGGGTTAGGGTTGAAATTAACCAAAAACAGTCTGCAGCTTACCATGCTGTATAGCATCGCTAAAGAGTACCAAGTCCATACCGACTGTTTTCGGTATTTGATTGTATTTAATGAGTTCCTCTTGCATAAACGTCTTCAGATTGTCCGCTGAAGCAACTTGCTCATAAATCCTCTCAGGGTTCATGAAGTCAACTGGGGAAGAAGTAGTGTACCTCAGTTTTAGTACACCTTCACCGACATTCAAATTTTGATAAAGGTCAAGAAGGTTTTAGCTTTCAGAAAAAAATTACAGCTACGGAGAAGAAAAATGAATGAAGATGGTGGCAACAATTTTTTCCCGTTGTTGCAGCAGTTTGTGGTCTCCAATGAAGTTGATTTCTCTTGCAACATAAAATCTGTTTTCAAAGAGCACCTACCGCAGCCTATCAACTAAAAATACTTTCAAAGTAATACTGATGTTTTCATGGATTCAAGACCCATTCAGGGACAAAGCTCCATCTGAATTTACTTCTGTAGAAGAAATTCTTATTGAGCTGTCCTGCGACAGTACACTGAAGAGAACATTTGGCAGCATAGAACTAATTGGCTTTAAGATATCAGTAAAAGATTAATATCCGCTGCTAAGTGGTAAAACTTTACAAATCTGAATTCCATTTGCGACATTATATTTGTGCGAAGCTGGGCTTTCGACGGCCGCTGTGATAAAAAACAAGTATCGTGCGAAAATCAAATATATGCGCATATAAAAACATCAGCATTAAATTGAGAGCTCATCTTTAATTTCCCACCAGATTATGACGCCATTTGGGACCCCAGCTTAAAAAACTGTTTGCTTGATATTACAAAATGGGTCCAGGCAAGGCCAACAGTGAGCACTTTTTTTAATCAATCAGCAAAGTTAAATTTGAACAGACAAACAATCCACTCACTGAACAATGGATAAGCTTTGTTAGGGCAGACGTTGTTGAATGTCTGCCCAAAGACAACCCCTAATTTCTCAGAAAGAATATCACTGAAATACTGCAGGTCTCTTTGGTCAATGAGGCGGTCAGAGAACACCCTGCAAATATAAAACGTTCAATAAAAAGCAATTATTGTTTGCAGTGTATATTTTTATTGATTTTTTCTCTACTTTCTTATTCGCCTTCCTTTCCTAAGTGGGAGTTCGTTGTACTGTGTTTTTGTGCCTTATGACTCACTGCATCTGACTTTAGCAAACGATTTTTTTAAAAATGGGTTTACTTCCCTTGAACACACGACTTTGCTGTTTAACCTTTTCCGGACCAACAGCATGAGATTACAGCGATTTGGCTCTGTTCCCCAGGCATTGCACGCTGCCAGCTCTAGGGTCATTGCTTTATTGTATTACCGGGTTAATGCCATGGATATGGCTGAACATACTGCTCTTTTGATTGTAGAGAGTTCCAATGTCCGTCATGTATGGTTAGAAGAAGAAAATGGCGAACTGCGAAATTTGTTTTAGATTTTGGAAAGGATTTCTACTGTTTCTCGCTTGGATTTGAAAATTCTCCCATCATTGAGAATGGGAAAGTTAAATTTCTGCATCAGATTTTTCTGAGGTAGATCTATTTAGTTTGTTTATGTAGATACAATAATTGTGTTTATAGACGCAGTGACAGATATAGCCATTACGATAAACATGTGTGAATTATGGTATTTACATATAAGAGAGTAGTCAGGAATGTGTGAATTATGGTATACACATATAAGAGAGTAGCCAGAAATGTATAAATTAATGTATACATATATAAGAGAGTAGCCAGGAATGTGTGAATTACGGTATACACATATAAGAGAGTAGCCAGGAATGTATAAATTAATGTATACACATATAAGAGAGTAGCCAGGAATGTATAAATTAATGTATACACATATAAGAGAGTAGCCAGGAATGTATGAATTAATGTATACACATATAAGAGAGTAGCCTGGAATGTATGAATTAATGTATACATATATAAGAGAGTAGCCCGGAATGTATGAATTAATGTATACACATATAAGAGAGTAGCCTGGAATGTATGAATTAATGTATACACATATAAGAGAGTAGTCAGGAATGTATGAATTAATGTATACATATATAAGAGAGTAGCCCGGAATGTATGAATTAATGTATACACATATAAAAGAGTAGCCAGGAATGTATGAATTAATGTATACACATATAAGAGAGTAGCCAGGAATGTATGAATTAATGTATACACATATAAGATAGTAGCCAGGAATGTATGAATTAATGTATACACATTTAAAAGAGTAGCCAGGAATGTATGAATTAATGTATACACATATAAGAGAGTAGCCAGGAATGTATGAATTAAGGGGACATGCGATTTTGAAATTTCTTGTTTTGGTGAAAAATATTGAACAAGGACAAGAGGGCACAGCTACAAGTTGACTAAGGAGAGGTCCAGATTAGATATTAGGAAGTATTTCTTTAGCCAGAGAGTAGTGAATGCTTGGAATGCATTGCCAAGTGAGGTGGTGGAGGCTGGGACGGTCAATGCATTTAAGAACAGATTGGATGCGTACAGCTTCTAGAGGAAGGTGTTGTAAATGGAACTGGTTGTATACAGACTCTGCAGAGTCTTCTAAACCAGTATAAAGACGTTAAGTTAAGTTAAGTTAAGTTAAGTTAAGTTAAGTTAAAATAATGTTATTTTGCAGGCATATTGACATTTAAAAATTAATAATAAACACCCTACCCCCTGTTCTAAAGTTGACCAACTTTAAAAAGATACTGAAAACTGATGATAAAACACAATGTTTCACACATAGCAACAGCTTTTTCAAAAAAGTATAATGGGTCATATTATATATCATAATGACCGGGGTCCAAAGTTCTCTTCAGAATTTTTCATTCGAAAGCAAATGCTAGCTTTGTCTAAACGATACGATACTTCAAATATAATGACTGATGCAATATTTCATTGGTTTTATTATTTTGCTATTTCTGATTGGTTGAAACAGGTATCGTCCATGGGAACAAAATAGTCGCGCATGCGCAAAAGAGGTATTTTCCCAAACCATCTTCGTTCCGTCCCGTCATTTCCATTTCTCCATTGAGTGATTGACCATTGTGTTACTATCATTTAGAAACAGCAAACAGAATCAACATGCCAAAGAAAGGTTATATGTACGGCAAAAAACGTGCTCACCAAAATCCTAGAGGCATTCACGCTCGGAAACTAAGAGAATCTTTGAATGCAAGGTAAGTTTACTGAATTATGTTTATTTTTCACGCCACGTTGTACCTTGCTTCAAACACTTCAATATTTAATTAAAAAAGAGCTCTACGCTATTCAATAAATATTATTTTGTGTAGATTGTGTATGTACTTATTCAGTAAGTTACTCACTGTAAGTATTCATTTAATGTTTGTTATATTACTAGAGTTACGAGTACACATTTATTACTAGCCATTAATAGTTAGAATGCCTGTGAAAATTTATGAATACGTCGTGAAATTTTAGAAAGATGGGGCAGAATGTTACATGTGAGAATGTCAAACTGTCATTTATTTTGAAAATAAATTGGGATATTTGTGATATAAGTTTATTTGTCATAGTATTTGATATTTATGGGTCATTTTCTGTATTGCAGTTCAATTGTGGATGCTGAAGTCATTGAGCCTACAGCTGCTGTTGAAACTATAGTACCCCAAAGCGGTTCAAGAGCGGAGCAGAAGTTTGCAGAATACAAGAATCTCACTGAAGGGATACTGAATCTGAACAGTGATGAGTATACTTTAACCCATCACAGTTTTCTACATTCTCTTGTTTCCACAGTTGGAGGTAGAAATTGCAGAAGCAATAATTTACAGTTGATTACAAAATAACCACATGGTCTTGCTGTTCTTATACAAATTCTCTGTCCAGATTGTGAGTCAGAGTGGTCAGACTGGACATCTCAACAAGTGAATAAACAGCATGACATCAACTATAGGACAGTCATTGGTTGTAATGACAATGGTATTGGCTATACAAAGTTGCAGTCATTGCTGTCCACCATGAACATAAAGAACCAGATGCACCACAAAACATTTTACAAGCTATCCAAAACTGTTAGCATTCCAGCAAAGGATGCAGCAGAAGAAGCAATGTGTCAAGCAGCTCGTGTAGTTGCAGAAAGAGCAGCAGCTACAAGTCCCCTCCCAGGCCATGCCAAGAATAACACAGGGTGTCCTATCATCGCTGTGTCTTATGACGGTACATGGCAAAAACGTGGCCATTCATCATACAATGGAGTTGGTGTTGCCATTGACGTTGAAAGTGGCCTAGTTTTGGATACTCAAGTCATCAGCAATTATTGCAAAATATGTGCAGTTGGTCCAAAGCCAGGTTCTCCTGAGTTTATGAATTGGATACAAATGCACAAACCTCAATGCCAGCAGAATGCAGATTGTTCTTCAAATGCAATGGAGACTGTGGCAGCGAGGATTATTTTTTCAAGGTCAGTTGAAAAAAAGATCTCTGATTTATGGCACTATGCTTTGCGACGGTGATGCAAAGGCATTCAATGAAGTCCAAAATTCTAAATGCTATGACATTGAGATAAAAAAAGAGGTTTGCATCAACCACATAGCAAAAAGAATGTTTAATGCTCTGAGCAATTTGAAGAAAACAAATAAGGAGTCACTAAATCGTAAACTGACCACATCGTCAATCGAAAAAATTACAAATACATATGCCAAAAATGTAAAAGACAATGCCCCTGATGTTACAAAAATTAAGCTGGGAGTGTTAGCTGGGTTTTTTCATATGATGAGCACTGACAAGGCACCCAACCATAGACTTTGTCCAGAGGGTGAGAATTCCTGGGGCCACTTCCAGAGAGCTCTGAAGACAGGGTTGTGTCAAAAACATCGGTCTACATTTTCGGCAGAAGTTGGCAGACTCATCTACCCGATTGTGACAAGGCTGACAGACACAAATCTCCTCCTTCGCTGTGCAAAAATAGGCACGCAGAATGCCAATGAAAGCTTCAATTCATTGATTTGGCAGCGCTGCCCTAAGACAACATTTGCTTCACTGTCAGCGGTAGAGACGGCAACTTCCTTTGTCACTCTATCTTTCAACTGTGGTCCTGTAGGGCTAAAAATGATAACAGACAGAATTGGACTGGAATGGAGTGTTGTAAATCACATACATGCTACTCGAATGCTGAACAAAAAATACTATGATCCAAAAAGACGAACATTGGGTGTATCAAAGTGGAAAAGGAAAAACCTTAAAAAAAGGCGTATTGGACGAGAACACCAGCACGAGTTAGCAGAAGGTGAAACATATGTTGCTGGTGCATTTAACGATTAATTGTATTTGCAAATGACTATGTTTATGTTTTTTAATTAAAAAAACAATGTAAGAATGCATTTTTTTGTTATTAAACTTATTTTCATTTGCTTTCAAAGTTTAAAATTGAATTATCTTAAAATATTTTTCCCCCATTTGTTATGTATCTGAAACCTTAAAATCTCAGCTAATATAGATGTTGGAAACATGCAATTTGGTGTGTACATTTCTCATACACTCTTGTTGGTAATCTTTTAAAGAAAAGCCAATTTGGTCAAAGATATTTTATTAAAATACATTTTTTGTGCCAAATGTTGATGTATTTTGTCGACTTTTCGTGGAGCTCAAATAGAAAAAAAATTATTTTTGAACCTTTTTCATAAAATAAATATGCCCTTTCCCTAGAACTATGCTTAACATTCATGGATCATTCATATTATTTTTAATACATATGTTTTTTTTTTAAAATTGAAGGCATTTGCAAGCCAGCATTTTTTCAAGGTCACCGCAGTTATCATGGCAACCGAGTGTTTTTTTTAATTTTTTAAACCTGCAAATATATCTACATTCATAGCCTAACTTTACCATTATAAAATATTTGGTCTGATTTAATTCATTAAAAAAAAAAATATTTTCAGGGAGCATGACCCCTTAATGTATACACATTTAAAAGAGTAGCCAGGAATGTATGAATTAATGTATACACATATAAGAGAGAAGCCAGGAATGTATGAATTAATGTATAAACATATAAGTAGCCCAAACAAGGAATGATCAATATGATGACACAAAAAACACATTTGATATAAGGTATACAAATGATACATTAATATGCTCATATAATTCTTTATGATTTTCTTTCAACTATTCTGATTTTACCTATCCATTTGCCAAGTATAACCATGATTCTGACACCTTTTGAAGACATATTGATATCTAATAGAACATGGTTTCTTATCATAGAAATGTTAGGAACCCCATCAATTCCATTGAAAAATTAGCATAATTTTTTTGCAATATTGTAATTTGACATGTTTAACCCTTTACGGCGGGGAACTGAGATGCTGGTCCAGTAAGGCAGAATATACTGATCAGGACGTCGTGTCAGGGTTAATACACTGACCAAGACCACAATCTCTCTTCCATGTAGCGTTCTGTGAAAACAGGATGTTTTCAAGGCAGCCTGGCTGATGAGATGTAGATAAACGTGGTCCCCACAGCAGTGAGCATCACGCAGATGTAGCCGAGCATAGCACAACCGCCTGGAGGTCCGCGGTCCACTTTTATCAGCATTCTCAGGATGTAAGGAAAGCTACTACAACCCGCCACTTAATGCCTTTTTCAGGGTGCACAAAAGAGTAAACTTAGTCATTGTGGGCATTAAACAACAAAAATAACCTTTATGACACTTAATTTAAAAAATTACGCACTTTCCCCTTCCACTGAATTATTTTTCAGCATTTCACGTTTTTCTAGGTTGCTCACTTTGAAAGCCTATATCTTTATTGTTTGTTGGTGTGTATATATATATGATTTGTTTGTGTGTAGAGACATGTTAGTGTTAATGTTTTTGCTGTATGTGTTAGTTTCTGAGATACAAGAAGATGAAAGTGATAATTAAAAACAGCACAACCACTGACAGAGACTCACCTGCTTTTCGCATCCATTGTTTAAAAACAAACAAAAAATGTTAATCCACTGAAGATGAATTATCAATGTTTACAAACGGCCGTATCTGTCAGTTTTCACTACACACGTAATTATTGCATCTTCATAAACAATCTATCTCAGAAAAATCTGTTACAAAAACTTAACTGGTTTACTACCACAAGCCGCTCCCAGCGCCAGAACACTTATTTAGCCGCGGCCATAAGCCGCTGTGAGCGACAATGTTTGTTTCATAGTAAAACAAGTTATAAATTTATAGTTTTCCTTTCCGTTTCGGTACGAGATTTTAATTTACCGAAGGGAAGTTGATTTTTGAATCACATGTGGACCAAATCGGATGTTAAAAATTGTATTCTTGTCATAATTATCATATTTTCAAGCTAGTTACCGAACTGTAAAAAATTGTTTACCATGGCAACAAGCGATAAGGTCCCCAAAAGCACTTGTACGGCTCGTCTAACTATTGAACAGGCTAGAAACTTGTTTCAACAGATAAATAATACATCTAGTGAAGACGAGGTAAGTGAAACAGATGTCGATAATAATGATTCAATTGATTTTGATGAATACGAAAAAAATAGTAGTGACAGCGCAAGTAGTGATAGCGAAGATGGTGCACGTCCTGGACCATCAAAATTCCCTAAAAAGGCTAAGACGGCTGCTAGATTTACAAATAGTTCAGTAAAAAATGGAGCTCAAGAAAGGGAACAGTGGCACCAAGTAACTGAAGGTGAAACAACAGGCAGTATTCCCTTTGTTCCAACTCGTGAACCAGGTATGCATGCAAAACTAGATGCATCTTCCTCTGAACTAGATTGTTGGTTTGCCTTGATAACACCAGATGTGTTAGATTCATTGGTATCAATGATCAATGAATATGCAGAATTGAAGAAATCCAAACAAGTTTCTTTACAAAAGTCTACACTTGCAAGTTGGAAGCCTATCACTGAATATGAGCTGTTACAATTTTTGGCCGTGATTATGGCAATAGGTTTAGGTAAAAAAGCATCGGTGAAGGATTATTGGGCACACAAACCGCACAACTACAACCCATGGTACAGTCAGATGTTTCCCAGATTGAGATTTGAAATCATTTACCACACCATGATGCATGTTGGAGATGCTGAATCTGTAGGCAAGGACAAAATAGAGCCATTCTTGAATTCACTAATAGCAAAGTTCCAGGATGCATTTTATCCATTTCAGGATCTGGCCATTGATGAAATGGTAATAGGCTATAACGGACGCTGGAAGCACAAGCAGTACAATGCCTCCAAGCCAAGCAAGTATCACATCAAGACTTTTGGCTTGTGTGATTCTACTACAGGGTATGTCTACTCTGTATTGACATACTTCGGAAAAAACACATCATATCTCCTTGCCAATGACCGTACAAGTCAGGCCGTGAAGGTGTTTGATTACCTGCTGCAAGGAATTGGAAAAGGCCACCATGTATTTGCGGATAGGTACTACACTGTAGACACCGTGATTACATATCTGTTGAGTAGGGGTATTGATTACACTGGCACACTCAACATCAACAGGAAAAATTTTCCGCTTCAGTTGAAGACCATTTCTCTACAGCTTAGATAAGCTAGGTGGTACAGAAATAATGATGGATCCCAGATATGTGTTGATTGGCAAGATAGGAAAGCCAAAAAGCCGTGTATTGTTGTCTCCACCAAGACTACAGTTCAGATGGAGCAGGTTACAACTAGACGAGGCAACACAGTTGAAAAACCCAAAGTAGTGCAGCGATACAACATGTGTATGAATGGATGTGACCATAGCGACCAGATGGTATCATACTATGGCAGTTTCCAAAGAAAAACAAGAAAATGGTGGAAAAAAATATTTTATTGGATCATTGAGGTTTCACAGGTAAATGCTCATATATTATACACGCTCTGTCATGCTGATGAGAAGCCTATGCCCTTGAAAGTCTTCAAAGAAAATTTGATCCATCAGCTGACTGAGAAGGCTGCATCCATCATCCCGCAAGAGGTAGTAACCACAAACAGCAATAAAGTTGGGAGAAAATTCAAAGAAGGAAACAAAATTAAAAGATATGAGGGTGCTGTGCATCTTGTGGATCACTCAGACAAAGACAGGAACTGCATTGTATGCTCAACTCCTGCAAACAGAGCCCGCACAAATTTTTATTGCATTGGTTGCCCAGAAAAGCCACATCTCCATCCGAAGAACTGTTTTAGAGTGTACCATACACATGATCCTGCAGTTGGTGCTCACTAAAGACATTGATGTACTGTAAATAAATTGGAGATATATATTTTTTTTTAAATGTTAATTTTTCCAAAGATATATTTTTTTTTCTTCAAATGTTTATTTTTCAAAAAATGTTTAATTTTTTCTGATCTGGCCTACATGTGGTTACATTAGCTATTAGAAGTGTAAATATTATCCAATTTCTGTGTTCTTGGATTTGTTTTTCTTATTGTTGGATATACTTTGTGATAACCACCAAGTAAAAGACATTAAATGTTTTGGACATTCAAAAATTTAAGGTGAGTTGGCACTTTTTTTATAATTTTGTAATGCTTTTCTGTTGTAAATAATGATTTACCATTTACAAATTTCCTACTAAAAAATAACACACAATTGTTTTAGATCTATCTTAGAGAACATTCATTTACCTACAAAATGGTATATCATTCATAAAAATATGTTAATAATTAAGAAAACTGCAGCTAAATTTGTACATACACCTGCAAATGGGAAAATGGGACCTAAATTTAATTCTGCCACAGCCTGTTTTTCAATTCAGTAGCTAATCAGTTAACTTCCCTATTCTGAAATGCCTGAATCTTCAAATCCAAGTGGAAAACTTAAGAAATCCTTTCCAAAAGTCTAACACAAATGTCAAAATTGCCATTGTTTTTAAACATGCCAAGTGGAAGTCAAACTCTCTACAGTAAAATCAGCAGTATGTTCAGACTATTTCTATGTAGCCGGTTTGATTATATTAGATTAGAAGGGCCGTTGCAATGCTATACAGCGACATCATAAGTTGAGTACAGGCGACCTTAGTGGTGAGATTTTCATGACGGCAGTTGTTTAGCTACGACGCTTGTGGTGGAAGTTAAAAACATGATTTTAATCTTAATCGACGACCTGTTCCTCAACAAGGTGATTGGCCTTTGCTTGGGTCTAAACTCTGTTTTCACTCGTTGCAGTTGTGGGCAAGAGTTGACCAGTGGATGAGCAGTTTATTTGATATAGTGTTGTGGATCGAGTCTTGCCATCTGGAGACCCCAGGGTCTCTTCTTTTCCTAAGGATACCATAGTGCCGTTCTGGAACTCCAGCGCTTGTCTTTCTTACTTGGGATGTGACCAGTACATCTAAGGTCACCACTAAGGTCGCTGATACTCGACTTATGATGTCGCTGTATAGCATTGTGACGGCCTTTCTAATCATATATTTTCAAATCGGCTACGTAGAAATAGTCTGAATTGACAGTACAGAGACCTATAGCGTTTCAGATAAGTATTAGTGTTGAGAATTAATTTGTGTAATAATAATGTAGTTGTAATTGTAGTTTACTGTAGCATACGTATTTTCAAATATAGTGGTCTTGTAACAGATAGTTAGTGACTTGACATAAATAAATAGCGTGGTATAGTGAGCGGTAGTAACACTCAAGTAACAGTAAATTTAGTATAGGCCTAGTCGTTAGCGATACGTAGTTGTAAGGTAAATACCAGCGACATTTGATTTTTGGAGTTGCTTTAAGAAGCATACATTGTATTAGGTATTATTATAACTTATTGGCTAACGGTAATAAATGGCATAATTAGTATGGCCACTACGACGAGACGAAATGCTACGAAGAAAGGCCAAGTCAGATTGTGAGAGTTGTGGGGTGGCAATGTTAGTATTACTATTGTAGGAATAGATATAACGTTGGAAGATGAAGGAAAAGTTATATGTAGGATATGTAGAGTCGAAGAGAGGCAGGCTCGAATAGAGTGCGATATAAGGACAAATGAGAAGAGATTGGAGGAGATAGAAAAGAGGCAGATAAAAATAAAAGGGAAACAAGTGAAAATTGAGAAATTTTAAAGAAGCTGCAGTCAAGGAAGTAAGGGAGATATTAGTGAGGAAACAGTTCACAGGGCAGAGAGCTTTGCAGAGAAGTATGCAAATATAGGTGAGGGTTCAGTATTGGTAGTTGGAGATTCAATGGTGAGGGAGATTGGCAGACATTTGTCTAAACAACACAACATGTTTGAAAGAATGGATATTGGGGGAGCAAAACTAGAGGACATAGAGGGGAGAATAAAGAGGATAGATGACAAAGGAAACAGTCATGTTGTGGTAATGGAAGGAACTAATAATGTAAGGAGAGATGGTACAGAAATAATTATGAATAAATACAAAAGTCTTATTGGAACACATAAGGAAAAAAAGTTTAGAAAGGTCACAATGATGGGCATTTTAGATAGAGCAGATGGGTCAGACTATCTAGATAGCAAAATAATAGGTATCAACCTTAGGTCACAGGTGATGTGTGCAGACCTCGGAATGGAATTTATTGATGTGAAAGTAAAGTTAAAAAAAGTAAAGTAACCCATAGCATTACTGCCCTAGGGGTGTGAGGTGTTAGCGATCTCACATTTCAAAGGCTCGGCTATATGAGGGCGGTAGCCATCTCCTCTCCCTCGCCACTTTTACTTCCCGGACTGAACCGGTATCCATTTAAGGCTGGGTCGACCTGGGGGCCGTTGCGGTCTGAAAAAAACATTACTGCCTCAACTGGGGAATGAACCCAGGACCACTCAGATGCGAAGCCAGCGCGCTAACCACTGCGCTACGCGGCTCCACAATGATGTGAAAGTAGACACAAGTAATATGTTAGACAGGAGAGGTTTACATCTAAATGAGATAGGACAGCATATTGTAGCAAAGTATATGTTTAATCATTGTATTCGAAATTTAAACTAGCAAGGCCTATGAAGTATGAGACTAAAGATAGGCCTACAATAGGGTGCTATAGAGGGTGTAGTCAAAGGGGAGAGTTGGGGTCAGAGAAGTGTAAAATAAGTAGTGGAAAAGCAAACATTAAAATTATAAAGCAAAAAGTGGAAAAACAACAAAATTACAAACTAATATGTTTTTATGCAAATGTGAGACGGATAGTAAATAAAAGAGAAGAATTGGAACTGTATGTAGAAGAAGAAAAACCAGATATAATAGGGTTAATAGAATCATGGACATATGAGGACATTGCAGATAGTGAACTTGAAATAGAGGGATATACAATGTTAAGGAAAGATAGGGTAGTTGGAGCCAAGGCTAAGGGAGGTGGCGTTTTATTATACTGTATAAATTATGTTTATATAGCGATCAAAGATGATTTATCATCTGACAACAAAAATGAAAGTGTATGGGGAAAAATAGAAAGTGAGGGTGAAAAAACAGTGATTGGAGTGTGCTATAGATGTTCATCAAGTCAAAAAGAGGAAGATGAGGAGCTGATTAGTATCATAGCAAAGGCAAGTGAAGGGAAATTATTATTAATGTGGTATTTCAATTTTCCAGAAATAAAATGGGATATGGCAGATGCACTTGTAGAGTCAAAACATTTTGTTAAGTGCATAACTAACAATTTTTTAACTCAGCACGTAAAAGCAGCCACCAGGTGCAAAAACACACTCGACCTAGTTTTTACTACAGAGGAAAATATGGTTGAAAACGTTACCGTTGGGAAACTGTTTGGCTCAAGTGACCATCAAATCATCTGTTGGAATCTTATTGCAGGGAAAGAAGTAAACATAAACACGCGAACATATGACTACTCTAAGGCAGATGTTAAGAGGATGAAAGAGGCAGTGAACCACATAATCTGGAAAGATATTGTCGGAGGAACAGATGTTGAACAGGAGTGGGAGAGTTTTAAAACAGTTCTAGAAACACTAAAAGAGGAATGTGTTCCATGTAGGGAGATAAACCCCAAGTGTAAAAAGTGGATAACTAGATTACAAGTTAAATGTAGAAGAGCTAAAAAAAAAATCATGAAGAAAATATATAGAGGCAGGTAAATCAAAAGAAACATATTTAAAATATTTGGACAAGCAGAACATATCTTAGAAAGCGAATAAAACAGCAAAAATAGGCTTAAAAAAAAACAACTTGCTCATAGGATCAAGACTGATAGTAAAAGCTTCTTCTTTTATGTTAGAAATAAACAAAGAATGAAAGACAAAGTAGGCCCTCTCATAGACAGTACAGGGAAAATAATAAGTGAGAATAGGGAGGCAGCTAATCTACTCAATCAGTACTTTGGCACAGTCTACACAAAAGAGGACTACTCCACGATCCCAGAGCCTATAGATATTTTTCTGTAAGAGACATGGATACAGCAGGATTAAGATCAATCTGTATTACAGAGAAAATGGTTTTAAAAAAATTGGAGGGGTTGAAATTGGATAAATGTCCAGGTCAAGATGGTATTCATCCAAAATTGCTGTTTGAAATTAGAGACCAAATAGCAAAACCATTAGCTATATTATGTTCTCAATCACTAGCAAAAGGGATTGTTCCACGGGATTGGAAAGATGCAGGAGTGATCCCCTTATTTAAATAGCGCAAAAAAACAAATCCAGCGAATTATAGACCGGTGAGTTTAACGAGCATAATCTGTAAATTGTTAGAGTTAATAATCAAAGAAAACAATGTAATGCATTTAGACAAATTTAATCTAATTAGAAATAGTCAGCATGGGTTTACTAGAGGGAGATCATGCTGAACAAATCTATTAGAATTCATGGAGGAGGTTACCAAAATGATAGATAAAGTGGAGCCAGTGGACGTTATTTATCTAGATTTTGCAAAGGCCTTTGATAGAGCACCTCATCAACGATTATTTCGAAAGTTAAAATCACATGGAATAGGTGGGGAAGTTACCAAATGGATTGAAAATTGGTTAACAGAAAGAAGGCAGAGGGTGGGCATAAATAAGGAGTACTTTGAGTGGTGTGAAGTGAAAAGTGGAGTGCCACAGGGCTCGGTTTTGGGACCAATTTTGTTTTTGATATATATAAATGATTCGGACATTGATATGGGATGCATGATTGCAAAATTTGCTGATGACACAAAACTATGCAGTAGTGCCTCATCTAAAGCAGAAGTGGATATGCTGAGGTTGGATTTAGATAAAATTAAGGAACCGTTTGAGAGCTGGCATATGGAGTTTAATGTAGATAAATGTACAGTCATCTACATGTGTAGATCCAATATGGAACATAATTACAGAATGGGAGAGAACAATATTAGAAAGATAGATAAGGAAAGGGACCTAGGGGTTATAATAGATCATACAGGTAAGGTGAGTGAGCGATTTCAGGAAGCAGTGAAAAAGGCAAATGGAATGTTAGTAATGATAAAAAGAAATATTAAACATAGGAGCAAGGAAATGATAGTGAAAATGTATAAAGCATTAGTTAGACCTAGATTGGAGTACTGTGTACAGGTGTGGAGTCCTTATCATAGAAGGGATATAAACATGCTGGAAAGAATACAAAAAAGAGCGACAAAGCTGATAGTGGGATTCAAGAATTACAGTTATGAGGAAAGAGAAAAATCGGCCTACAGTGTCTAGAAGAGAGAAGAATTTGTGGTGACTTAATACAGGTTTATAAGATGATCAGAAGAATGGATAAATTAGACCTTAAAAATTTTAAAAAAAATACAACCACCTACTTAGAACAAGAGGGCATAGCTACAAGCTGACTAAAGAGAGCTCCAGATTAGATATTAGGAATTATTTTTTTAGTCACAGAGTGGTGAATGCTTGGAATGCATTGCCACGGGAGGTAGTGGAGGCAGGGACAGTTAATGCATTTAAGAATAAATTGGATGCACATAGCTTTTAGAGCAAGGTGATGTAAATGAAACTGGTTGTATACAGACTGCAGAGTCTTCTAAACCAGTATAAAGACGTTAAGATAAGTATCAGTGTTTTGAATGGTTTATATCCTGCTGAATATCTTTGACTTGTGATATTCTTTGGATGTCGCTGTTGTGAAGCCTTCTCTGTCACTGTTGCTTGATTGTCAGTCCTATAAAACACCGTTCAAGTGAGGAATGTTTTGTTTGTAATTGGTAATTAAAACACAAACTAATAATATATACGTGACCTTATACACTCATGCATCCAGAGTCTGGTCATAGCTGGCTTGGTGTCATGAAAGATTTTGTTTGCCCTCAGAAGACCTTGAAACACCTGGGAAGAAATAAACTCATCTGTAATCAACGAGCAAGTGTGACGGTAACTAACTCATTATATTTATGTGCTTTCTATTTATGTTCTTTGCGTGCCAAATACAGCGCATAAGGCAGAAACAAATGATCTTTAGTTGGAACAGTGTGACGCCACTGTTTTTAGATCTTGTTTGGTGCTGAGACAAATAGTTGAGCCTTTCGGATGATTGTTTTTCTGAGTGTTTCCTTGACTCATTATATTATTCTAATTATAAAAGAAAAACCACCATTAATACCATCAAATAATTAATAAAATTTGTACTTATTCGGACTTACGTTATGGCAGGCCAAGTATGGAAAGTAGACTGTGGACAATAGTTTTAGGTTTAGCGGTAGTGAGTGAATTAGGTAAGATAACCATTAGTTAGGAGCGTGTAGGAAGTTGTGTATGGTAGAAGACTGCAAGTGTTGTAACGTGTAGTAATAAAGAATTTGTTTTTACTGTTTTGAAATAGTGTCCTTAGTTAGTTTATTGAAGTGTTAGTTGTGATAGATTTTTAGACTTTAAGGTGAATAGTCAAGGTGCGGCCTCAGAGAGCAAGACCTCGTTCTGTCTGCTACACTGGGGGACTTATATCAAACGCAATGGTGACTACATCGAAAAATGTTGTGTTTCCCTTTATTAGAATAAATTTGCCCCAAAAAATATTTCAGGTTTTCATTTGATGCACCATCATAACAATTGATGGCACTTCAGAATTGAAGAAATATATGAGGTCAAGAAAGTGACCATAGATTGCATAGCAAAAAATAATTGTTAAAGAAACACTACCCAGAAACACGTAAATGTTCTACAGCAAACTTCCTGTTAAGAAGATGACTGTAGTTGAGACAAAGTGCTTCTTTTTGAGCAACAACAGCATACAGAAGATGTAAATACCCTTGAGATGTCTCTCATGTTGAACAAATAGTGTATCCTGCTTGGAGTTGGCAGGAACCTTTGTATAATTGATTTATACACTTCAATTGTGGCTTGAGTCATCACATCTCCAAGGGTCTTGACCTCCTCCTCAAATTCGACCAGCTTCTGGTTAATCATGCTCCCAAATATGCGTTCTATTTGGGAGTCCTGAAACAAAGTACGTTCAAATACAGAGCAGAATTGAGAAACTAATTAAATACCTTGAAATAATTGCTATGAGTGGTGCTTATGAAGCGTGTTCAACTGAAAATGGACCAAACTGCAACCAGTGAACATATGTACAATGTGCATGATGACATCACTTCTGGTGTAAACAGCACAAACCAACCGTCAAGTTTGCAAATTTCATTATCCTCTGACTCAAAGTTTCCTCAGCAGACCGTTGAAAACATGGCGGGTGTGGTACGTCCAGAGTTGGACGGATTCTAAAAGTTGAATAATGTAGACCAGTTGACATTCATTGCAGAATGCAGGCAGTGTATGGTGACAAAAGTGGGTCGAAGACAACAGTAAAGAACTGGACAACGATGTTTAAAGAAGGACATAGGTTTTAGAAACAAATAATGGGATGCCTCTTCATTGGAGTTGTTCTTCTTCTTCTTGGTACGATTCCAGATTTCAACTTGAATGTCTCTAAAGAAAGCAGTGGTCCGCATGAGGTCATTGATATCTAAATAGAGCTTGTCTTGGAATGGAACGAGAGATCTACAAATGTGTCTTCTCTGTAACTCGTATGCTGGACACTTTTGCAGAAGATGTTCAGCAGTCATTTTATCAGTGCCGCAGACACATTCATCGGTATGCCCTAATTTGAACTTGTTAAATGCAAAGGCAAAGGTCGCCGTCCATCGTAGATGATGATGGCATAATTAATTTTGCTAGCACTATTTTTTTTAAGGATTAACTGCGCTACTTTTTATCCTCACTCTCTCGCCTCGTGCCACCACAGTGGCAAGTCAAGGACAAGACGACTAGGGGGCGACTATGAGATGCAGGGGACTCCGCATCAAGCACCCGTGAAAAAGACGGCGAAGTTCGGAGTCGAACCCACGCCGACGGCTTAACCACTTCGCTACGGAATTCCACTTGTTCAATAGATGGTATCATAATCTGTTGTGGTCTGTGCTGAGTCTGAAAATCACCACCTGTTCATCCCTGTTTGGATTATAGTAAGCATCATTTTGTTGTCGTCCTGGATGCTGCACTAACCACTTGATCATGTATCTGCACCTGATAAGCCTCCTAACCACTACATATATTAGGTTGAGACAGCGTTCTGTCTTCTTTTGCCAGGATGTCAGCCTCCTGATTGGTGCGGCTTCATTGGAGTTGAAGATTTATTTTTTTGTATTGGACTTGAATTTCTTTTTATTTTCTTATGTTCTCTAGTTCATCTAACCTTTTTCTTATTTTAATCATTTAAATTATTAGTGGAGTGTCAATAAATAGCAAGATATGTAGACGGCACAGTTATATTGGGTGAAAGAGAAAAAAAAAACTGCAGGAACTAGTGAATAAACAATAAAAAATAGGTACCCATCTCAAGCGGAGATGGTGACAGCATCAGATGTGCTGCAATATATATTCTCATATGGTTATAGAGTTGGCAGTGGAGTTGTCATGCATTCTGCTGCTTCAGGCGGCACACCTATAATGAGTCTCAACGATGGAGTTTCGCTCTGTGATCTGAGCACCTTTGGTAATGATAACGACCCAGATAGAACAGTTCTGTGCAAAGAACTCCCAGGTAGTGACATCAATGTTGAAGCTTTTCTGAGCCACTTTCAAGGAGTCTCTAAAGCTTCTTTTGTACTTCTAATGAACGGCTGCCTGTTCTGAGTTCACCATATTACAGATGCTTGCGGATGCGCCCATCAGGCATGCAAACAATATGTCTCATCCATATTATCTAGGCTTTTTTGCAGAAATGTATGGGTGCTCAACATGTTAGTCTTACTAAGAATTTCAGAGTCAGTAACTTTGTCCTGGCAGATGATCCTGAACAGACATCTCAAGTGAAAATAATTTCACTGTTTGGCATATCTGCTATACACTGTCCATGTTTTGTAGGCATGCAGCATATTGGTTAACACTCCAGCACATTTATTCACTACAGTGAATAAATAAAAACTAATAAAGAAGCAAATACCAGAACAACTCAAAGGTTTCTCCTATCTTAGACATATAATAACTTGATCAGTATGTTCCGTATGGATACCAAGCAACACAAACAATATGTTTTTGTGTCTCCCACATTTAACTTGTTTTCTAAGGGGAAGTGCATTGTATTGTGTTTTGTGCCCAGTGCATCCAACTTCAGCACACATTTTTTAACTTAGCTTAACATCTTTATACTGGTTTAGAAGACTGCAGGGTCTGTATTTACATTACCTTGCTCTAAAAACTATGTGCATTCAATCTATTCTTGAATGCATTAATTGTCCCTGCCTAAGCTACTTCCTGTGGCAATGCATTTCAAACATCCACCACTCTCTAACAAACTATTTTCTAATATCTTATCTGGATCTTTCCTTAGTCAATATGTAGCTGTGCCCTCTTGTTCTTGTAGGTGGTTGTATTTTAAAAAACTTGTTATAGTCTAATTTATCCTTTCCTTTGTATCTTATAAACCTGTTTGAAGTCACCTCAAATTCTTCTCTTTTATTGACACGGTTTTTCTGAGTCTTACCTCATAACTGTAATTCTGGAATCCCACTATCAGTTTTGTCGCTCCTTTTTGCATCCTTTCCAGCATGTTTATATCTCTTCCACGATAAGGACTCCACACTTGTACACAGTACTCCAATCTAGGTCTAACTAATGCTTTATACAATTTGACTATCACTTCCTTGCTCCTATGTTTAATATTTCTTTTTATAATGCCTAACATTGCATTTGCCTTTTTCACTGCTACCTGAACTTGTTCACTCAACTTACCTGTATGATTTATAATAACCCCTAAGTCCCTTTCCTTTACTATCTTTCTAATTTGAATGCGCTTACTTTTCATCAAGATACTGTCTTGCTAGATCTGAACATATGCATGTGTGGGTTGTGAGCTGTGCCACTAACCTCTACAATTTGCATCCCTCAACCCATCATTTCTGTTCTGGATTCAATTTTGTTGTTAGAAAGGCCTACCTGTGGGAAAGTCATGTTTATTAAGTTGAACTTGCTCTGCAGACGCTGCGAGATGACCATTCTGCCTCCGCCTGGGGGACCCATGGCCGCTATCAGCAGCATGCCCCTGATGTGCTTGGTAGCATGTCGCTCACGGTCAAACCAAAAACCATAGTCGAGCCACAGATTCAGGAGTTCTAGTGGAGGCTGAAGGAAATGCAGGCGCATAAAAAAATATGACAGCCACAACAATTAACTTATTCACTCCCATGAGCTGATACATCGATTTAAATTTTTTTAATAAGAAAACACAGGAGCAGATTTATCGGCTTTTGCGACTATTTGCATAAAATCATATTTTCACATTCCTTGTTCTCCTAAATGTTTTATTTTGGTTATTGGTGGAAGTCCAGATTTTGTCATTTTCATTTCAAGAAGAGTTAGTGTGGGATTCATTGAAATATTTTTTTTAATTTTCGTACTTGGAAACCATAATTTTTTTAATTTTCGTACTTGGAATCCATAATTTTTTAAAATTTTCGTACTTGGAAACCATCATTTTTTTTCTGAGGGCTGTCTTGAATCTAGCTCATGCCCCTTCAGTCAGACCAAATAGAATTTTTACAGTACAAGTTGGGTAATGGTCAGATTATATTATTGCTAACGGTAGTGGTGATGAAGATATCAATTGTTCTGATAGTGATATTTCAATTTCTTTATTTAGACTTCGTTCTAAGTCAAGCGATGAAAGTGAAACTAAATCTACTGACGAGGGCGTGGAGCCCTCTTATTTCTCAAGACATTGTTCACAAATTCAGTAACGTTTCAAGATCCTGCAGTCATACTAGTGTGTATAATATAAATGTGTGTGTATATATATTGAATACAGCAGGAGCATTCTTTCTGGATGTACGTAAATTGTAAGCACTCATGCTGGTGTTGATTGAGGCTTTTATTTTTGAGCACTTTTTCAACTTCATGTGCTTTCAGTAAAATGTTTATACTGTGAAAACAACTGCACTAAATTAGGTGTAACTTCTAGGACTTAATTTTTTGTGAATTAGCGTCCATAGAAAGTCATTACGTTATTTGTGTATTGGTTTAGAGCTGAATAATGTTCCATTTGTAAAATATGTGTATTCCATTGTTTTCTAGCTTCAATTGGGAACAGTTTGGTATACAATTTGTGTTATTTCAGGTAACTTTTATTGAAGATAAATTGATCACAAATAAATGCATTCAGAGGTCCAAAATATTTGGAAGTGAATGTTAGCTTTCTCTGCTCTTGTATTTTTTCAAAAATAAATTCACATTTTTCCATTCCAAGTTCCCTGGCAGAAGTTTAGATATTTTACTTTTCATCTCAAGTTGAGTTCATATGACATCTTTGGTTATTTCAGAAAATATGTAATATTTTCATACTTAAGTCATATCTGTCTGCACTTTTTCAAAGCAAATGTGCCCTCATTAAAATGTAGATATTGTGAGAACTACTAGGCCCTAATTTAGTGCAAGGTTTAGAATATATTTATATGTGAAATAACTTCAATGAAAAGCTAAATAATTGAATGGTGATAACAAATAATGCAACAAAAATTTTAAAAAGCAAAAACTTATGCAAGTATAATCCCTTTCACACAAACGTTCATCATCGCATATTACATTTATACACTCCATTGTATTCTGCATTTAATTCTGAACAGTTTGGTATGTAAAGTGTAGTATTATATAAAACCTGTACTGCAGATAAATCAATAAGTTCATTACATTTGCACAAATGCTATTGTGTGTGCCAATAAGTGAACATGCCCTCGCAGTGTTCATCAGACATTAAAAAAGGACATTAATATTCAGCAATATGCGGGCATTGATTTCTTCATGTCAGAAAAAATGGTTCTAATCCTTATGAAACGCTGCAATTAGCTTTCGGAGAGTTTTGTCTATGTTGATCTAAGAGATTTGAGTGTTATTCCAGTTTCAAAAGTTTAGGCTGATCTTTTAATGATGAGATGCCCATCAAGGCACAAGGTAGACCATCCACTTCCCACACAGATGAGACTGTAGCACATGTGCAAGAAATCAATCACACATTGATAAAACATCCTACCATTAAAAAGGTTGCAGAGGATATTGGGATATCAATCGGTACTTGCCATACAATCATAGCGGTAGATTTGCAAATGAGATGCGTGACAACAAGACATGTCCCCCTCCTCCTGACTGTGGAGTAGAAGGCTTGTGCCCTGTCCCCTGACTGAGGAAGAGAAAACTTGTATCCTGTCTCCTGGCTGTGGACCATCTCCTGACTGTGAAGGAGAAGACTTAGAAGACATGTGTCCTGTCTCTTGACTGTGGAGAAGGCTTGTGCTCTGTTTCCTGACTGAAGACTGTCTCCTGACTGTGGACTCCGTCTCCTGACTGTTGAGAATAAGACTTGTGCTGTGTCTCCTGACTGTCGAGGAGAAGACGTGTGCCCTGTCTCCTGACTGAGGAGGAGAAAATGTGTGCTTTGTCTCCTGACTGTAGACCGTCTCCTGACTGTGAAGGAGAAGACTTAGAAGACATGTGCCCTGTCTCCACAACGATGCGTATAAAATGGTTACTATCATTACCATTACGGTGTTTATTCCCATTGGTGAATCTCAATGGGATGATTTCATGTATGCACATACAGACACATATTGTACAAGCGGTTTGTCATAAGTCTTTACCCTGACCATGAAGGAGTAGAAGGAGAAAGTTGAAATTTGGCACATACAAGGGGCTTGTCATAAGTCTTTACCCTGACCATGAAGGAGTAGAAGGAAAAAGTTGAAATTTAGCAGTGCTTATTCCTTCTTAATGTAGCCACCATCTGAATTTATACATTTCTGCCATCTCTGCATCACCTTGAAAAGACCTTCAGAATAAAGTATCCTATTTTTGAACTAAACCAGTTATCACAAGCCAGTGTGACATCTTCGTCACTGTCAAAATGATTTCCTTTCAGCTGTTTTTTAAGTTTTGGAAAAAGAAAAGTCTAATGGAGGTAAATCCAGAGAATATGGTGGGTGTGAAAGAATTTCAATATTCAAATCGTTAGCTGTTTGCAACACAAGCTTTGCTTTATGGGAGGGTGTTGTGTTGAAGCAAAGGCAGAATTTGAGTTTTCTGGTCACAGTCTTTCTTAGTTTGGTAAGGAGATCTGCATAATATTGCCCATTAACCGTGTTGCCATGTGGCAGGTAATTTTTCAATATGACACCTTTGGCCTCCCAAAGAACAGTCAGCATCACTTTTCTTGCAGATTTCTGTGCTCTTGGCTGAACGTGTGTTGGTGAGCCCGGGGTTTTCCACTGCATGCTGGAAATTTTGGATTCTGGGTCATAATGGTGAACTCAAGTCTCATCTACTGTCACCATGGTCGGCTAGATGTTTTTCGACTGACACATTTTGAGCAACTGGACACAGCAATCAACTCTCGTTTGTTTCTGTTCACTTGTCAGCAGACGCGGAACCCAGCGGACACAAATTTTTCTCATATTCAGTCTGTTGTGTAAAATTCTAAAAGCCTTACTTTCATTCAATTTTGCGGACCTAGATATCTCTGCAATGGTCATTTTCCTATTCTGGTCAATGATGTTCTTCCCTCTTGCAGGATTTTCATCGCTGCACTGTGAGGACGGTCTTCCTGATCTTGGAAGATCAGCAACATGGGAACGGCTTCACTTAAACTGCCAACACCAGTTTTTTACAGAAGCATATGAAGCACAGAATTCCTCAAACACTGGTTCCATCTCCCTGTGTATATCTGCAGGTGTTTTTCCCTGCAACATCAAGAATTTTATCACAGTTCTCGCCTCTGATTTCCCCATTATTCTGACAAATCATTAGAGTGGCAAATCCGGTCAATAAGGTGTGTTGCACCATGCAACATACCGGGTAAACCTGACGAGGAGGGAAATTCATACTTCTCAAGTCCAGTACAAATTGAATGAGCTACATACGTGCCAAATTTCAACTTTCTCCTACTACTCCTTCATTGTCAGAGTAATGACTTATGATAAGCCCCTTGTATGTGCCAAATTTTCAACTTTCTCCTCCTACTCCTTCATAGTCAGGGTAATGACTTATGACAAGCCCCTTGTATGTATAAAGATAAAGAAATGTATATGTTGTTGTTCTGTATGTCCACAAAGAGTAGGTTTACTATTTTTTGGACGATGCAAAGGGCATTAAGTGGTAGTTTGCAGTAGCTATCCTCACATCCTGAGCATTGTGAATAGCAGCCGTTGTTCCGAGTTGGCAGCTACCATTGTCTGCAAGGCACAGGCTGCGGCATTTTGGAATCAAATTAGGATTCAGTGGATCAGGGAACCTGAGAGGATGAAACAGGTAGGTGTAAAACCAACAGGCTACAGGCACCATCAGCATCCACACTTTGTGCCATCTGCTGAGAGAGACTGAGCACCTATGGGTATGCCCGGAGTGCAGTGAAGTCGACTTCTAGAACAGAACAGAACATCCTGAGCATGCTGATGAAGGTAGACTGGGGCCCTCCAGGTGGTTGTGCTATGTTTGGTTTCATCTCAGTAATGTCCACTACAGGGATAACATCGATCCACACCTTGTCAGCCAGACTGCCAAGGACACCCCATTTCCAGGGAATCCTACATAGAATTCGAGGTGGGGGGTCTTGGCTAGTATTATTTTGCCTGACCTTGACTAACATGTCTGATCAGTGTGCTGTGATTGACAAGACGATAGCCTTTCTCCACAGAAATGGATATAAAAACATAATAATAGTAAGAGAGACATATCAGGAATGAGTGGTGGAAGAGCAGAGAGAGAGACAGAGACAGACAGAGAGAGAGAGAGAGAGAGAGAGAGAGAGAGAGAGAGAGAAGAGACAGACAGACAGAGAGGCGCAGAGACAGACAGGCACAGGCGCAGAGAGAGAGAGAGAGAGAGGGAGGGAGGGAGGCATGGAGGAAGGGAGAGAGAGAGAGAGAGAGAGAGAGAGAGGGAGGGAGGGGAGAGGGAGGGAGGGGAGAGAGAGAGAGAGAGAGAGAGAGAGAGGGAGGGAGGGAGGCATGGAGGGAGGGAGAGAGAGAGAGAGAGAGAGAGGAAGGGAGGGAGGGGGGAGAGAGAGAGAGAGAGAAAGAGAGATAGAGAGAGAGAGGGGGGGGGGGGGGGTTTAATGCATCCCACCTGAAAACCGAACTGATCCTTAGATGGCATGTTAAGATCATCCATAAAACTTATAAGCTTCTTTCCTCCAATGGGATTGTATACACCTTTTGTGTATTTCTCTACACGGGACTCAATGATGTTTTGAACCTGCTGTGATGATGTCTGAAATACAGAATATACTTTTGTCATAATTATGTCACATTATTTTTTATTTATTTTATTTTGTGTCTCGTGCTGACATTGTTTCCTAAGGCAGAGAGTGTTGCACTGTGCTTTTTTGTCCAATGGCCTAGTACTTAACTTTACTTAACGTCTTTATACTGGTTTAGAAGACTACAGAGTCTGTATGCAACCAGTTTCTTGGAGGGTGGTTTATACAGATGTACGAGTCCATCTTAATAACTAGAGCTAAGTAGGTCCACAGTCAGTTAGGTGCTATATATAGTTGTTCTTAACAAACCACATCTGACTTCAGCACACATTTAGGAAAAAACGTTTACTTTCCATTGGAGTATGATATTGCACTTTTATGAAATTGAACACTAGCAAATTTGGGTTGTGAGTCGTGCCATAAAATGTTTCACCATGTCGCCCCTAAAATGTTGTTGAATGCCCACAATGAAAATGATTACTCTTTTGAGTGCCCCGAAAAGCACATTAAGTGGCAGGTTGTCGTAGTTTTCCTCATATTTCGAGTGCGCTGATCAAGGTGGACCGGCGTCCTCCAGGCGGTTGTGCTATGCTTGGTTTCATCTGTGTGTCACTCACTACTACGGGGATCACATATCATATATGTCATCTGTACTTAATGGCTGCGACATTTCGCTAATTACACTGCGGTCTGTTGTTCCCGTCGCTCACTTGTTCATCCAGATTTCCTGAATATTATTCTCAATAATTCGTTTTACTGCGTGGTTACTGCAGGGTCTATCCATTTGTTGTTTCGAGGCTCCTGTTTTTGCCAATCGATCAGCCATCTCCTAATAGCCCACTATGTCCAGGGATCCATTGCAAGGTGACATTTATCCTGTGGGCCCTGATGATGTTCTTGATCGCTCTCCCCACCAAGAATATCTCCTTTTCTTTGTATGGGGGTGTTCTTCAATGCCTCCAGAACGACTTGCAGTCATTAGAAATTACAAAATCCATCTGCAACAATTCGCCCAAGTCAAACTGTTGATGCAAAATCTGAACTGCTATTTTTATAGCCTCGGCCTCCGCTTCATCATTTCAATGGTTTTCGCCACATGAATCACAAAACTTGTATATGGACCCATCCTGCAATTTCATATGGATACCATACCCTGCAAAAAAGGTAGATTTTAATGCTGATCCATCCAAATAGACCAGGACTGCCGATTTTGGGTAGCTAGAGACTGTCTCCAAGGCACATGACTTCAGGATATTAGGTGTAGTCTCCTTGGTGGCTGCCTTTTCTGTCAGGTGTGTTTTTATGACTGATTCTTCCAAGGGGGTGTTCCAAAAAAACCTATTTTCCATTTCTCTCTCCTCTGGTAGATGGTGAATATGGCTTTCCTCTTCTGCTACATTCAGTGGGGATAATTGCTTCAGTCTTCTCTTTTGCTTCCAGGCATCTATTTGTACCCTATATGGATGGCCATTTTCTTGTTTCTTGTATTTCTCTACCACTTCAATCAGTGTTCCCTCTTTCTCCTAATATCTAGCAGTTCTATGTTGGCCTCTATCTCGCACGCCACTGTAGGTGTTGATCTCATCCTCCCACAAATTAGTCGGAGAGCTTGTTTCTACTCCCAGTCAATAGAAGAGATGTTATTTGTACTCACAGTGGTCTGCACGAGAAGGCTGTAGTCCATCACAGGTCGTACATAACCAAGGTATAGTTGCCGAAGAGTTAGTTTATCAGCTCCCCAATTTGTACTAGCAAGTCATTTGATTAAGTTTAAACGCTTGGTTGCTTTACTTCTTATACTGCAGATATGGCTGCCAAATTTCAACTGTCTGTCCAGTGTTACTCCCACATAAACTGGGGTATCCTCTTTTACTAGTAATTCCGCATTAATTTTTATGTTAATGGATCTCTTGGCTTCTTTATGGCTGCAGGAGAAGATGGTGTATATGGTTTTCTGTGTATTTTTATTTAGTTTCCACAGTTCGCAGTATACTGAAATTGTTAGTAGCGCTCTGTTGATCTTGGCTTTTGACAAAATGGGATATTTCTTGGTGGTCCAAATGCGAGACCATCATTAAACAAGGGAGGGCTATGAGAAAGTCGAGGTGAGGGTCTTGGCCAATATATTTTGCCTGACCCTGACTAACATGTCTGATCAGTATGTTTTGTCTGACATCCCCCTCCCCCAACAACTACCAAAGAGCTAGTCTAGTGTTGGCACTGGTGATGACCACATGTGCTTTCTCTAGTCCTGGTATGTCGGGCAATTTTGCAGCAGATGTTCAGGGATCATTTTCCCAATACCACAGATGCACTCGTCAGTAGCATCTATCTTTAATTTGTTATTTATTACATTGAATCTCTTTCGGTTTATTTTATTGAGCAATTTAGACTCCAAAATGTGTTTGCAGTGTGCCATTGTGTTCTGTACACCTCCCTATGAGTCAGTAAATTATCAAGCCAGTGTAGGCAAACATGCAGCATCAGCAATGATCCGATAGCGAGACGAGCAAGAGTGTAACCTTCTTGTACATGTCCCAACATCAGGAAGATATCTACTGAGCCTCCTGTCTCATCTCAAGGTCAGGAAATGTCTACTGAGCCTCCTGTCTCATCTCAAGGTCAGAAAGATGTCTACTGAGCCTCCTGTCTCATTTCAATGTCAGGAACTCAGCGACTGCAGCTGTGCTCATGCCTATGACTGATGACAGTGGTTCTGTTACTGTGGTTGTCAGGCCAAGGTAACACACGAGTCACAATGTGTTGTCCAGGACGACAGCTTCATGTAGAAGCAACACATCTCCCTCTGACGAGAATACAGACGAATGCCACTCAGGAACTTGGATGTTGGGTCACGTGTGACAGGTGTTAGCGTGACTCAAACAGAAAATACCACACAGATTCTTACACATGCGCGGTCTCTCGTTGCCTTTCAGTGTTGGTCTGCTTCGATGGCTTCTAATTCTCTCTATTCTTGTCACTCACTGGCTATAATCTATAGTCTATTTTAGCTACTTGTTCTCGTCTATCTCCTACCTACTAACTGCACGGTAGTCTTCTCTTCTCTGATCTGTGTCCCCTCAGCCCACTCATCGCCCAGCTTATATGCTAAGTTTCCCACTTTGGTCAATGACTTCTATTTTCTTGAGCTCAATTCCCTCAAACTTTATTTGAGCTGGTGTGACGCCAGAGAAAGGATAGCTTGTTTTTCAACCTACTATGTGACCTAGAGGTCGTGGAATTCCCAGTAGAAATTGTGGGAAGGTAACTATTTTGGCTGGACAGTCTTAAACTGTATTGTTTGAGAATTAAGGACAATGACCCGTTCAATGAACTCAACCTCTCGGGCAGGGTTCTCAAGTTATGTGTAGGTACCACGAATGGTATTTTCAGGACTTCCCTGGCGTTGGCTCGTTGGATTCCTGTAACTCTGTTACACACAGCCCTTTCAGGCACCCCTATGGCTTGACTTGAGTTTCATGTTACACTTTGATAACCATTATATACTTGAATACTTTAATCCTGGTATTCAATCAGGAAGAGTGGCTTTTTTAGGACAGAAGTGTGTAAGGGATAGTACTTTATGATGAGAGGCAGCCACATTCATGATGGCCAGGATCCTATTTGGTTCCCCCACTTCTGTCTAGCTCACGTATGGCTCCTAGAGTCTGCCTGTGTGTGGTATCGCCACGTCCTGGGCAACGGCTTTGGCTGGCCGGCTAAACTACGTGAGTGAAATGACAAGAAGGGGAGTTCACCCCAGACTAGTACACACAGCTGCTGGTGTAAGAAGCGAAAGTCAGACCTGGTCGACAACGACTCTGAAGACGGGAGCTGGAAACGCCTGATATCAGGCTAAGGGGTCACCAGAGACCATGGCTGGTAAACGGCCAGAACAACGTTCAGAATGCAATGGAAAACTACTGAGCAAAAAATGTCAAGCAACCTATGACAGTCGATAGAAACTAAATTTTTAAAAATCAGAACAAGACTAGCCATGGCAGCGCAGAGGCTAAACAAACTAAAGAAATTATGACAGAACACCAGCAAAACGACAAAAGTATAAGTCTTGAGAGTCTGTCTTTCCCATGGCAATACCTTGGTTATGTACTACCAATGATGGACTACAGCCTTCCCATACAGACCACTGTGAGTACAAATAATATCTCATCTTTTAGCTGGGTGCAGAATCAAGTTCTCAGACTAATTTGTGGGGGGATGAGATCTACACCTACAGCAGCATGCGAGATAGGGGCCAATATAGAACCGCTAGATATCAGCAGAAAGGGGACACTGACTGAAGCGGTAGAGAGATACAAGAGACAAGAAAATGGCCATCCAAATAGGGTACAAATAGATACCTCAAAGTAACAAAAGAAGACTGAAGCAATTATCCCCACTGGAAGTAGCAGAAGAGGAAAGCCATATTCACCATCTACCAGAGGAGAGGAAAACAGAAAATAGGTTTTTTGGAACACTTCCTTGGAAGAATCTTTGACCCATTTGACAGATAAGGCAGCCACCAAGGAGACTACACCTAATATCCTGAAGACATGTGCCTTGGAGATGGTCTCTAGCTACCCAAAATCGAGACAGTCTCTAGCTACCCAAAATCGGCAGTTCTGGTCTATACGGATGGATCAGCATTAAAATCTACCTCTTTTGCAGGGTATGGTATCCATATGAAATACGAGGATGGGTACATATATGAGTTTTGTGATTCATGCTGCAAAAACAGTTCAAATGATGATGCGAAGGCCGAGGCTATAAAAACAGTAGTTGAGATTTTGCAACAACAGTTTGACTTGGGCAAATTGTTGCCGATGGATTTTGTAATTTTTAGTGACTCTAAGTCAGTTCTGAAGCCGCTGAAGAACACTCAATACAAAGAAAAAGAGATATTCTTGGTGGGGAGGGCAATCAAGAACATCATCACTGCCCACAGGATAAATGTCACCTTGCATTGGATCCCTGGACATAGTGCGCTAGAGAACAATATAGCCAACAAATTGACAAAAACAGAAGCCTCAAAACAAGAATTGGATAGACTCTGCAGTAACCACACAGTAAAACGAATTATTAAGAATAATACTTGAGATATCTGGATGAACAGGTGGGCGACGGGAACAACAGGTTGCAGTGTATTTAGCGAAATGTCACAGCCAAAAAGTAACAATAATATACATAACCTACATAGAAGAGATTAAAGTCTCATCTTTCAGTTGCAAACAGAACATACCAGAGTCAATAGCCACTTGAACCGCATCAATGTAGACAAGAGGAAAAGATTCTTACAAGCACTGCCGACAATTGCCAACACATTGTACGGAGCAGTGAAACAACTAAAGAAGACTTGTATCTATATAAGAATGACATTCGGCTCCCAAGAGCAGGCTTGCTCAGCAGCTATGGGATAACAACAATAACAATCCCATGGCACCATATGGCTGCGAAGCATGAACGGTGACCAAAACATATAGAAAGAAAATCGAGGCCTACAAGTCAAAACGTTACAGAAAGATCATCAGAATACCCTGGACTGAGAAAAAGACAAATATAGACATTTGGCAAGAGTTGGACATAGAACAGAACTGGTTTATCAATTCCATCATGCCCAGAAAATTGAAATGCTTTGGTCACATCCAAAGATACAACAGTCTTGAGAGGACAGTGATGGAAGGTTTGGTACCGGGCAAAAGAAGCAGAGGAAGACTGAGAAAACAATGGCAACAAGATATCAAGGAATGCATGGGCATGACTTTGACGGAGGCAGGAGATTTGACTATGGAAAGAGACGTTCTACAAAGGGGGTGGGGTGGGTTGTCTCTGTGGTGAAATGGTCAAGCCGTTTGCCTCATGTTCAGACGGTCAGGGTTAGAATTCGAGCTGCGACAGTCGGATCATGATGTCAATTTTTTCTAAGATTTCTTGGTTAATCGCCGGAGCTACGGAGTTCGTGCATTGTGTGATGCTCTCAGCAGGCGGGATACCTTTTTGCTGAGAGAGACCGAGCCATATGGGGAAACCCGAGGCGATGAAGTTGAGCCCTTGCCTTTAACCTAACGTTCTACAAAGGACATGCTACATGATGAGTTTAGATTCAATCAGGCACGGTTGCCTGATGTTAGCTAGCCAAAAGCTGTTTGAATCCGTGTATGTCTTTCACCCTGCGGTACCAATGGCATGATGCAGATCTCGCTGGTGATAGCCGCAGTCAAGAGGAACAATGACCAGCCTATCAGTACTTTCGTATTGATGTAGAGTCGACGGCATCCCAGCACTCTATTTGTGGCAGATGTCAGAATTTCGGATGTGGTCTCTCAAAGAAATATTTAGGACAATTTGCTATATTGCTTTTTCATTAGTATGGAGCTTCCTTGTGTCTGATTTGCATAGACTCCAAACCTCACACCAATGTCCCATTACTGGCATAACCTATAAAAGCCATGGCCCTGACGACAGTTATCTGCTGGAGTATCGGTTTGATGCGGTTGAAGCAGAGATAACCTGTTGTTCTCTTGCGTGAGATTTTCTTGTCAATGTTGTGGCTGTTGATTTCCTGGTCTAGGTGTACATATGCATTGATATTGTTGATGGACTTATTTTTCAGCCGTAGCTCCACCAAAGGGTAGATAGTGTTCAGTAGAAATTAGGTCTTCTTTCTATTTATTAGGCCAACTGCCTTACCAGCTTCAATCAGCTCATGAAGGCTTTTTTTCGACTTGTGCAATGGTTGCCAAATTTAGCTTTTTTGCATTGTATCGCATAGAACAGCATGCGATCCAACTGTACATCCACTAGTTTTACCACTTCCGGTTTGCAGATGACATAGTCATCAACTGCCACAGCATCAAGGAAGCTGAGCAATGCCTGAATGAGCTCAACAACGCAAGCCAGGCAGTTGGTCTAAAAATAAATAGACTAAAGACACAATGCATGCTGAACAGTTTCTGTCCCTGCGAGGAAATGCGGCTTGGAACTGATTCTGTCAAAAACGGGAATTCGTACATCTACTTGGGCCAAGAAATTATGAACTCCCATGACAGGCATAAAGAAATCTCCCAAAAGTTAGCTGCGGGGTGGTTCAGCTTCAACCACATCAAGACCGTACTTAAACAGATAAAAAATAACAAAGCCAGAGATCACACCTTCAACAGCCTGGTCATTCCAGCTATGGTATATGGCTGCAAGGTGTGGAACCTATGAAAAAGTGACATGGCATGGCTCCAAGCTACTCAACGAGCGATGGAGCGTAGAACACTGTCACTTTCATTTGGAGACCACATCCTTAACACTGCCATCAGGAGTCAAACCTGCTTCAATGACATCATAGATACAGCGTTGCTAAGAAAGTACAGGTGGGTAGGCCACGTGGTACTCATGCCTGACAATAGATGGTCATGTAAAGTGACATCATTGTGGTGTAAACCAATGAGATGGAGAGATGGCGTTCGACAAAACCTTTGTCCAGCATGGTACTTAAAGGCGAAAGACAGAGATGAGTTTAGACGACATTTGGCTACCAGGCACAAAAGGGGCCTGAATGAACAGGATGATTACAGTTTTACCATTTCATAAATTAGATTGACAAACATCTCAAATAAAATGTTGAAAATGAAAATGCAAGGATTACAACAAACCTGAGCAGACATGTTGATTGTCAGTACACTGTATTTTGACTTGTCAAAAGTTGCGAGTGTGCTTTGCAATACTAATGTTTTTCCTGTTCCAACAGGTCCCACCATTAGTATCGGATGAAAGTTTCCAATTAGGGAAGTGCAAAGAAACTCATATCGTATCGTGTCTACAGTCGGCACACTCAGTTTAAAGAAAGGAATGCTGGGGGGAAAAAAAGGTTAAATAACGTGAAATTTAAAGCAAAGGTCAGTCCCATGGCAACAATTACTGTCGGAGATGAAAATTACTGTTCATGTACTAAGCTTATGTGAGGTTGGGTGGCCAGCTCCCTTCCTTGCTGTTTTTTACCTTCCTCAACTCATGTCAGGTACCCATTTACAGCTGGGTCGACTGGAGAAGCAGTCGTTCCAGGCAAGAACCACGGCCTGGATTTTGTTCTGTCTGTCCATGTACTCAAAACCCAGGCATGCTGTAATCCCAGTCTAGTAAGCCAGCTCACTGTCGACTAGGCTACACACTTCACTATCTGTGACAAAGATGCCAAGGTTAGAGTCAGGGTTCTTGTTCCTCACTGACCCCACTTCAGCCAGAGACCACTAGGGTTGGTCTCCTTTAGGAAGCCTGAGCAAAAGCACGTTGTGTGATTCTGCAGTGGTGACTTCTGTAGCAATTTGTTTTGTACTATGAGGTTGCTAACCCCACATTCAACTCTCTTTAGTCACCTTTTATGACAGGAGCGCGTGGCCGAATGGATTCGAGGCCTGCCTGCCGACAAGGGGGGCAGCGGTTCGAATCCCCGGTATGGCATATGTTGTTTTTCTGTTGGAGGTGAAATAAACAACATAGCCAGCACACAACGTGGCGACAGCAGTGGCGAAGCGGCCTGTAGTTCTCAGCCTTTAAAAACCTTTAGACTATCCCAGCAATGGGAAAATGTCGTATGACAGTTTGAAAAAAAATTTTTTAATGACATGCATGAAGGTGCAGTAGTTCAATTCTTCTAAATCACTTGTCTAGCTGTTGATATCTGTAATCAACCAATCAAACACATGTCAGCTCCCTGTGGAGCATAGATAGTCTTCCTATCATGAGCCATCTGAGTAAATTCTGTCCACATCATGTTGACATTGACATTTTGCCTCCAGTTCCCTCTTCCAAGAGCGTTTTGGCCTTCCTCTATTTCTCTTGCCCTGTGGATTCCAGAACAGAGCATGTCTGGTAATGTTATCTACTGGTGTCAGTAATGTGTGGCCTATCCATCGCCATTGCCTCCTCTGTATTTCATGCTCCACTGGTATTTGTTCCGTTTTCCCCATAAGTTCCACGTTGGTGATCTTATCCTAGCATTTCCACCCTTGTATTTTGCGCATGCAATCATTTACAAAAGTCTGTATCCTTTTCATAAGTACTTATGTTGCCCTCCATGTTTCAGAGCCAAATAATAGAACAGATTCTATGTTGGAGTTGAATAATTTAATTTTGGGGGTAGTTTTAATTTCTTTTGATGCCCATAAAGTCTTCAATGCAATGAAAGCTCTTCTCGCCTTCTGTATTCTTAACTGGACATCATTTTCTGTACCTCCTTTGCTGCAAAGGTATGTGAAAGACTCCACATTCTGAAGGTGGGTGGGTTCCAATCCTATTCTATCATTGTTAGTTGCATTTATTTTCCAAATCTGTGTTTTGTCTCTGGGTATTTTTAGCCCCAATTGTAGTAATCTCTCCTCAAGTATACATATCGTATTTTGCATTTGGCTGTGGATATGGGACAGAATGGCCAAATCATCGGCAAAGTCAAGATCATCAAATTGTCTCATCAATGCCCATTTAATGCCGTTGTCGTTGGAAGATAATGTTGACTTCATAATCCAGTCAATGCCAGCAGGAAAGTAATAGTAGATTATGATTAATTCTGACAATATCAGAATCTGAATGCGCCATCTTTTTGTTTCTGCCCTTCAATAGAAATTTTTCAGTGTGCATCATTTTTGTAATTGTCTACATCGAATCTCTTATTTATGCGATACATATACGCATGTATATATCATTAATACATGTACTATTTTTTGGCAGCCTTAATGCATTTGCAAGGTGTATAAAGATTATCTTTTGACTTTCATCCATTTTTTACTTGCATCTGAGCTTTGGTCCCTAAATGGACATAATATCAAACTATTTCTGTACCAATGTACTGTCTATTGCTTCCATTAAAATATGTTTGGTTGAAAAAAATAACATAACAAGTGAATTGTATATAGCAGGAATTTCAAAGTTCTCTGAGGGCTGCATAATACAACGATTGTCTTCCTGGTTATAGCCTGGGTTATGTGACAAACCAAGGTCAGACATGGATGTCTACTATCTCCAACAATTTTCGGCCTGGGTTATGTAACAAACTGGAATCAGATATGGGTGTAACAAACTGGAGTCAGACATGGGTTTAACAAACTGGGGTCAGACATGGGTGAATCAAACTGGGTGGTCAGACAAGGGTGTAACAAACTGGGGTCAGACATGGGTGTAACAAACTGAGGTCAGACATAGGTGTAACAAACTGAGGTCAGACATGCGTGTAACAAACTGGGGGCCAAACATGGGTTTAATAAACTGTGGTCAGACAAGGGTGTAACAAACTTTTGGTCAGACATGGGTGTAACAAACTTGTAATAGATATGGGTGTAACAAACTAGGGTCAGACATGGGTATAAGAAACTGATTTCAGACATGGGTGGAACAAACTGGAGTCAGATATGGGTGTAACAAACTGGGATCAGATATGGGTGTAACAAACTAGGGTCAGACATGGATATAAGAAACTGATTTCAGACATGGGTGGAACAAACTGGAGTCAGATATGGGTGTAACAAACCAGGATCAGATATGGGTGTAACAAACTAGGGTCAGACATGGATATAAGAAACTGATTTCAGACATGAGTGGAACAAACTGGAGTCAGATATGGGTGTAACAAACTGGGGTTAGACATTGGTGTAACAAAATGGGGTCAGACATGGGTGTAACACACCTTTAGTCAGACATGGGTGGAAGAAACTGAGGTCTGACAAGGGTGTAACAAACCTTTGGTCAGACAAGAGTGTTGTGGCAGATTTAGTCTGGGCAGACAAATCTTGTCTCCCTACTGACACATTTTGTTGTCTAGGGCAACGCACAAACGCAGTTGTATACTTGTATTAATTTAGAGGTGGGCCTTCCATCTGAGCGGACCACTCATGTCGGCAAGTACCACGACGGATGGCGGAGTAATAACGACGTCATTTTGAAAGTAGCGCCCGCTAAGAAAATAGTCTGGTGTTATAAAAGCCGATGGCGGGCCGGGAGCTAGGGGTTACTCGACGTGATTTGCAGAGCTCAAGAGATTGAAGAAGAGAGACGTTACATGATTTGCAGAGAGACGAGCCTTACACGATTTGAAGAAGAGAGACATTACATGATTTTGCAAAGAGACGTTACACGATTTGCAGAGAGACGAACCTTACGCGATTTGCAGAGCGATACATTGAAGAAGAGAGACTTTACACGATTTGCAGGGAGATACTCTACGCGATTTGCAGAGGGGGAGGTTACATGATTTGCAGAGAGTTACTTTATGCGATTTGCAGAGCGATACACTGAAAGGAGTGACTCTACGATTGAAGAGATTATCAGCACGAGTTGCACGAGGTTTCCCAGCACTCGACTCCTTGAACGAGTTGGCCACTTTATTTTGAACTGGACGTCACATCGTCTGAGCTCCAGTGTGGGGTGTTCAGTCTTCAATTGTGAGTAGCATTTCATCTAAGCTGGGATGTGACCAGCACCAGCCACGTGGGCGATCTTTTAAATCGTTGTCAGTCATAATTGCCCGCTGTGGGAGTGAACGTAGCCATCTGAGACGTGTGTTCACCCGCGACATGTTGTCACGTGGTCAGCCGGCCCTTGTTCAACACACGTCAATTCAAACCTGTGGCTGCCTTATTTAGTATGTCCTGACATCCACCATGCAAGTCAACAGGTGGCACTGAGGAACAGGACCAAGGGCGATCTACCTGGGTTGGGGTCACAGCACGAAGTACACATCGGCGTCATTCCGCCATAATTCAGACTTGCGTCACGGCAGGCCAAGCATGGAAATGGTGACGGTTGACAATAGTTTAGGTGTAGCGGGAGGGAGAGTTAGGTTAGATAATTCATGGATAGGAATGAGTGAGTTGTGAATAGTAGAAGAGTACCAGTGTAGTAAGGAATAAAGAATTTGTTTATCACTAAGTTCATTGTGTTAGTTTCCTTTTGATTAAGGTGGATAGATGAAGAGCGGCTTTAGATACGTTAGATAGAGCAACATCCTGTTATGTCTGCTACAGTGTAACAAACTGGGGTCAGACATTGGTGCAACAATCTGGGGTCAGACATGAGTAACAAATTGGGGTCAGACAAGGGTGTAACAAACTGGGGTCTGACAAGGGTGTAAGAAACTGGAGTCAGACATGGGTGTAACAAACTGGGGTCAGACATGGGTGTAACAAACCTTTGGTCAGACATTGGTGTACCAATCTGGGGTCAAACATGGATGTAACAAACGTTTGGTCAAACATGGGTGTAACAAACTGTGGCCAGACATGGGTGTAACAAACTGGGGTCAGACATAGGTGTAACAATCTCAGGTCAGACATGGATTTTACAAACTGATGTGAAACATGAGTGTAACAAACTTGGGTCAGACAATGGTGTAACAAACTGGGGTCAGACAATGGTGTGTAACAAACTTGGGTCAGATATGAGTGTAACAAACTGAGGTCAGACATGGGTGTAACAAACTGGGACCCCGACATGGGTTTAACAAACTGAGGTCAGACATGGGTGTAACAAACTGGGGTCTGAAATGGGTGCAAAAAACTAGGGCCAGACACTGTGTAACAAACTGGGATCAGATATGCGTGTAACAAACTAGGGTCAGACAAGTGTGTAAGAATCTGAGGTCAAACATGGGTGTAACAAACTGAGGTCAGACATGGGTGTAACAAACTGGGGTCAGACATGGTGTAACAAACTGGGGTAGGACAAGAGTGTAACAAACTTTTGGTCAGCCACGGGTGTAACAAACTGGGATCAGCCTTGGATGAAACAAACCTTTGATCAGACATAGGTATAAGAAAAATTGGTTTCAGACATGGGTGGAAGAAACTGGCGCCAGATATGGGTGTAACAAACTGGGGTTAGACATGGGTGTAACAAACTGGGGTCAGACATGGGTGGAACAAACTGGTGTCAGACATGGGTGTAACAAACTGGGGTCAGACATGGGTGTAACAAAATGAGGTCAAATATAGGAGTAAAAAACATTTGGTCAGACATTGGTGTAACAAACTTTGGTCAGACATGGGTGTAACACACCTTTAGTCAGACATGGGTGGAACAAACTGGGGTCTGACATTGGTGTAACAAACTGGGGTCGTCTGACTATTATGGTTATAGACTGAGTAATATGATTAACTAGAACCAGCCAGGAATGTCTAATATCTTTTCATTTTCCTTGGCTTATAATTTCTACAGAATGAGATAGCTGGCTCCATTTAAAGCCCTCCTTAGTCACCTTCTACTAACTGCATGGCAGGTTACAGTGTTACTATTCTTTGCCTCCCTTTTGGGATCTGGCAACGCATGACTCAGCAGAAATAACTTACGTGGAATTATATTTCCAATTTTGTTTAAGCTTATCCTCCCAGTGGATCCATGATTTCACTCGAATATCCACAAAATACTCATACACTGTATCCTTAGTAGGGTAAGTGCCAACCATCTCACGCATGCAGTTGTCTATTTTTTTCCTTCCATCCTCATCAACAGAGGAACAGATAGACCAGATGAGGCAAAATTGGAACCACATCACTACTGTTTTTTGATAGTATCCAGCTTCGGTTAATTCCACCTGTAAATAATCATAGGTGACAAGAATGAACATTCATTGACTGTCAATATTCTGCACAACATAACTTGAACTTTACGTCTTTATACTGTTTAGAAGACTCTGCAGAGTCCGTATATAACCAGTTTCTTTTTACATTCCTGGAGACAGAAGGAGTGACCTCAGTGTTAAGATGGCTATCTGAGACTGCTTCAACAAGGGTAGTCATCATGACTGACGAGCAAGCTGAATTTCAGAAGGTACAGAAAAGATGTCTGAGGTATGAGTGGATAGCGTTGAAGTCTCAAACCCCCAGGGGTTGATATGGATCTACTGTCCTGGTCATGCTGGGGTTCAGGGCAACAAAAGAGCAGACATCTTGGCTTCACAAGCTCCCATCATGGGCCCATTAGTGATGGATAAGAGGCGTGAAATTTTTAAATTGATCAATGACCATCTGTTAGATGAGGACACCAAAATAGTTGAATAAGCTAATGCTAATCTAAAATCAGTAACAGCAGTCATGTATAAAAAAGTAACTTCTAAAAATTAGCTTGTAAAAAACTTGGTTTTTTTAACGTGTATGCTAAGAGTTAAGAAAGTAATTAAAATGCAGCGCCTGTGACCAGGAGTTCTGAGACATTGTATTGGCACTCAATTTCAAAAGTTCTAGAACTTTTTGAACAGATATTGTATCTAAAGTCATATATCCAAACTGTAAACCAATCCAGATATCCGCATCACATACTCTGTGTCAGATGGTTAACTTTACTGACAAAGACAGACAAAAGGATAAAGAAAATACAACCAATACAGCTGATGATAAAAGAAGACTGACAAACCACCAATCTTCGGACAGAAACTAGCAATAACTAGTTAATAATGGCCGAAGCAAAAAAAAACTTTAACATATTTTTTCAATCAATTTAAAAGCATTTTATCAAACTTGTGAGAATGCTTGATTCTTCTAAAATGTATAATATTAACACACAATTATTAAAGTCGTATATCACTCTCACTTGCCTCGTATTGCATAATTCCCGGCCTACAAAAATACGAAAGGATATTGTGCAAAATACTAAGTCCAAAGAAAGGATGTACTGTCATGAGCAACTTTTTTGTATGTCTTAAATAAAGGTCTTGAGTCCGGCCACTACTTCAGTACAAGGGTGTACGCAAGCGGGATATGAATGATGCGGGCATCGATTTGGAATCATGGGAACATGACACCATGGATCGTCTTACATGAAAGGGCAGGATTAAGCATGGAATACAGACAAAAGGAGATACTGATTGCAGATAGACTAAGGACTCAGCGTTTGAGAAGACACGCCACACCATACAATTAAGTAAACGGTCGCAACTTTCCTTGCACACGCTGTGGAAGACGCTTCTCTGCTCGGATTGGTCTTATGAGTCACATTCGTTATCGTCATGGACTGTAGTTGCATCATTTTTTCAAAGCACAAATACTATCGTCTCACAAGATGGAAAGAGCCAATAACAATAATAGTTTTCAAAATAAAATGTCAGAAATGGAAATGCTTTTTATCATAACACCATGAATGAAACATAAAATTTCCCACCATCTAGATTCGAATCAAGACTCAGAAAAACCGGCCTAGTGTCTAGAAAAGAAAAGAATTTGAGGTGACCTAATACAGGTTTATAAGATAATCAAAGGAAAAGATAAATTAGACTATAAAAAGTTTTTCAAAATACAACCACCTACAAGAACAAGAGGGCATATAGCTACAAATTAACTAAAGAAATGTCCAGATCAGATATTAGGAAATATTTTTTTTGTCAGAGAGTGGTGAATGCTTAGAATGTATTTCCACAGGAAGTAGTGGAGGCAATGACAATTAATGCATTTAAGAATAGATTGGATGCGCATATCTTTTAGAGCAAGGAAATGTAAATGAAACTGGTTGTATACAGACTCTGCAGAGTCTTTTAAACCAGTATAAAGACGTTAAGTTAAGTTATGACCTAAAGCTGTTCATATGCAAACCACCATTTGTATTGCTACTTACATAGATCTACACTTGAATAGTTATTCTTAGAACAAATGTAATGAACTAATAAAATGGTACTGTGACCAACATTACTTACTTAATGTCTTTATACTGGTTTAGAAGACCCTGCAGAGTCTGTATACAACCAGTTACATTTACATCACCTTGCTCTAAAAGCTATGCGCATCCAGTTTATTCTTAAATGAATTAACTGTCCCTGCCTCCGCCACCTCCCCTGGCAATGCATTCCAAGCAGACACCACTCTCTGACTAAACAAATATTTCCTAATATCTAATCTGGACCTCTCTTTAGTCAGCTTGTAGCTATGTCCTCTTGTTATTGTGGGTGACTGTATTTTAAAAAAACTTGTTATAGTCTAATTTATCGATTCTTCTGATCATCTTATAAACCTGTATTAAGTCACCATGAATTCTTCTCTCTTCTAGACACTGTAGGCCGGTTTTTCTGAGTCTTTCCTCATAACTGTAATTCTGGAATCCCACTATCATCTTTGTCGCTCTTTTTTGTATTCTTTCCAGTATGTTTATATCCCCTCTATGATAAGGACTCCACACCTGTACACAGTACTCCAATCTAGGTCTAACTAAAGCTTTATACAGTTTGACTATCACTTGCATTTGCCTTTTTCACTGCTACCTTAACTTGCTCACTCACCTTTCCTGTATGATCTATTATAGCCCCTAGGTCCCTTTTCTTATCTATCTTTCTAATATTGTTTTCTCCCATTCTGTAATTATGTTCCATATTGGATCTACCCATGTGGATGACTGTACATTTATCTACATTAAACTCCATTTGCCAGCTTACAGACCATTCTCAAATTTTTATCTAAATCCGACATCAATATATCCACTTCTGCTTTAGATGAGACACTACAGCATAGTTTTGTGTCATCAGCAAATTTTGCAATCATGGATCCCATATCAATGTCCAAATCATTTATATATATCAAGAACAAAATTGGTCCCAAAACCGAGCCCTGTGGCACACCACTTTTCACTTCACACCACTCAGAGTACTCCTTATTTATGCCCATCCTCTGCCTTCTTTCTGTTAACCAATTTTCAATCCATTTGGTAACTTCCCCACCTATTCTATGTAATTTTAACTTTCAAAATAATCTTTTTGTAGGTACTCTATCAATGGTCTTTGCAAAATCTAGATAAAGAACATCCACTGGCTCCCTTTTATCTATCATTTTAGTAACCTCCTCCATGAATTCTAATAGATTTGTTAAGCACGATCTCCCTCTAGTAAATCTATGCTGATTATTTCTGATTAGAGTAAATTTATCTAAATGCATTACAATGTTTTCTTTGATTATTGACTATCAATTTACAGACTATGCTCGTTAAACTCACCGGTCTATAATTCACTTTGAATAAGGGGATCACTCCTGCATGTTTCCAATCCTGTGGAACAATCCCTTTTGTAAGTGATTGAGAACATAATATAGCCAATGGTTTTGCTAGTTGGTCTTTAATTTCATACAGCAATTTTGGATAAATACCATCTTGACCTGGACATTTATCCACTTTCAACTCCTCCAATTTTTTAAAAACCATTTCCTCTGTAATACAGATTGATCTTAATCCCGCTGTATCCATGTCTCTTTGAAAAATATCTATAGGCTCTGGGATCTTGAAGCAGTCGTCTTTTGTGTAGACTGTGCCAAAGTACTGATTGAGTAGATTAGCTGCCTCCCTATTCTCACTTATTATTTTCCCTGTACTGTCTATGAGAGGGCCTACTTTGTCTTTCGTTCTTTATTTATTTCTAACATAAGAGAAGAAGCTTTTACTGCCAGTCTTAATGCTCTGAGCAAGTTTTGTTTCGAAGTCAATTTTTTGCTGTTTTATTCACTTTCTGAGATATGTTCTGCTTGTCCAAATATTTTACATGTTTCTTTTGATTTACCGCCTCTATATATTTTTTCCATGCCTTATTTTTCGCTGTTCTACATTTCACTACAAATCTAGTTATCCACTTTTTATGCTTGAGGTTTACCTCCCTACATGGAACCCATTCCTCTTTTAGCGTTTCCAGAACTGTTTTAAAACTCTCCCACTCCTGTTCAACATCTGTTCCTCCAACAATATCTTTCCAGATTATGTGGTTCGCTGCCTCTTTTATCCTCTTAAGATCTGCCTTAGAGTAGTCGTATGTTCGCGTGTTTATGTTTACTTATTTCCCTGCAATAAGATCCCAATGGATGATTTGATGTTCACTTGAGCCAAACAGTTCCCCAATGGTAACGTTTTCAATCATATTTTCCTCTGTAGTTAAAACTAGGTCGAGTGTGTTTTTGCCTCTGGTGGCTGCTTCTACATGTTGAATTAAAAAATTGTCAGTTATGCACTTAACAAAAGGTTTTGACTCTACAAGTGCTTCTGCCACATCCCATTTTATTTCTGGAAAGTTGAAATCCCCCATTAATAATAATTTCCCTTCACTTGCCTTTGCTATGCTACTAATCAGCTCCTCATCTTCCTCTTTTTGACTTGATGGACATCTATAAGACACTCAAATTACTGTTCTTTCACCCCCACATTCTATTTCTCCCCATACACTTTCATTTTTGTTACATCATGAGAAATCATCTTTGATCATTATATTAACATAATTTATACAGTATAATAAAATGCCACCTCCCTTAGTCTTGTCTCCAACTACCCTATCTTTCCTTAACATTGTATATCCCTCTATTTCAAGTTCACTATCTGCAATGTCCTCATATGTCCATGATTCTGTTAACCCTATTATATCTGGTTTTTCTTCTTCTACATACAGTTCCAATTCTTCTCTTTTATTTACTATGCTTCTCTCATTTGCATAAAAACATTTTAGTTTGTAATTTTGTTGTTTTTCCACTTTTTGCTCTTGCTTTATAATTTTAATGTTTGCTTTTCCACTACTTATTTCACACTTCTCTGACCCCAACTCTCCCCTTTGACTACATTCTCTATAGCACCCTATTGTAGGCCTATCTTTAGTCTCATACGTCATAGGCCTTACTAGTTTAAATTTCTAACACAATGATTAAACATATACTTTGCTACAACATGCTGTCCTATCTCATTTAGATGTAAACCTCATCTGTCTAACATTTTACTTTTGTCTACTTTCACATCAATAAATTCCATTCCCATGTCCGCACACATCACCTGTAACCTAAGGTTTATACTTATTATTTTGCTATCTAGATAGTCTGACCCATCTGCTCTATCTCTAATGCACATCATTGTGACCTTTCTAAACTTTTTTTTCTTAAGTGTTCCTATAAGACTTTTATATTTATCCATAATTATTTCTGTACCATCTCTCTTTACATTATTTGTTCCTACCAATACCACAACATGACTGTTTCCTTTGTCATCTATCCTCTTTATTCTCCCTTCTATTTTTGCTCCTCCAATATCCATTCTTTCAAACATGTGGTGTTGTTTAAACAAATGTCTGCCAACCTCTCTTACCATTGAATCTCTTACTACAAATACTGACCCCTCACCTATATTTGCATACTTCTCTCCAAAGCTCTCTGCCCTGTGAACTGTTTCCTCACTCAAATCTCCCTTACTTCCTTGACAACACCTTGACTGCAGCTTCTTTAAAATTTCCTCTATTTTCAGTTGTTTCCCTTCTATTTTCATCTGTCTCTTTTCTATCTTCTCCAATCTCTTCTCATTTTTCCTTATATCGTACTCCATTTGTGCCTGCCTCTCTTCGACTCTACATATCCTACATATAACTTTTCCTGCATCTTCCAACGTTGTAGGCCTATCTATCCCTACACTTGTAATACTAACATTTCCGCCACACACAAAAAAATAATCTGACTTGGTCTTTCTTCGCAGCATTTCATCTCGTCGATGTACATACAGCCAGAATTATGGTATTTGGTGAGGATGACAGATATGATTGTTTGAGAGTCAACAAAAACCCCCCAAAATAACTTATTTTGTGGAATATGTAGAAAAAAAAATATATAATTCTAAACTAATAACATCTTATTACTTACATTTCCTTTCTCTAGTGCTGTTAAGTACCATGGAGAGGGGAGGAAGACTAATGTCTGGTCAGGCAAAATATACTGACCAAGACCCTCACCTCAGCTTCCTTGTAGCCCTCCCTGGAAACAAGCTGTTTTCATGGCATCCTGGCTGACAAGGTGAGGGTTGATGTGATCCCCATAGTAGCAAGCGACACGCAGATGAAGCCAAGTATAGCACAACTGCCTGGAGGACTCCGGTCCACCTTCATCAGCGCGCTTGGGATGTGAGGAAAGCTACTGCAAGCCGCCGCTTAACGTCATTTTCAGGGAGCACAAAAGAGTAAACCTACTCATTGTGGGCATTCGCAAACAACAAATGCCATGGAGAGCTTAAATTGCTTTTCTTTGGCCAAGTGTGTTGTGCATTTTGTTGAAGCATGTCTTTTAGGATTTATGCTATTTTATCTACCCATCTGTTACAATGCCTTCTATGGTTGGTTGGTTGGTTAATGATCCAGCAGCTTGTGGGCTCCTGCCATTTGGCTCAATGCCATATAGTGGCATCTGCAAGTGTTTGTGAGTTGCTGTTTAGTTCCAGTTATGGAAAAGGTACGACACACAACGATAGATGTCATCTCCACTCTGGTGCCTTGCGGGATACCTGGTTATGGGAAAGGCTTCGGGAGTAAACCCTGAGGAAAAATCTGCATATCGTCTCAATAAAATCTTGCCACTGGCCAAAGGTAGCTCAGGACCAGAGAGTCAGGTTGACAAAAGGTGCAGTTTCTTCCACACTTTAAAAGCAAATCACAGCAAGAGAAAAGACTACCTATACGACTGAACCAAGAGAGTGGTCTTCATCACATGTGATGGATAAACATCAGTTTCGTACACAGTATTCCATTTGTCTGGGCTCGAACAGAGCTCTTTCCTAACACCATCAAACTCTGGACACTCAAAAGGTTGGTGTTAACAGTTTAATGGGATGTGTGCATAGATGGATCTCTGGAATATGTTCTGCTTGGATTCTGTTCTAGTGACTGTAATGTTGCATGTGTTAAGTACACAGTCGCAAAATGGTGCTTTGATCTTTTTTTTTCAGGAGCTTGATGTTGTCTTTGAGATGACCATATGTTTGTAAATTTGTCTCCCAGTATTCCCCATTTCTCAGAAATTCAGCCAGGCCTCTTTGTTTGCAATGTCTTCTATAAAATGTATAGAGAGTTTCATAGCAGACTTAACCACAGGTCAGGAATGAAGTGTTTGAGACTTCAGTATATTATGCCACAGCATGTGTGATGTGGGACAGTGAGTTTTTTTTCGTGCTGCCTTTTCCTTTCCTCACTGTAAGCCAGACATCCATTTACAGCTGGGTCTACTGGAGTGAGTGTATCTTCTTCTTCTTCATCAATCAACTAATGCTATGCTTCTAGTCCGGTGAGGTTCACGAAGGAGATTGTGCGTTTCAGGTCTTCACCGGTCCCCAACAGCTTTTCGAGCAATGGTTGCTCCCCTAGGCCAGACTGCCTCTCTTTGGTCTGCATAGGTAGGGCATTCTTGTAGAATATGTTCTGGTGTTTGCTTGGGTGCTCCACAATCGCATGTGGCAGTGTCTCTGATACCCATTTTGTGGAGGTGAATCTTGAGTCTTCAGTGTCCCGTTCTGAGTATGAAAATCTTTGTCTGCCCATCTCTGCCAAGTTTGTCCATGCTGTCATCTTCTGGCTTGTATTCTTTGTGCTAGTCTCTCCATTCTGTCCTCATGGATCGTTTGATGAGTGTCTTTGCTTCTTTATAGCTCTGTGGATAGGTAATCTGCTTGCCGCCACTTCCGGATTCTGCGAGCTCATCTGCTTTTTTGTTTCCAGGGATCCCACCATAGGCCGGAATCCATTGTAGGACTAAATCTGTTTTTTGAGACAGCAATCCTATGTTGTATTTTATTTCTTGAGAGAGTCTATCTTGTTTGTGGCTTCAGATGGCTTGGAGTACACTTCATCTGCTTTCTCGTTTCCAGGGATACCACAGTAGGCTACAATCCATTGTATGATTAAATCTGTTTTTTGAGACATCAATCCTATGTTGTATTTTATTTCATGTGAGAGTCTATCTTGTTTGTGGCTTGAGATGGCTTGGAGTACACTCCTGAAGTCTGTTAGAATGACCGTTTTCCTTGTGTTTATGTTTTGGCTGATAAGAATCTGAGTTGCTGCATGAACAGCTCTAGCTTCAGCTCTGAAATTGGTACAAGTCTCTCCTGCTGGTATGGAGTGATTTTCTATGTCGCCATTGGAGTGTTAATGTAGATTCCACTGCCTCCCCTTTAATCGCTCACCAAGTGAGTGTAACAGTAACAGAACTTGAACCTTGTACCTTTGCCATGAAATGTGAGTGTTCTGTAGGAGGTGGAAACACAGTGAAGTAAGGGATTACCATGAAAAGTTGCTGGTGAATGAGGAAATGGCCCTGCTGTGTCTGGCCTTCAAGTTGACAAGCAGTATACTACTCCTACAAAAACATCTTATCACTACTTACTCCATTCTCCACAGTGGCCAAGGAATCAAAAAGCTTGCATAATGAAATGACACCATTCAATTCAACTATGGGTACTGGCTCCTTGCAGTTGGCAGCCTTGAACTCCAGAATCTTCACGAGATAATTATCTATACATTTTTTCAGATCATCTATGAAGTTCTGTTGAGAAATTTAAAAAAAAAATCACATTATTGACAAAACATCTTTTAATATCCTCTAATAAAGGTATATGTAGCCCCTCAGAAGACACTGTTGTCAGGGATGAAGTGTTAGAGACTTCATTGTACTAGTAAAGGTAAAGGTGGGTCCCAAAGAAACATTTGCTGTCGGGGATGAAGATAACTTTTCATGGACTAAGCTGCAGCCTATGTGAGGTGGGATGGCCAGTTTCCTTTCTTGCTGTTTATACCTTCCCCAACTCATACGCCAGGTACCCATTTACAGCTGGGTCAACTGGAGGAGCGGTTGTGACAGGAATGAACCATGCCAAGAGATTTTTTCTGTCCGTCCGTGATTTTGAACCCTGGCGCACTGTAACCCCAGTCTAGCACTAGCAAGCCAGCTCACTGTCGACTAGGCTACACGCTCCACATTTTACTAGGCCACATCTAATAATGCAGTGTTGTGGGCATTTCCCTTCCTTGCTGTCTTTTCTTTGCTAGCTGTAAGCTAGTGACTCATTTACAGTTGGGTGGACTGGAGCGTCTAAGTACTGGAATTGAGACCTGTACTCTTGCCATGAAATGTGAGTGCTCTATTACTATGCTAACCAGACACACTATTAATATGACTTAATTGTTCAAATAGCTTTTCAGATACTGTTTGTGATTATGTTTATTAAAAATAACAAGAAAATAGTCAAAACATCTTTGTAAGTCCTTCTTTGGTGTTGTCCTTAAAGAATATTGTGTCGCAGTTTACAGCAAGGCTGTGATATATGGGTCTTTTGGCCTGACACCTCCAATTTCAGTTGGCTTTTTTGGGTGCCGGTTTTGCCTTTCCACTGCGATCCATTTTCTCTAAGCCAGACTGCAGGAGCGCTAATTTGGTCAGTTCTGATTTGGTGAAACTAATGCAAACAGCCAGCTCTAAGTGATTGGCTGTCGTCAGCTTATTCACTGTTCAAGTAGCTATGTTCCTTTGGCGTCTGTGGTCATTAGTAAGAATTTTAGAAACCCATTTTATGCATACATTTGAATATCCAAGCTCCTCAGCTGTAATTGTCCATGTCTCAAAATCATAGTGGAATATTGACAGGACCTATGTATGGACTAATCTGATCATTGTGCATATGGCTAACCACTGATCTAGCCAGATTTTGTTAAGCCCGCCATTGTCTATGCTATTCTCTGGCCAACACCTCACATTTTGATCCTTCATCACTGACAATCAAAGCCAGATAGTTAAAACAGTCGACCACTTCAAGTTCCTGGCCATTAGCTTTTACCCCACTGTCGAAAACCCCAGGGTTGTTCCTGGAAAATTGCTAATGCACTTGCATTGCTGACTGACAACTATAGAGCCAATTGTCAATTTGCGATGTGAAGATCCTCATGAATAATGGCATCGACGTGCTGCATCATGTTTGTGCTGGTAGTTGCGGAAGGACGCCCAAACTGTGGCCAATCATACACCTCCGTCTCTCCACTTCCTGAAGCTTTAACTTTCTGAACCCAGCATCCCCCAGTGCTCCTACTATAGGCTGCACAACTTTCACAATCACCACACAAATGGTTGTAAATTTTCCCAGCACTTTTTGTCTCTGCCATCAAGAATTTAGTTGCAGCTTGTTATTTGTAATGCATGTTGCAAACAGTCACCATTTTAATGGACTACTACAGCAGCGCTGTAGAAAAACCATGCAATTACGCACATATGCGTAGGAAATGTGTCTAGTACAGGTAGGGGTTACGAGCTGACAACTACAGCGTTCCAAATTGGGTATTGGGGGATTAGTGACAGACAGAGGTCAGCAAGTCTTGCTGCAACATTTTGAGTGACAGGAATTCAGAGTGAATTGTGCCAATAACAACTAAATGGAGATAGATCCAAACTAGAGGATGGCTGGGTCAGACATCCCACAGAGGTCCATTGGACAGCTTGAGACTATATAATACTAGACAAAGTTTAACTCAAGCAGGTTGGCCATGGAGAGAGAGATACAGAATTTAGCTAGGGGTCTGTTTAGCTCGCCAACTTTATAGAAGAGCGATTGATAGGCAGTTTTACGATTGTTAGAGATATAGAATCGAGTGCAGGGTGACTGAACCAGCATACATCTTTGAGTCTTGGCCAGTCGCTCTATAAGGTGTGTGTTGGGCACTCTGTGATTAGGAGAGATCTGGATGTGTGTGTGGTGTGTGAAGGACACAGAGAGAACGATGTATGTTCCGAAGTGTGTGTATACGCAGGTTGATTGAGTGTATGATCACATGTGAGTATGCGTTGAATAGATTGAATGTATAATGTAAAGATCACACATCTGAGGGGATCTGAGTGTGAGTGAATACACAGAATACGATCGTGAAGATGAGTTTTTGAGAGTGTGTTGATGGTGCAGATAAGGGGAGGGGAGTGTACTGCTAGAACTGGGTTGGGTTAGATGGGGAAAATATTCAAAAGCTTATGCTTACAACCTCTGCAAAGTTATTAATAATATTGTGTATGTTCATTTGTAATAATATCGTTTATGATTGTTCTGTTTTGTTGGTTTTAGTGATGTAAATAAACACAGACTATTATCTGCCGTTTGATATGTTATTTGCTGTGTGTGGTCATGAATGATGTGGATGTATGTGGTAACATTCTAGATAGCTAAACCACTGAGTGGAAACGCCATACACTGCCACAATATCTAGAATAGCCGGAGTCATAAATTTCTTCCTTGAAAAACAGTAAATAAACAGATGAAAGATTTCACATACTTAGGGAACAAGTTATCAGCAGACAAAAGAATTACAGCAGAAATCCAACAAAGGTGCAGTAAGGCAAATCAGATCATTGTACAATTAACTCCACTACTTAATTGCAAGCACGTGACAATAACTATAAAACTGTGTACAGGTGTATAGTCCTTTTCATGGAGGAGATATAAAAATGCTGGAAAAAGATACACAGAAGAGCAATAAAGCTGATAGTGGGATTGCAGAATTAGTTCTGAGAAAAGACTCAGAAAAACTTAGTCGTCAGATCATCTTCATTGCACTTGAGACAAGTCCATACACGCTCAGATCTCATCCTCAGAATGTCTGCCAGCACGTGATGACTGACCGTTCCTGTGTTGTTTAACCAGACGTCTTTGGATCCCTGTGTGGTGTTCCTTCCTTTTCTGCCCCTCCTTTCACACACAATTCAACCAGTCGCGCCAAAAACTCGATTCTGGATCAACTTCAGAATTTTCCTTCCAGCTAATTTCCCTGATGGCGTTTAGGATATCAGTTCGATCCATTGATCTCCTGCCCTCCACTATAGCTGTACTCGCCAACCTATCAGCTCTCTCGTTCCCTTCTACACCTGCATGTCCTAGAATGAGTATGAAGGTGACTCTCTGCAACCTTGACGGCCCTACCGACTCCAACAACTGGCGCCACGTGCAACCTGTTTCCATCTTCCTTACCATCTTCATTGAATCACTGAGGATGCACACATGTATGCCACTCATTGTTTCAAGCCCGACCATTGCCTTCGTAACAGCCATGATTTCCATGATCAGACTGCTTATGGTCACCACAAAAGCCACAGTCTTCTACTTGATCGTTTTCCCACCCCTCTGAGCCGTGAAGACCCATGCTCTTCTCAACCCACGGATGACGGATCCATCTGTGTAGATAATGACATCATCATCCATTGAATTTTAATTGATCAAAACGTTAACCTCGGACACCCCATCAACTGGATTCAGCTGAATACACGCTCTGTCAAGTGGGACAATACCATGGAAAGTCTGCTGGAAATTCTTAGGTCATTTCATCCATTCTTCACCATGCGTTATGTCTCCCAACATACACACCCTTTGCACAACTGCCTTAGCCTGACCCATCCACGATTGTCCCCTTACAAGTCTTGTGCCTTTCGTCTTCCGTAACCCCGTAACCCCTCATGCAATGGACGCTCTTCGTTCACGTTGATGTGGAGGTAAGCTCGAGCCTGACACATCTGCCGCCTAAGCCCCACAGTTGGCAGGTCCAACAGAAACCTCATGGAAGTTATAGCCATGTCTCTTGTTCAATAAGGAATGATTTTCATTGCCTCATTCTGAATCTTTTCCAGTCTTTCCAGATGCGTCTTGCTGAGCACAAGAATTGCCAGGGCATATTCTATTATGGAAAGGACCAACCCCTGAAATAACATCAATAAGAGAGTCTCTGTTCACAGTGAACCGCAGCCATCATCGTCGCCAGACCTTTACGTGCTCTGATAATGATGTCATCGACATGTTCCTTAAACCGCAAAATTCTGTTGAAGATGAGGCCCAAATATTTCAATGTGTGGGATCTTTCTACTTGTGACCCAGGTAAGCATAACGGTGGTAACGATGTGTGGATGATATTATTGTTCCGGGAGAACCATGTTGCCACAGACTTTGTCCGATTAATCAATGTACCAGATTCTCTACACCATTCTCCAATGCAGTTCAGCTCTGATTGTAGCTCCCCTGCGATCTGCTCACGCCGACTCTCTTGATGGTGTACCAGATCATCATCCGCGTAAGATAAGGTCCTACCATTGTCTGTAACTATTTGCCCACTGAAAATTCCAATTGAGTACACATTGAACAGCGCTGGAGACAAAGGTGCTCCCTGCAGAAGGCTCAAGTTTTTCATTTTTATGCAGGAATTTTGTGGGAGGGTGGCAGCTGAGAAGTCCCTTAAGTTGTTCTGGCGGCTGCACAAATCTATGAGCGGCTCTGCAAATAACAGGGATATTCCTAGCTTCCTAGTTCCTAGCACTGCTTTGTCAAAACTGGACACTGACATCAATTGAAAAACTACACATTGTAACAGCAGAAATGAAATGCCTGCAAAAAATATTTCCATAAGCAATATTATTTAGATACAGTGGATTCAAAGCCAAAGGCAGACCACAAAAATAGTGGCTTACAGAAATATCTGAAGCGGTGAATGCCACTGTGCATGAGGCACACAGACGGGCTCGTTCTAGAAATCTCTTGACAGGGCAAGTGCTACAAAAAGCTGACCAATGAACAAAGTGACAGGTCAAGTGCTAGAGAAATATGACCAATGAACAAAGTGACACAGGACAAGTGCTATAGAAAGCTGACCAATGAAAACAGTTACAGTAAAAATGCTAAAGAAGATGACCAATGGAAAAAAGCAACAAGATAAGTCATAAAGAAGATGACCAATGAAACAAATGACAGGACAAGCCTGAGAGAAGATGACCAATGAAACAAATGACAGGACAAGCCCTAGAGAAGATGACCAATGAAACAAGTGACAGGACAAGCCTGAGAGAAGATGACCAATGAAACAAATGACAGGACAAGCCCTAGAGAAGATGACCAATGAAACAAGTGACAGGACAAGCCTGAGAGAAGATGACCAATGAAACAAGTGACAGTACAAGCCTGAGAGAAGATGACCAATGAAACAAATGACAGGACAAGCCCTAGAGAAGATGACCAATGAAACAAGTGACAGGACAAGCCCTAGAGAAGATGACCAATGAAACAAATGACAGGACAAGCCCTAGAGAAGATGACCAATGAAACAAGTGACAGGACAAGCCTGAGAGAAGATGACCAATGAAACAAGTGACAGGACAAGCCTGAGAGAAGATGACCAATGAAACAAGTGACAGGACAAGCCTGAGAGAAGATGACCAATGAAACAAGTGACAGGACAAGCCTGAGAGGAGATGACCAATGAAACAAATGACAGGACAAGCCCTAGAGAAGATGACCAATGAAACAAGTGACAGGACAAGCCCTAGAGAAGATGACCAATGAAACAAGTGACAGGACAAGCCTGAGAGAAGATGACCAATGAAACAAGTGACAGGACAAGCCCTAGAGAAGATGACCAATAAAACAAGTGACAGGACAAGCCCTAGAGAAGATGACCAATGAAACAAGTGACAGGACAAGCCCTAGAGAAGATGACCAATGAAACAAATGACAGGACAAGCCCTAGAGAAGATGACCAATGAAACAAGTGACAGGACAAGCCCTAGAGAAGATGACCAATGAAACAAGTGACAGGACAAGCCTGAGAGAAGATGACCAATGAAACAAGTGACAGGACAAGCCCTAGAGAAGATGACCAATGAAACAAGTGACAGGACAAGCCCTAGAGAAGATGACCAATGAAACAAATGACAGGACAAGCCCTAGAGAAAATAACCAATGAAAAAAGTGACAGGAAAAGCCCTAGAGAAGATGACCAATGAAAAAAGTGACAGGACAAGCCCTAGAGAAGATGACCAATGAAAAAAGTGACAGGAAAAGCCCTAGAGAAGATGACCAATGAAACAAGTGACAGGACAAGCCCTAGAGAAGATGACCAATGAAAAAAGTGACAGGAAAAGCCCTAGAGAAGATGACCAATGAAACAAGTGACAGGACAAGCCCTAGAGAAGATGACCAATGAAAAAAGTGACAGGACAAGCCCTAGAGAAGATGACCAATGAAACAAATGACAGGACAAGCCCTAGAGAAGATGACCAATGAAAAAAGTGACAGGAAAAGCCCTAGAGAAGATGACCAATGAAAAAAGTGACAGGACAAGCCCTAGAGAAGATGACCAATGAAAAAAGTGACAGGAAAAGCCCTAGAGAAGATGACCAATGAAACAAGTGACAGGACAAGCCCTAGAGAAGATGACCAATGAAAAAAGTGACAGGAAAAGCCCTAGAGAAGATGACCAATGAAACAAGTGACAGGACAAGCCCTAGAGAAGATGACCAATGAAAAAAGTGACAGGAAAAGCCCTAGAGAAGATGACATCTGGTGAAAATGGTGTAAGAGATTTAGTAAAAGTTGATGTTCCAGCTGAACAAGAACAGGGTAAGAGAACGAAAGACTGACCTTATAGGACTTCTTGGCTAGCCAGCTATCCAGATATGGCATAAATCCCAAATCCTTGTAGTCACAGTACACCATGCTAGCCCGAGAGATAGTGGCTGGAGAAGCTGCAGCCAAGTCTTCTGTCTCAAACAGCAGAGAGACATGTTCTGATAGGGAGATGCGCTCTCCGTTTATCAGCGTTAGAAGCCTGTTGTCATCCATGAGAGAATTCATGCTCTCAACCCATTGAGTATCCACTGGACCATCAAAGATTATCCACTTTTCGTCCTGTTTTTCATCTATAAACACAGACACACACACACACACACACACAGAGAAAATCAAACTATTATGAACTATTTCACTTGTTAAAGATATTTTTAACAAACATTAAATTACAATTTTAAAAATAGTTCATCTTAGACTTTCATAAATGGGTATTTGTCCAGAATTGAAGAATTAAATTGGTAAGATATGATAACTATTTTTTTAAATGTCGATAAAAACCAGAAAAATAACAATGGAACAGGAGGTAAGGTTACTCCATTACCAACAACCCCTATCAGACACAAAACATTCTCCATCATCAATACCAACTCCTGATGAACTAAGCAAGAAAGGTTTCAGAAAGCAAGCCCTAATTCGGTGATTACCACCATACTGTGGTGTAGCGAGCGATGAAAGCAGATAGGCAAGTGAAAAGGGGTAGGAGATTGTAAACAAGAAGACATTAAAATTGCATACTTTGAGAAAGAGAGCTATCCAGGCTGTCAGAAGAGAACAGCACCAACGAAACGATGATTATCACACCTTTGACTGGCAGGGACAGATCACCATTCTTCATCTCAGGACAGGGCACAACAGACTGAACAGACATGTACAAGCTTTAACGGGGTAATGAGACTCTAGTCCCGTCAGGCATAACAAGGGGTTGCTGTGGTAAAAGTAAGGCACTCATCCCTTAAAGTGATGAACGAATACGGTGTGGGTTCGAATGCCGCAGGTTTCAAGCGACCGCAGGTTTCAAGTGACCGCTGGTCTCAAAGGATGGGACCAGAGTGCCTGCACCCTGAATAACCTCCAGTCGTCTTGACTTATATCTTGCCACTAGCCCAAGGTAGTCTGCAACTTTTTTTTTGCGTTTGCCTTATTTCTCTGTTCCCCAAGGGGGTGTTGGTTGCATTGCCCAGTGCATCCGACTTTGATATGCATTTTATGTAGTGATATACTTCCTCCTGCATGTTCTAAGGGTGTGCTTCCCCAGGGTAATGGTCGGGGCTGTGATTGGGGAGCGAACCCAGTACCTTCGGATTGTGAGCAATGTCACTTAATCACTAGCCCACACCGTCCCTTCAAAGACAACATGAAGATTTTTAAAAATTTAAAAAAAAATTAAAAACAACTTAGAAAAAGATGAAAATTTCACTACTTGAAATAGGAAATACAATCAACGTTCTATGATAGAGAAACACTACCAAAGCAACAGCGGGAGCCATGTACTGTACAAATGGATCAGCAACAAATGCCAGAAAGAATGGAGGTGGAGGAAACCTTCTGAGCCTAAAAAATGCCACACAAAGAAAGTTTTCAGTGGTGACTGGATAATTAGCAATAACTTCAGAGCAGAGACAGAAACATTGAAAACTGCAGCAGAAGTTTGAATAACTGATGAAAATACAGAGAGACAATTGGTACTTCACAGACGTGCTGTAAGCGGTTGTGACACTGTGGATAGGAAAATATGAACCTAAGAGTGATACCCTATAAACTATGTCACCTGTTCAAGAGAGTTGTGATACAGTGGATTCCTTCTCAGTGCAATTTTTTTTGGAAATGAAGAGGCTGACAAGACTGTCAAGGGAAGGTGGAATGCTTCCTCAACCAGATATAGGTTCTTTGTTGACCTGTACTTTTACAGGGGCAAATTCCCTTGTGCAGGACCCAGCTTTAGTATGAGCTGGATATAGCCAGGAGAAGGATTTCCTGCTTAGCGGGCTAGGCTTGAGCAGCTTAATACTCCGCTGTGTTAAGTGGTTAACCGATGTGCGAGTTCATCTTAATAGACTCAAACACTAAAGCAAAGTAGACCCGCAGCCTGTAAGGCGACATCTATGCTGCTCTAAACAAACTAACCATGGCCGGTGTTATGCCATGTCACAGTTAGTCGCCTATTACGACATGCTCTCTGTGAGGCAGTGGTGCTATTCTTGTCCTTGTCATATACAAAGACCCCAGCAGACCACTCAGTGATATAGGTATAACTTATAAAGAAGTCAAGAGATTTACCAGGTGTAAGTATAGGAACAGGTAGAAAGCAGAGCACACATGTCAACATCTAAATGATGCATAGGTGGGCAGGTAGTAATCTTTAGTCTCCGGACAGGTCACAACAGTTTGAGATAGAATCTGTTCAGCAAACTAAGGACAGGAAATACAGATGAATATGCCTACTGCATTGATAAAATGACAGATCTGCTACAAAAGTGTCTAATATACGAATAACAAAGAAGCACATATGGCCATTCCCAAATGCCATTCCTGGACAAGCTCTATGTACATACCAGTTGCCTGAGGATAACCACTGCTTTCATTAGATATATTTTAGTTGATGTGTAAGAACCTACAAAGAACTATGGGGCTATCCACTAATGCCTTTTGTGCCTCCTGAAGCAAAGATTAAGAGTCAGACAAAAGTGGGCAGACAAAGCGGTAAGTATATTTCTTTAACTGGTTCACTCCATACAGCCGATATATCGGCTTGAAACTTTCTTACAATGCTATAGAGCCAATATGTTGGCTTTAACAATTGTCATACTTATATTTAAAAGTTTCTCAAAAAACAACCGTTCTCTAATTTATAAATGTACTTATACTTCAAACGCCCATAGAGAACGCTGACAAATATGCCTACCCGGGAAGTCTCCTCAACATGGAGAACAACACAAAAGCTGAGATTGCCAGACAGAATAGGGTGGGCTGGGCAGCCTTCAACTCCATCATGACAGAAACAGACGCCACAAAAGAATACATGCGGACATCTTCAACTTGGTAGTCTTACCAGCTCTCTGGTACAGTAACGAAACCTGGTCTCTAACAATAGCAACAGAGAACCAGCTGAGAACAGCACATGCATCTCTCGAAAGACGCTCATGGGCATAACTTTCAGACAACAGCAGCAAAGCGAACTACACAATGGCGACATCCAGAGAATGTCACACATCAAGGATGTCCTACAGCACGTCAATCATTCGAAACATCGCTGGGCAGGTCATATAGCTAGAAGACAAGAAGAAAGATGGAGTACCATAATCACCATGCAGTACTTGCTCGACAAAGGGAGACCCTGGGGTGCCCAACTCGCTGGCGAGATTCACTAGAAAAGCACAACACTCACGACCCACAATAGACAGACTACTGTCCTACTGGACGACCTGCGCTCACAACAGAATCCTGAGTTGGAAGCTGCACAAGGATGACACCCCCCACCCCCTAAGTACCTATTTATAGATGGGTCAACTTCTTCACTCCTATCACCATGGTATGCATAGCACATCGAGCAACCTTTTCTAAACAGACCAGCCCAATTCTATATTCTCCAGTTCTTTCCAGTTTCTCAAGGTTTCTTCTCCATATGATCTTTAACCTTCCTTTGCCTCTTTTTGCCTGTAGGTTGCATGACGGAGATTGCCTGATCATTCCGACTTAAAACTTTTGCAGTTTGTGGCCCATCCAGCATCCCTTTATTCCTCAAATTTTCTGTTCCATCTGTCTTTGTTCTATTCTCTCACATAAGCTTTTATTTCAAGCCTTGTTGAACCACTGTAGAGGCAGAATATTTTCCAGAGATTTGTTGATAATGTTCTGCAACTTTTTAACTCTTTCCATGCGGGATTGTTTTCTCAGATGTACACAGTCAGTTTAAGGAAGGCAAAAATAATCAGATGTTATGTTTTTAAAATCACAATTACATGACAATAAATAAACATATCTATTTACAATTATTTCAATTTTAGGTAAAATGGGCAATCTATTAGAGCAAGAAGGTTATATAGCAATACAACAAATACTTTTGAAGAACCTGGAGCAATTATTACAACCAGTGAATAATAAATCTCAGTATTCAGTGACATGTGGCACGCTTACATGAAATTTTGATTATCTCAGCGTCTGCTGCAATGTTGATCCATGTTATGCTTCTAAGCATTAGCTCCTAATCCAATTAGCAAAATCTAGGCCAAATTTGAAGTGAAATACAACAAATTTAATAAAGACTATTTACGTTTAGTGTGTCCTCAGCAACCCCAAATACACAAGGAACAAATCAAATTGATGTTTCAAAGAAACACGCTGTATCAAATCCAAAATTTAATATGCCGCTATTATTACAGTAAACCAGAAGGACAAAAAATAGAAACTAAAGGATCTAGTAGTAAAACAAGAACGATTCGCATAAAAGGAACAGCTTGGCTGCAACTAAATGCTCTGTGATGCAAGGTATGGCAAATGGTATGGAATGGGTTAATATCGAGTTTGGTCCTCCGCTTTGTTTCCACTCCATATAAAACATAGCAGATGAAGATACTTAGCTTGGTATGCGTCATTATATTTTATGTATTTTTATCGTTTTTAAGTTCTATATGATTTGTAATTTTTTATTTTTTTGGCGTTCGCCTTATTTCTCTTTTCCCCAAGGCAGTGTGCATTGCACTGTGGTTTTAATTTGCGCCTGTCAGCCCAGTGCATCCAACTTCAGCATGCATTTTATGTAAGGGTCTACTTGCTCATGCATTTTCTAAGGGTTTGCTTCCCTGGGGTAACGGCCGGTGCTCTGATGGGGATCGAATCCAGCACCTTCGAATTGTGAGCCATGTCACTTAACTACTAGCCCCCGCCGTCCTCATTTTCAACATGAAAAAGGCCTTTTGCCTCATGGCTGGGTTGTTATTGTTGTCTCATAGCTGCTGAACAAGCCTGCTCTTGGCAGCCCAATGCCATTCTTATATAGATACAGGTCTTCTTCAGTTGTTTCACCACTCCGTACAGTGTGTTGGCAATTGTCGGCAGTGCTTGTAACAATCTTTTTCTCATGTCCGCAAGTGCCTTGCACTCAATGAGTAGATGTCAAACTGTTTCATCAGGATGAGAGCAATGTCTGCACAAGGACAGGTGCTGGGGATTGATGTGGTTCAAGTGGCTATTGACTCTGGTATGTCCTGTTCGGAACTGAAAGATGAGACTTTGATCTCTTCTAGGTAGTTTATTTATGTCATCGTTACTTTTTGTTTTGGCTGTGACATTTCACTAAATACACTGCAACCTTCCTGGCTGTGTCAAGTGGTACATACTGAATACGGGGATTGAACCCAGTACCTTTAAAAGAAATCCACCACATGCCACTTTGATTCTCTAAATCATATCTTCCTACCTGCACAGACCTTTCTCAGTAGAGATGAGAATATACCATCTGTCCACTGATTAGCTTCCCCAACAAACTCTCCATACAACTCCCCAACAGACAAAGCTTTCGGGTTCAAAGGTATCTCCTGGAAATACATCATGTAATGAATAATGAGCTGATAATACTAAAGACAGAAACATTATATACACAGTTAATTATCAAAACCTTTAAGCACCCTATGGAGCATGGGTCTTCAAAAAATATATGCCAAGTACTCCTGTTCTAGAATATCTGTACATGTCAGTCTAGTTCCATTTACAATTGTCTCAAGCGATCTTCTCCATATGTGTTTTGTTCTGCTTCCACTTCTCTTGCCTCAGGAATTGTAGAACAGAGACTGTCTTGTAATGCTATCAGCTTGTTTCCTTAATGTGTGTGTAATATGCAATGTGGGGCCAAAGATGCAGCAGTGAATGAGCTGACAGCAGCCAGCGGCTTATAGCTGGATGCTTCCATCAGGGTCAACAAACCAGAACTGACCAAGACTCTATATTGCCTTCAAGCGACGGCCCTGCAAAGAGACTGTACTAGTGTAGTCTGTCTAAAATAATAGGGATCGCAGTGGGATGGTAAACCTGGTACCCAAAAATAGCCAGCTGAAACTGGTTGTGTCAGGACAAAAAGTGCACATATCAGAGCCTCACTATAAGCTAAGACATTATGTCACTTTCAGGACGAACGCAGAAGAAGATGAAGTGACTGACGTTTAGTTTCTGTTTTGGTTCTGTGACTGACATTTGGCTTCTGTTTTGGCACCGCGATCAGCAAACTGCATGAATTATTATATTGCATAAATATTACAAGAATAGTACCACTGCCCCACATATAGCATGTCTTAGCTGTGTGACATGGCAAAACACCGGCCATGGTTAGGTAGTTTGTTAAGAGCAGCATAGGTGGCGCCTAACTTTGCTTTAGTGAGTCTATTAAGATAGACGTGCACATAAATTAACCACACTACGCGGTACTTGTCCCAATGCAGCGGAGTAATAAGCTGCTTGATCCAAACCTGCTAAGCAGGAAATCCTCATCCTGGCTACATTTAGCCCATGCAAGAGCTGGGACCTGCACAAGGGCATCCACCCCTGTAGAAGTACCGATCGATTAAGACTATGTGCATTTATTAGCTTTAGATCTTCTTCTTCTTCATCGTTTGCTCTCAAACTCCCGCTACCTACCTTTTTAGAAAGAGCTTTGAAAGTAGCAGGAAAGATGAAAGCATTGTATCATAGTTTACAGCTTGACTGCGATATTTGCACCATTCGGTCTGACACATCTGACTTCAGCATGCATTTTTGGGTACAGGGTTAGCCTTTCCTCTTCAATCCCTTCTCCTTAGCCATTCTGCCCTACTGCAGCCTGTTATCAAGGATCACCATATGGAGGTGGAGAAGGGTCTTGGCAGCTCTGGATCGATGTCGCTGATGCTAGCAGTCAGTTCTGGATCACTGCAGCTCAGGCACTGCTCAGCATCTTGATTCCAGCTTTAGATAAATGTAGTCTGTTGTTCACTAACTGACATGGCATCTGGCTACTTCCTGTCCTGAAAGCAGGCTGCCGTTGTGTCATCTAAATGAGAGGTGTTGTTGGTCAAAGATAATCATGCTGAGTTACAGTAAAAGTAAAGTAAAGTAAAGTAACCCATAGCCTTATTGCCGTAAGAGTGTGAGGTGTTAGCGATCTCACATTTCAAAGGCTTGGCTATATGAAGGTGGTAGCCATCTCCTCTCCCTTACTGCTTTTACTTCCCGAACTGAACCAGTGCCCATTTAAAGCTGGGTCAACCTGGGAGCCGTTGCCGTCTTAAAAAACAATTCCGCCTCAACTGGGGAATGAACCCAGGACCACTCAGACGCGAAGCCAGCTCGCTACGCGGCTCCTCGAGAGTTATAGTAGCTCTACATATATTTTGAAGCATACTAAAGAAGGTCAACCTGGATTCTCCTGGCTGTAGTGCAATGTGAAACTTCTCAGTAGGCTCACCACCATGAGGATCATAGCACTGATCTCTGCATTTTTGGTCAGATTGCTGTAACACAGTCCTTTTCTAGGAAAACTGACGACATGAGTCTTGGTCAGTATGTTTCACCTGACTGACATGAGATGGAGTCTTGGTCAGTATGTTTCACCTGACTGACATGAGATGGAGTCTTGGTAAGTATGATTCACCTGATTCTGACATGAGATGGAGTCTTGGTCAGTATGTTTCACCTGACTGACATGAGATGGAGTCTTGGTCAGTATGTTTCACCTGACTGACATGAGATGGAGTCTTGGTCAGTATAATTCACCTGATTCTGACATGAGATGGAGTCTTGGTCAGTATAATTCACCTGATTCTGACATGAGATGGAGTCTTGGTCAGTATGATTTACCTGATTCTGACATGAGATGGAGTCTTGGTCAGTATGTTTCACCTGACTCACATGAGATGGAGTCTTGGTCAGTATGATTCACCTGACTGACATGAGATGGAGTCTTGGTCAGTATATTTCACCTGACTGACATGAGATGGAGTCTTGGTCAGTATGTTTCACCTGACTCTGACATGATATGGAGTCTTGGTCAGTATGTTTCACCTGATCCTGTTGGGATGCAGGGGGCTAGGTTAGTACTATGACTTAATCTTGTTTGTAATCTATTAGAAAGAAATCTGACCTTTATAGTTTGCTGCGACGCATCCCCAGCTTTGTTAATGCGAATTAAGCTGGACTGTAGGACTCTCCATATCAGAGACTTGGCCGACATAGTCCCTCCAATAAGCATAACAGAATGACGAGAGATCTTGGACTCAAACAGCTGGATAACCTTAGTGACTGTGTTATTGGTTATCTGCAGCTTCTTGTCCTTCAGTTCCTCTTCTATTGCATTGTTTAGCTGTAAAAATATACAATAACTGAGACTAATCCAACCGTCAGGCAGTTTTCCGTTCGCCATTATTAATATAGATATAGCTCAATACCCCACCAGGACTTTGTCACATGTAAACCTACCTTTCCACTGTTTGAGAGACTTCTACACTACTTAGAGGGGCCCCTACTCATGCAAGCTTACCTTGCTTCTAAATATGTTGACATATTTATATAGTTTTGTGTATATATCATAATTAGCACAGTGTGACTGTGGAGAAACAAAAAAATTTTAACAAATAATATAAAAATGTTCTCTTGCAGTCAAATCCTCGTGTTTTAAGGTATTTGATAATTATCTTGTAGTGTATACAATTATGGGTAGAAATCATCAGAGAACATGCACACATAACTTAACTTAACGTCTTTGTACTGGTTTAGAAGACTCTACAGAGTCTGTATACAACTAATTTCATTTACATTTCCTTGCTATAAAAGCTTTGCGCATCCAATCTATTGTTAAATGCATTAACTGTCCCTGCCTCCAGTACTTCCTGTGACAATGCATTCCAAGCATTCACCACTTTCTGACTACAAAAATATTTTTAAATATCTAATCTGGACCTTTCTTTAGTTCATTTGCAGCTATGCCCTTGTAGGTGGTTTTATTTTGAAAAAACTTGTTATAGTCTAATTTATCCGTTCATTTGATTATCTTATAAACCTGTATTAAGTTACCTCAAATTCTTATCTTTTCTAGACACTGTAGGCCAGTTTTTCTGAGTCTTTCATCATAACTGTAATTCTGGAATCCCACTATCATCTTTGTCGTTCTTCTTTGTATCCTTTCCAGCATGTTTATATCCCCTCTATGATTTACTAATATTTAAACTTGTTTTCATTTATCTAGCTACTTCCACTTCTCTGGGGTAAAACATAACATTCAGAAGAAACACACAAATACATAACAATTACATTGGTTTTAAAACATTTAGTCATTTTTATGTCTTGGAAAGATAATTTCTTGTGGTACTAAACAAAATTTGAATCGGAATATGACTTGATTAATCTGTTTTTTTTAGATTAGTTTTTTAATCATACTTATCCCTGGTACTAGTTTCTGGCTGTAAGCAACAAATCTATAAGCTACTTGTCAGTGACGTGCAGTAGCGAATAAGTTGAAAAATGAGAATACGCCTTCTCCAAGAAGAGCTGCCTTCCATACTGGCAACACTAATTTTCCCCAAAGAATCTGCTTTTAGGGTGTCAGAGATTTGACTAATGTGCCTTTTACAGTTAGTCAAAACAGGTTAGTCCGGAGAAGGCCAGGAGATAAGCTTCGTAGTCAGTGGCTAATACGAGACACGTATATTGGACTCTGGGTTTGTGAGCTTGGTTTACAGTCCAAATGTTCCAGGTACTAAATCCTCTCGTGCTCGGTTTGATAGACGAGCATGTCGTGGGTTTTTTCATGGCATGACCATTCTTGCAGTCAACCCAGCTGTAAATTGGTAGTTAGTTGCCCATCGTAAGCAATGATGGTGACATCAACAGACAGTTTTTTTTGTCTTGATGATGTAGTTTGCGCTGTATTTGGATTGTTGTGAGGAAGAAACTGCGCTGATCATCCACCTCACTCTCTCATCACAAGCTACCTTTGGACCAGTGTCAAGACTATCAGTCGTGATGACTAGAGATAACTCAGGATGCAGGCACAGCGAAAATCAAACTTGGTGTTGGGATTGTCATTTGGATGTCTCCCTGCCCTCTCAATAGGTACCTATGGGTCGCTGACCACTGCAGCTAATCAGATCAGATACTATAGCATTACTGGTGATGGTAAGAGTCAGTTCTAGACTAAATAATAACATCCAGTTCGGCTCAGATATCACACCTGAACAGAGAAAAGAAGAAAATGGCTCACAGAACCAACTTCATTGCACAAGTACGCTTCCATGTGTACTCAGTTCCCTTTATTGCTGAAAGTGCTGAGGACAAAGAATAAACTCCGCAGCATCTGTAACAGAGTTACAAGGGTCCAATGAGCCAGCGTTAGGGGAGCCCTGAAAATACAGTTCATGGTACCCACGCATAACTTGAGAACCCTGTCCAAGAGATGGAGTTCATAGAACAGTCATTGTTCTAAATTCTTAAACAATGCTCGTTTAACACTGTCCAGCCAAAATGGTTACCTTCCCACGGTTTCTACTCGAAATCCCACGACCTTGTAGGTTTACAGAGTAGGCTAACAACAAGCTATCCTTTTTCTGGCGACACCGTAGTGTAGCAGAGTCCAAGTTTCCACTAGGTTATTCTTTTTAGAATGTTACCACACTTATCCACATCATTCACGACCACACACAGCAAATAGCATAGCACGCAGCAGGTGGCATATTTATATCATACTCATACAACAACTATTAAAGTGAGTGCAATGAAATTACAAACAATACAAGAAATTCAATTTTAACTAAAATAAATACATGGAGTTTATAAGCATAAGCTATTGATGTTGCTCCCAACTAATCCAACCCAGTTCTAGCCACACATTCCCTGCCCTTATCTGCACCCTCAACACACTCTCAAAAACTCATCCTCACGTTCATATTCTGTGACACTCAGATCCCCTCAGGCGGGTGATCTGGACATAATACATTCTTCTTCTTCTTCTTCTTCGTACGCAGTCAGACAGTAACCATTATTTTTTAGAAAAAAGCGGCGGTCATCCTGAGGCTGTCGCCGCTGCCATAGAGCTTGTCTTGCAGTTCCACTGGTGATGGCCACATCTGCTCTCTCTGATCCTCGTATGTCGAGCAGTTCTGCAGCAGATGTTCAGCGGTCATTTTACCGGTACCGCACGGGCATTCGTCGGTACCACCTATCTTCAATTGGACATAATACATTCAATATATTCAACTTATTTCCAGAGACTGGTGTCTTTTTCTTCTTCTTCGATCAACTGATGCTATGCTTCTAGTCTGGTGAGGTCCACGATCAATTGATGCTATGCTTCTAGTCCAGTGAGGTCCACGATCAACTGATGCTATGCTTCTAGTCCAGTGAGGTCCACGATCAACTAATGCTATGCTTCTAGTCCGGTGAGGTCCACGATCAACTGATGCTATGCTTCTAGTCTGGTGAGGTCCACGATCAACTGATGCTATGCTTCTAGTCTGGTGAGGTCCACGATCAACTGATGCTATGCTTCTAGTCCAGTGAGGTCCACGATCAACTGATGCTATGCTTCTAGTCTGGTGAGGTCCACGATCAACTGATGCTATGCTTCTAGTCCAGTGAGGTCCACGATCAACTGATGCTATGCTTCTAGTCTGGTGAGGTCCACGATCAACTGATGCTATGCTTCTAGTCCAGTGAGGTCCACGATCAACTGATGCTATGCTTCTAGTCCAGTGAGGTTCACGATCAACTGATGCTATGCTTCTAGTCCAGTGAGGTCCACGATCAACTGATGCTATGCTTCTAGTCCGGTGAGGTTCACGATCAACTGATGCTATGCTTCTAGTCCAGTGAGGTTCACGATCAACTGATGCTATGCTTCTAGTCCAGTGAGGTTCACGATCAACTGATGCTATGCTTCTAGTCCTGTGAGGTTCACGATCAACTGATGCTATGCTTCTAGTCCAGTGAGGTTCACGATCAACTGATGCTATGCTTCTAGTCCAGTGAGGTTCACGATCAACTGATGCTATGCTTCTAGTCCTGTGAGGTTCACGATCAACTGATGCTATGCTTCTAGTCCAGTGAGGTTCACGATCAACTGATGCTATGCTTCTAGTCCAGTGAGGTTCACGATCAACTGATGCTATGCTTCTAGTCCTGTGAGGTTCACGATCAACTGATGCTATGCTTCTAGTCCTGTGAGGTTCACGATCAACTGATGCTATGCTTCTAGTCCTGTGAGGTTCACAATCAACTGATGCTATGCTTCTAGTCCTGTGAGGTTCACGATCAACTGATGCTATGCTTCTAGTCCTGTGAGGTTCACAATCAACTGATGCTATGCTTCTAGTCCTGTGAGGTTCACGATCAACTGATGCTATGCTTCTAGTCTGGTGAGGTTCACGATCAACTGATGCTATGCTTCTAGTCCGGTGAGGTTCACGATCAACTGATGCTATGCTTCTAGTCCGGTGAGGTTCACGATCAACTGATGCTATGCTTCTAGTCTGGTGAGGTTCACGATCAACTGATGCTATGCTTCTAGTCCGGTGAGGTTCACGATCAACTGATGCTATGCTTCTAGTCTGGTGAGGTTCACGATCAACTGATGCTATGCTTCTAGTCCGGTGAGGTTCACGATCAACTGATGCTATGCTTCTAGTCCGGTGAGGTTCACGATCAACTGATGCTATGCTTCTAGTCTGGTGAGGTTCACGATCAACTGATGCTATGCTTCTAGTCCGGTGAGGTTCACGATCAACTGATGCTATGCTTCTAGTCCGGTGAGGTTCACGATCAACTGATGCTATGCTTCTAGTCCGGTGAGGTTCACAAAGGAGACTGTGCGTTTCAGATCCTCACCAGTCCCCACCAGTTTTTCAAGCACGGTCACTCCCCCAGGCCAGACTGCGTCTCTTTGGTCTGCATCGGTAGGGCCATCCTGCAAAACATGTTCTGGTGTTTGCTTGGGTGCTCCACAATCAAACGTGGCAGTGTCTCTGAGACCCATTCTGTGGAGGTGGGTCTTGAGTTTACAATGTCCCGTTCTGAGTCTGAAGATCTTTGTCTGCCCATCTCTGCCAAGTTTGTCTATGCTGTCATTCTCTGGCTCGTATTCTTTGTTCTGGTCTCTCCATTCTGTCCTCATGGATCATTTGAGATGTCTTTACTTCTTTACAGCTCTGTGGATGGTGAGTCTGCGTGCCACCACTTCCGGCTTTTGTGAGCTCATCTGCTGTCTTGTTTCCAACGATCCCACAGTGGACCGGAATCCACTGTAGGACTAGGTCTGTTTTTTGAGATAGCAATGCAATGTCGATTTTATTTCATGTGAGAGTCTTTCTTGTTTGGGGTTTGAAATAGCTTGAAGTACACTCCTGGAGTCTGTTAGAATGACCGTTTTACTTAGTTGTGTTTCGACTGATAAGAATCTAAGCTACTGTTACTTCAGCCCTAAAATTGGTACGTCTCTCCTGCTGGTATGGAGTGATTTTCTACGAGACTGATGTAATAGTGGTCAAGCTGGGATGTACTGAAAGTGGTGGATAACATTGCTGAAGAAAGAGTGGCGGCACTGATTCATCATTAAGGTAAGAAATTGCTCTCGAGCTATTATCAGTAGACCTCGATATCAGTGTCTAGGTCTTGCCAGCAATCATCAGTGGTTTAAAATAATAGTGTAGATTGGATTGTATGACTTCTTCTTCTTCGTTCATCCTAAAATCAAGGTCCTGGTTTCTCTTACGAAGGACACCATTGTTTGTAAGGCTGTTTTATCTCCATACAGCTTTTTGTCTCATATCTGTCTCGCGAGGCCAATATTGTTTTCACTTTTCCTGTGTGAGCGTGCAGCATTCCCACAAACAGACCTGAGCATCACATATTATGAGGCCAAGACCATAATTAAAGCCAACATCAGGGGAAAACAAGATGAACAAGATCATGACTTCTAAAAAGAAGACAGCTACTATGATTTAACTAGAGAAGAGCAAGTCATCACATTCAGACTGAGAACTGGGCATAACAGACTCAAGACTCATCTTTACAACAAAATGACGATTGGGACAGGTGATAGGTGTTCATGTGGGGAGCATACCATGACCATGGAACACATCCTATAGAGCTGCATGCTCACGCAGGAAAAGAGAGAACAATACTGGCCTCGGGAGACAGATATGAGACAGAAGCTGTATGGAGATAAAACACTTACAAACAACAGTGTCCTTTGCAAGAGAAGACGGGACCTTGATCTGAGGATGAATAAAGAAGAACCCTAGTAGTGAAAGAAAGGCAGTGAGGAATTAAATTGGTGACCCCACCTAATAAACACGTTGTGGCCTCACATGATGAAATCTATAGCACTTTATTCCAGATAGCGTATCCTACAAGAATGCAAAATGAGAACTGACCCAAGAAGACAAACCTTCACACAAAACTATTTGGGAGCCTTGAAGACTCTCCAACATAACAATCTTTATCCAGAGAACTGGATGATGCATATAGACATAATAAAACAGCCAATGAGAAGAAGACAACAGGAAATGCTGTAAGGACTACCTGTTAAAGTAGAATTACACGTATTTGTAAAAATGTAGATGGAAACACTAAGCAAAGTGAGGCCAAAAGAACATGGAAATCTTTCAGTTTAAAGTTTAATTAAATCTTAGAATGGGAGTATCCTTAGTCCCCGGTGAAGTCCTTTTGGCCATAAAACAAGTTGTTTTTAAGTTTTTATTTAACCTTTACGGTTCCAACGGCATAAGATTACCATGATTTGGCTCCGTTCCACTGGTGTTGTACGCTGCGAGATCTAGGGTCATCGCTTTTTCGTATATAAACTACCAGATTAATGCCATAGAAACAGCTGAACATACTGCTTTTTTGATTGTAGAGAGTTCCAATTTCCGTCATGTAGGGTTAGACGAAAACAATGGTAATTTAAAAATTTGTTTTAGATTTTGGAAAGGGCTTCTGTTTTTTGCTTGGATTTAAAGATTCATCCATTATTGAGATTGGGCAAATTAAGTTTTTGCAATGGATTTCTCTGAGGTAGATCTATTTTAGTTTGTTTGATGTAGATAAAATAATTACGTTTATAGTCGAAGTGACAGACATAACCATTATGGTAAACATCGATAGAGGTATCAGTATGTTTTTGGTGAATTTTTTTTTCTTCCTCTAACCAAGGGGCACCGCTACCAGGTGAGTATAAATGTTTGTGCTATTTTTCACCACTATCACCTTCATCTTCTTGTATCTGAGAAACTAACATACACACAATAACATCAACAAGTTCTTTATTAATATATGCCTCTAGACAAACACACACACAAAATAAATAAAAATATTTTCAAAAAAATTAATAGTTGTCAAAATCAACAACCGTGTCGTGACTGGACGTGCTGAAAAAGTATGCAGATACAGGAAATAGATAACATTTTGTAATCTGGAAAGCAAAAGGTTAACGACATGACCGTTGTCTGGATGTATATCACATGCGAGCCGGACGCGTTGATTTCTATTTCTCCAATTTTAACCAACTTCCCGATAACGTAGAGAGCTGAAATTGTGTACATAGTGACCTGTTAAGCTTTCAAATTTCAATAATATCAGACAGGTCATTCATAAGATTTTACTACAAAATGTAGTTTCTTTATATATCCTTTGTTCAGTCATGTGAAATTGTAACAGTTCCAGCCGGAGCATGAGCGTTTAGGGCAGGGTTGATGTGGTCAGCGACTCTGAGAACAAAGGTACCTGAATGTGTGCCAAGGTCACCTCTCCGTCTTGACACTACACCAAGGTCACTTACCGTCTCGACACTATGTTGACAAAAGAAAACAGGGAAGGGGTAAGAGCTGACCACTCTGGCGTTCCGATTTGAGTAGTGGGGGGTTAGTGACAGATGCCAGCACGTCTTGCTGTGACATTTTGAGTGACAGGAATTCAGAGTGACTCGTGCCAATAACAACTAAATGGAGATAGATCCAAACTAGAGGATGGCTGGGTCAGACATCCCACAGAGGACCATTGGACAGCTCTGATACTGCTTGAGACTATATAATACTAGACAAAGTTTAACTCAAGCAGGTTGGCCATGGAGAGAGAGATAGAGAGAGAGAGAGAGAGAGAGAGAGAGAGAGAGAGAGAGAGAGAGAGAGAGAGAGAGAGAATTACGTAACCAGCATATGCCTTTGAGTCTTGGCCAGTTGCTCTTTAAGGTGTGTACTGGATGCCCTGTGACTAGGAGTGATCTGGATGTGTGTGTGTAGTGTGAAGGACACTGAGGGAATGATGTATGTTCCAGAGTGTGTGTATACACAGATCGATTGAGTGTGTGATCACATGTGACTATATGTTGAATAGATTGAATGTATAATGTCAAGATCACCTGTCTGAGGGGATCTGAGTCTGAGTAAATACACAGAATACGATCGTGAAGATAAGTTTTTGAGAGTGTGTTGAGGAGTGTGCGGCTAGAACAGGGTTGGTGTAGTTCGGGGCAATATTCAATAGCTTATTCTTATAACCTCGGCGTAATTATTAATAATATAGATAAATTAGACATTTTATTATTTAGTTAAGATGTATTTCTTGTGTTATTTGTAATCTCATTGCACTCACTTTAATAGTTATTGTATGAATACGATGTAATACATCTGCCTCCTCCTGCGTGCTATGTTATTTGCTGTGTGTGATCGTGAATGATGCGGATACAAGTGGTAACATTCTAGATAGAATAACCCCAATGAAAACCTGGACAAAATTTCCCTGCAATTTCCCGCCCATCACAGTGTGAGAAACGATTGTCAAAGCAAACAGGGTGTTAGTAAAAATGTAAGAAACATGCAATTTAGGAATAAAGTTTGTTGATATAATAATCAGCTGATCAGTTCTTTTATGGATCTCATCTTTAGTGAAGTTCTTAATAAATTTTCTTAAGGGAGTAAAGAAATAACAGTGGTGTGATTCGCAACTATTTGTAGTTTTTAGAATGAGCAGATCTAAAACCAAAATGGAACTGAGTGATTCATTGAATTGTGAAATAACTCAATTTTAGTCTCAAAAACAACAAAAAATTGTCCTAGTAAGCTTTTAAAAGCTTTTACCAAAAAACAATTTAAAAACATTTACTTGTCATATCTGTTGTCCTGACACATTGTCAACAACTGAAAAAAAGCAGGATGACTGAGTGGTCTAGAGGTAAGACGCTGGCTTTGGGTTCTGGAGGTCATGTGGACTTTCTGTTATTTCACTGGATCTCCGGGTAGTAGAGATCAGACACACGTGTGCAAAAGACCAAAATGAGTTTAAACAACAATTGGTTACCTGGCAACAGGCATTTATTATGCCTGATTGAATACCTGCATCACATGAAATCCCTCGACAGTTGGAAACAGAAAAAAGTAGACTAAACAGCCGCTGCCCAGACAATATCTAAAATGATGTTAAAAGTCTACCCAATCTATTATGGGATCCTTGCAGGTGCTACAGAGTTTGTGCATTGTGCTGATATTCCCCAACAATTCTGAGACGAACAGTGTGCAATGACATTGATTCTTTGACTAAACTAAACTAACTAAACAAAAAAATAAGAAAATAAAGGTGAAGAAAATAAATGTGAAAAAAATAAAGGGGAAGAAAATAAAGGGAAGAAAATAAAGGGAAAGAAAATAAAGGGGAAGAAAATAAAAGAACTAGATAAGGAAGAATGTGAAAGCAAGATTAAGACAAATATCAGGAGTCGAACCACCTTCAATGACTTTGTAGATACTGCATTAATAAGAAAATTTGGATGTGTCGGGAATGTGATTCTTTTTCCTGACAACAGGTAAGCACAAACAGCGACATCTTGGTGGCCTACAACTTTTAAACTTTCACTCGGATATCCAACAATGAGATGGATAGATGGCCTGAGTAAAGATCTAGGTTCAACATGGTCCTCCAAGCCAAAATCCCAAAATGAGTTTAAACAACAATTGGTTACCTGGCAACAGGCACTTATTATGCCTGATTGTCCTTATACCTGGACTACAGACAGAAGAATAACAGGATATGATTGCAAAAAATATAAGCGAAAGTATAAGAACATTATACAAATAATATTTGAAATGGAGCGCATGAGCTGCAGTGGTCAGCGACCTATAACTGACTGCTAGCGTCAGGGCCAGCGAACCAGAGCTGCCAAGACGGTTCTACACCTCCACACGGTGATCCTGGATAACAGGCTGCAGCAGGGCAGACTGGATAAGGAGAAGGGATCGAAGAGGGAATGCTAACCCGGTACTAAAAATATGTTTGCTGAAGTCGGATGTGTTAGACCGAATGGTGCAAATATCGCAGTCAAGCTGCAAACTACGACACAACGCATTCCGTTCTCTGGACTATATTCTGCTACTTAACTGGTTACCTACCACAAGCCGCTCCCAGCGCCAGAACACTTATTTAGCGGCGGCCATAAGCCGCTGTGAGTGTCAATGTTTGTTTCATAGTAAAACAAGTTATAAATTTATAGTTTTCCTTTCCATTTCGGTAAGAGATTTTAATTTACCGAAGGGAAGTTGATTTTTGAATCACATGTGGACCAAATCGGATGTTAAAAATTGTATTCTTGTCATAATTATCATATTTTCAAGCTAGTTACCGAACTGTAAAAAATTGTTTACCATGGCAACAAGCGATAAGGTCCCCAAAAGCACTTGTACGGCTCGTCTAACTATTGAACAGGCTAGAAACTTGTTTCAACAGATAAATAATACATCTAGTGAAGACGAGGTAAGTGAAACAGATGTCGATAATAATGATTCAACTGATTTTGATGAATACGAAAAAAATAGTACTGACAGCGCAAGTAGTGATAGCGAAGATGGTGCACGTCCTGGACCATCAAAATTCCCTAAAAAGGCTAAGACGGCTGCTAGATTTACAAATAGTTCAGTAAAAAATGGAGCTCAAGAAAGGGAACAGTGGCACCAAGTAACTGAAGGTGAAACAACTGGCAGTATTCCCTTTGTTCCAACTCGTGAACCAGGTATGCATGCAAAACTAGATGCATCTTCCTCTGAACTAGATTGTTGGTTTGCCTTGATAACACCAGATGTGTTAGATTCATTGGTATCAATGATCAATGAATATGCAGAATTGAAGAAATCCAAACAAGTTTCTTTACAAAAGTCTACACTTGCAAGTTGGAAGCCTATCACTGAATATGAGCTGTTAAAATTTGTGGCCGTGATTATTGCAATAGGTTTAGGTAAAAAAGCATCGGTGAAGGATTATTGGGCACACAAACTGCACAACTACAACCCATGGTACAGTCAGATGTTTCCCAGATTGAGATTTGAAATCATTTACCACACCATGATGCATGTTGGAGATGCTGAATCTGTAGGCAAGGACAAAATAGAGCCATTCTTGAATTCACTAATAGCAAAGTTCCAGGATGCATTTTATCCATTTCAGGATCTGGCCATTGATGAAATGGTAATAGGCTATAACGGACGCTGGAAGCACAAGCAGTACAATGCCTCCAAGCCAAGCAAGTATCACATCAAGACTTTTGGCTTGTGTGATTCTACTACAGGGTATGTCTACTCTGTATTGACATACTTCGGAAAAAACACATCATATCTCCTTGCCAATGACCGTACAAGTCAGGCCGTGAAGGTGTTTGATTACCTGCTGCAAGGAATTGGAAAAGGTCACCATGTATTTGCGGATAGGTACTACACTGTAGACACCGTGATTACATATCTGTTGAGTTGATTATACTGGCACACTCAACATCAACAGGAAAAATTTTCCGCTTCAGTTGAAGACCATTTCTCTATAGCTCCGAGAAGCTAGGTGGTACAGAAATAATGATGGATCCCAGATATGTGTTGCTTGGCGAGATAAGAAAGCCAAAAAGCTGTGTATTGTTATCTCCACCAAGACTACAGTTCAGATGGAGCAGGTTACAACTAGACGAGGCAACACAGTTGAAAAACCCAAAGTAGTGCAGCGATACAACATGTGTATGAATGGATGTGACCATAGCGACCAGATGGTATCATACTATGGCAGCTTCCAAAGAAAAACAAGAAAATGGTGGAAACAAATATTTTATTGGATCATTGAGGTTTCACAGGTAAATGCTCATATATTATACACGCTCTGTCATGCTGATGAGAAGCCTATGCCCTTGAAAGTCTTCAAAGAAAATTTGATCCATCAGCTGACTGAGAAGGCTGCATCCATCATCCCGCAAGAGGTAGTAACCACAAACAGCAATAAAGTTGGGAGAAAATTCAAAGAAGGAAACAAAATTAAAAGATATGAGGGTGCTGTGCATCTTGTGGATCACTCAGACAAAGACAGGAACTGCATTGTATGCTCAACTCCTGCAAAGAGAGCCCGCACAAATTTTTATTGCACTGGTTGCCCAGAAAAGCCACATCTCCATCCGAAGAACTGTTTTAGAGTGTACCATACACATGATCCTGCAGATGGTGCTCACTAAAGACATTGATGTACTGTAAATAAATTGGAGATATATATTTTTTTTTAAATGTTAATTTTTCCAAAGATATATTTTTTTTTCTTCAAATGTTTATTTTTCAAAAAATGTTTAATTTTTTCTGATCTGGCCTACATGTGGTTACATTAGCTATTAGAAGTGTAAATATTATCCAATTTCTGTGTTCTTGGATTTGTTTTTCTTATTGTTGGATATACTTTGTGATAACCACCAAGTAAAAGACATTAAATGTTTTGGACATTCAAAAATTTAAGGTGAGTTAGCACTTTTTTTTATAATTTTGTAATGCTTTTCTGTTGTAAATAATAATTTACCATTTACAAATTTCCTACTAAAAAATAACACACAATTGTTTTAGATCTATCTTAGAGAACATTCATTTACCTACAAAATGGTATATCATTCATAAAAATATGTTAATAATTAAGAAAACTGCAGCTAAATTTGTACATACACCTGCAAATTGGAAAATGGGACCTAAATTTAATTCTGCCACAGCCTGTTTTTCAATTCAGTAGCTAATCAGTTAAGCCCTTTCAGGGTTTGGTAGCGGGAGATTGAGAACGAACGAAGCCAAGCCAAACCAAGCCAAGCCATATATGAAATGCAAATATGAATTCTTTGTACACTTACCTTTCTGTGGTCAACAGAGTGCATTTCAACGTCAGGGAATAGATCAGACAAGATTCCATTGAAGAGTGGTATGTCAGTTAGTATTAGCGATGATACGTTCATTTCTTTCATTGACATGCACAGTACCTGACGAGAAGTAATTAGACAATTCTTTTGGTGATTTTGACAAGAATGAACTGTTTCGTACCTGAATTTTCAATTCTTTTGGTGATTTTGACAAGAATGAACTGTTTCACACCTGAATTTCTCGTTCTTGTCAACCACATTTATTAGGTAAATTTATTTTTCAAATCAATTATAATGTCTAGTACATCTAACTGGCTTGGCTTGGCTTGGCTTCGTTCGTTCTCAATCTCCCACTACCAAACCCTGAATGGGCTTAAGTTGCAGAATGTAGTCCACAGAACGGAATGCGTTGTGTCGTAGTTTACAGCTTGGCTGCGATATTTGCACCTTTCGGTCCAACACATCTGACTTCAGCAAGCATTTTTTGAGTAACTGGTTAGCATTTCCATTCCCTTCTCTTTAGCCAGTCTGCCCGGCTGCAGCCTGTTATCCAGGATCACCGTGTGGAGGTGTAGAAGGGTCTTGGCAGCTCTGGTTTGCTGGCCCTGACGCTAGCACTCAGCTGTGGGTCACTGAACACTGCAGTTCATGCGCTGCTCAGCATTTGATCCCGTACATCTAACTCATTCACTCCCAAATATTTTGGACCTCTGAATGCTTTTGTTTTCTTATGCAATATTCAAACAGAGCATCACTTAGTTGTAATCTATTTATCTTCAATAAAGGTTCACTGAAATAGCACACGTTATATACCAAACTGTTCATAATCGAGTCCAGAATACAATGGGATATATATATATATTTTACAAATGGAGGTGAACATTTGTGTGTAAGAAATTATAGTTGCATAATCATTTGTTATTTTTTAAAATTAGGAAAAAAATTATTCCCCTCATCACCATATTATTCAGCTCTATACCAATACATGAATAATGAATGACTGTCTATTGATGATTGACATCCCCAAGGGATGTTCTGAAAATTACACTTAATTTGGTGCAGTTGTTTTCACAGCATTCACATTTTACTGAAGACACGTGAAGTTGAAAACGTGCTAAAAAATGGAAGCCCCAATTAACATCAGCAGGAGTGTTTACAATTTAGGCTATACACATCCAGAACAAATGTTCCTGCTGCACTCAAAATATGTATACACACGCATTTATATAACACACACTAGCATGACTGGGCAGGATCTTGAACCTTTACTGAATTTGTGAACTGTTACTACCATTGCTGAGATAAAAGAGGGCTCTGCCTCTCGTCAGTAAGTTTAGTTTCACTTTCATCACTTGACTTAGAACTATAACTAGATACAGAAATTGAAATATCCCTATAAGAACAATCGATATCTTCATCATCACTATTGTTAGCAATAATATTATCTAACCATTACCGAGTTTGTATTGTAAAAAACTCTATTTGGACTGGTTGAAGAGGTATAGCTTAGATTCAAGGCTGCTTCCCCCCAAAAAAATGTATGTTTTCCAAGTACAAAAATGAACATTTCTTCAATGAAATACCTGCTAACTCTTTCGGAAATGAAAAGTACAAAATCTGGACTTCCGTCAATAACCAAAATAAAACATTTAGGAGAACTAGGTTTTCTGAAAAAAAAGCAACTGGTAGCAGATACATTAGCTCATGAGAGTGAGTTATTTCTTTTCAGTATATGATCACCTAGATGAATCAATTTATATAGAAGTGAAATAAACATGCTGTAGCAGGGTTAACGTGTTCTCTATCCCATCTTTCTTACCACTATCACTCCTTAACTCACTCTAAATTTAACTACTAACAATTCTTTCAACACAAGTAAATTAAAGCATGTATTTTTCATAGTAAAACAATATACACATCAAATCAAATCACTAGGCTCATTGATCACATTATATTGTTCATCAATTATTAATGAATTCAAGAGGTTAGTTATCATCACTTTTCTATCTGACTATGATTTCTTCTAAAGGTTCGTGCAAGTAGCACAGGTCTTACTCTAGTACTAAACTTGATCCAGGGTTCTCATCACGTGGTCGGAATCTAGCAATTGTTCTATTCACTGTCTATCTCTGTGCGTTCATATAAAGGGTGTCTATCTACAGTTTCTCAGTCCTCATCTATCTGTCCTCTCAGCTTACTTAAAAATGGGTCTACTGGACCTCTTGTCTCGTCTCTCGTAAGGCAGATGTCTACTGGACCTCTTGCATCATCTCTACATCAGGCAGTCGGCAACTGCATCTGTGCTCTGACTGCAGCTGTGCTCGTGTCTATGACAGACGACAGTGGTTGTGTTACTGTGGTTGTCAGGACGAGGAACCCACAAATCACAACGGGTTGTCTAGGACGATAGCTTTGTGTTGCAGCAACACATCTCCGTCTGACGAGAATGAAGTCAGGTCACACGAGCAAAATATTAGCGACGACGTCTCGAACAAAACATCACACAAAGACAGATTCTTACATGTGTGTGGTCTCTCATTGCCTTTCCGTGTTGGTCTGTTTCGGAGGCTTCTAATTCTATGACTCTACTATTGTCACTCACTGGCTAAGTTCTGTAGCTTTTAACTATCTACTTGTTCTTGACTAATGTGCTACTCACTACACTGCCCGGTAGGGCACCCTTGCCTGCTGCTTCTCATCTCCCTTCTATTCTGTCTCCCCCAGCTTATATGCTAAGCTTCCACCAGCTTATATGCTAAACTTCCCCCCGCTTTAGTCAATGACTTCTACTTTCTTGAGTTCATTTCCCACAAACTTTATTTGAACTCACGTTTCCCAAAGAGAGGCTGCCTTGTTTTTCACACTACTGCATGACCTCTTGGTCACTGGAATTTCCAGTTCAATCCATGGGAACACGACCTATTTTGGCTGGACAGCCCCAACTTGCATTGTTAGAGAGTTGAGGACAATGCCTCGTTCAATGAACGCAAAATCTCGGGCCTGGTTCTCAAGTTATGTTTGGGAACCACGAACCGGTATTTTCAGGGCTTCCCTGGTTTTGGCTCGTTGGACCCCTGTTACTCTGTTTCAAAGCAATGAAATAGGGACACTTAAAATGTGAGGACACTAAATGTCACTAATTCTATGCCAATTAAAACAGGGAACAAAGAGCTAGCAAAGACAGATTCACTTACATTCCTGGGAAGCACAGTTATGCCAGGAGAGGTATCAAAAACAGAATGAACAAAGCCAGAACAGTGAGCTTAAATGATGTTTGGAAGTCTTCACAGTGCAGCAAAAACATCAAGCTAGAAGTATACAAGAGTTTTACACTTACTGTGTTTCTGTTTGGTACGGACTGTTGGAGAGTAATAGAAAAACAGAAAAATAAATGTGCAAGGGTGCACCAACTAGATTAATTTGCAGAACAAAAAAATAGCTTTTGGCAACCTGGCATCCAAAACATCTGTCTGATTGAATACCATGTGTCCAACATTCCATGAGTTACTTGTCTTAACCCATCTTACCTCCCTTAGAATCTAGGACTGTATTCGATGCTCTACGCCATTTCACAATTTGGGCAGACTTTTTCTTGAAATATGTCACCAAACATTCTGAATTACAATGAGATAAAGACCCAAAAAATGTTTACCTCTTCGTCTGTAAGACTGGGAATAAACCTTTTCTTCTTTCCTGCATACTTCAACATGGTGACAATAGATCGGAGGTCAAAGTCATAATGGTCATGTTTACTCAGCTGCTGTATTGCCAGACTGTACAACACATAGGTCTTCTTGGCCAGGATCTAAGGAGAATATTGCAGGAATTTAAATTCATTTACAGGAACAAAGACGCAGCAGTGAATGAAATGACATCAGCTAGCGATTCATATCTGGCTTTTTGCTTCAGGATCAGCAAACCACATCTGACCAACCACCTCCAAGTTGAGGCCTTGGAAACAGACTATACCCATGTAGCCTGGCTAAGAGAAAAGGGATGAAATAGGGAAGGAAAACCTGGTCCTAACAATGCTGTGCTTAACTTTACTTTACGCCTTTGTACTGGTTTACATAACTCTGCAGAGTCTGTATACAACCAGTTTCTTTTACATTTCCCTGATCTAAAAACTATTCACATCCACTCTATTCTTGAATGCATTAATTGACCCTGATTAAATTTTCTATGGCAATGCATTCCAGCATTTACCACTCTCTGGCTAAAAAAATATTTCCTACAATCTAATCTGGACCTTTCTTTAATTAATTTGAAGCTGTGCCCTCTTGTTCAAGTAGGCGGCTGTACTTTGAAAAACTTGTTATAGTCAAAAGTATCCTTTCCGTTGATTATCTTACAAACCTGTATTAAATCACCTCAAATTCTTCTCTTTTCTAGACAATGTAGGCAGGTTTTTCTGAATCTTTACTCATTACTGTAATTCTGGAATTCCATTATCAGTTTTGTCGCTCTTCTTTGCTGAAACCAAATGTGAGTGTTGAAAGGCGCAGATATCACAGCCTCACTGTAAACTGCAACATAATGTCACAATGTCCTTTTCAGAATTGGCAAAGGCCGCCGTCCATCGCAGACGATGATGACATAATTTATTTTGCTAGCGCTATTTTTAGTAAGGATTAACTGCGCTACTTTTTAACCTGACTCTCTCGTCTCGTGCCGCCCGACCCCAGTGGCAAGTCTAGGACAAGACGACTAGGGGGCGACTACGAGATACAGGGAACTCCGCATCCAGCACACGTGAAAAAGACAGTGGAGTCCGGAGTCGAACCCACACCACCTGATCACGAGGCCGACGGCTTAACCACTTCGCCACGGAATCATTTTTCAGCATTAAAGCCTAAGAAAAAGAAGAAATTGATTTACAACAGATCCTATTTGACAGTGCTGTGTCTCACAGCATTATGCTGATACAACACTTTTCAAATGCCACCCTTCTTTGCATTGCCCTAGCTTTCTTCAATCCTATACCGCTTTTTGGCCAACCTTCAATTCTCAGCATAGTCTGAAATCGGAATCAGACTTCATCAACAGAAACCACCATAAAAACTTTATCAATGTCTCAACTTTCAAAGCGAGAACAATATTAGAAAAGGAAAGGGACCTAGGGGTTATAATAGATTATATAAGTAAAGTGAGCGAGTAAGTTCAGATAGCAGTGAAAAATGCAAACGTAATGTTAGGTATGATAAAAAGAAATATTAAACATTAGAGCAAGGAAGTGATTGTCAAACTGTATAAAGCATTAGTTAGACCTAGATTGGAGTACTGTGTACAGGTGTGGAATCCTTATCATAGAGGGGATATTTTTTTTTGAGTTCGTCTTATTTCTCTAATCCCCAAGGCGGTGTGTGTTGCACTGCGTTTTTATTTTGCGCCTGTTGGCCCAGTGCATCTGACTTCAGCATGCATTTTATGTAAGTGTCTGCTTCCTCCAGCATTTTCTAAGGGTTTGCTTCCCCGGGGTAACGGCCGGTGCTGTGATGGGGTGATGGGGATCGAACCCAGCACCTTCTGGTTGTGAGCCGTGTCACTTAACCACTAGGCCACGCCGTCCCCTATAGAGGGGATATAAACATGCTAGATAGAATTTTTAAAAATGGACAAATCTGATAGTGGGATTCTAGAATTACAGTTATGAGGAGGAAATACTCAGAAAAACCTAGTGTCTAGAAAAAAAAACTATATTTTTGGTGACAATACAGGTTTATAAGGTAATCAAAGGAAAGGCAAAATAAACTATAACAAGTTTTTCAAAATACAACCACCTAACAAGAACAAGAGAGCATAGCTACAAATTAACTAAAGAAAGGTCCACATTAGATATTAAGTTGTTTTTTTTAGCCAGAGAGTGATGAATGCTTGGAATGCATTGCCACAGGAAGTAGTGGAGGCAAGGGCAATAATTGCATTTAAGAACAGATTGTACCCGCATAGCTTTGAGAGCAAGGAAATATAAATGAAACTGGTTGAATACAGACTCGGCAGAGTTTTCCTAACTAGTATAAAGACGTTAAGTTAAGTCAAGTTAAAAAGACAAGATCCTCAAATGATGACCACGAACTCTTAGTTTTCCACTTCCTTCTCACAAAAAATACAAACTGATTCCGTTTCCAAACACCAAACTCAGTAATTATTCAGATATTTATTAGGCCTTTAACTTTTTTCTGGTATGCTACTTTCAGTCAGATTAATTTTAGGAGCCTTCCACAAAACACAACCCACAAAAATTCAGACATTTTCCGACATCCCAACTCACCGAGTTCAAATAATGCCATGCTCAGATCAGGTTATCAAGTATTTTTCATGCTATGACCGCCTTTCCCAGTCGACCCAGCTGTAAATGGGTAGCTGACAAAGTCAGGGGAAAATTTCAGAGCCATCGCATAAGCTACAATGTTTGTGTTCTGTTTTTGGCACACAGCAATGAAACGACGGACTGAGCACATAAGAGGGTGTCATGGTACAATGACCAATGACGTTGGTTCTATGAGAGAGTTTCTATTCCACACAACCACCCCCTCTCTAAGATAGTTTTTTGTTTTTGTTACAGTGTATTATATAAGCCAAACCTACCCATATTTTATACTCTATCAGTGGTAGTGAGGTTGGGTGTCCACCTCAAGTGCCAGAGCGTGCGGGTTCGAATCACAGTATAGGCAGGGATTTTTACATGTGAATCTTCTGGTAAAATTCCCCTGATCTCTGGGTAGTGAGATAGCGCTCCTGTGTTCAGTGTCGAGCATTTTAATAATTCAATGGCAGTTGGAAATCAAAAATAGTAGGCTTAACGGCAGGTGTTCGAACAAAATTTCAAATTCTAGTTAAAAATCTACTCAAATTATTTGTACTTTCCCCCAGGCCTAGTGAGCCGCAGAAAAATTTTTTAAATCAGGGGCATTGCACTACTGCCTATTGGTACGAATGGTGGACACCCTGTAAAGCTATACGAGAAGGAGTTTTCTATGTTGAAGCCTTAATGTCAAGTATGAAATATTTTATTGTTTAACACACAGTCAGAAAGAAATCCTAGCTCTATTACATAAGATAAACTGGTTCTCGTGACCAAAACTGTAAATAATGAGAGAATTAGATCACATTGTACCACATATATGTTATGTCCTACCCCGTGAGGTTGTACTACAGGTATGTTATGTCCTGATCCTTGAAGTACCAGTATTAACTAAAAAGAGCCAGCTGGGATCAAGATGCTGAGCAGTGAATGAGCTGCAGTGGTCAGCGACTCATAGCACACTGCTAGCTCCAGGGCCAGCGAACCAAAGCTGCCAAGACCCTTCTACACCTCCACGCGGTGATCCTGGATAACAGGCTGCAACAGGGCAGACTGGCTAAGGAGAAGGGATCGAAGAAGGAATGCTAACTCGGTACTCAAAAAATGCTTGCTGAAGTCGGATGTGTTAGGCCAAAAGGTGCAAATGTCGCAGTCAAGCTGTAAACTACGACACAACGCATTCCGTTCTCTGAACTACATTCTGCTACTTAAGCCCTTTCAGTGTTTGGTAGTGGGAGATTGAGAATGAACGAAGCCAAGCTAAGCCAATAAGAGCCAGCTGAAACTGAATGTGTCGGGCCGAAAGGCACAGATATCACAGCCTGACTGTAAACTACAACACGTCACAACATCATTTTCAGGTGAATGTTGAAGAAAAATGGCAATCTGTTTAAGGAAATTTGTCAGACCTATCCTCTTTGTGTGCAATTTGTCAGATATACCCTCTGTTTATTCAAATTGTCAGACTAACCCTCTGTTTATACAATAGGTAAGATATACCCTACGTTTATGCAATTTGTAAGACATACCCTGTTTATGCAATTTGTCAGATATATCCTCTTTGTGTGCAATTTGTCAGACATTTCCTCTTTGTGTGCAACATGTCAGACATTTCCTCTGTTTATGAAATATTTCAGACATCTTCTGTTTATGCAATTTGTCAAACATATCCTCTTTTTGTGCATTTTGTCAAAAATATCTTCTATTTGTAAAAAATGAAAGGCCACATTGTTTGTCCATCAACTATATAAAGCTATGAAGGATGCATCACCGTCATTCGCCCATTCACTCAACCCCTCACTATCGCGACCGTGAAGGGAGTACGGCAAGGAGACCCATCTCGCCGAACCTATTCTCGGCATGCCTAGAGTTGACAATGAGGCACTGCAACTGGGACAACTATAGCATCAAAATCGACGGAAGACGTCTTAACCACCTCAGATTCGCAGATGACATCGTCCTCATCACAGAAACCCCCCTAGAAGCTGCAGTAGTCACTAGACACGGAAGGCAGGAAAGCAGGTCTAGCTATGAACCTAGGGAAAACCAGATCTATGCGCAACCATTTCACAGAGCCCAACCCAATACTCTTGAGTGGAACGCACATAGAGGACGCTGACGAATATGTCTATCTGGGAAGGCTTCTCAACATGGAGAACAACATAAAACCTGAGATTGCCAGCCTTCAACTCCATTATGACAGCAACAGATGTCACAAAGGACACCAAACTACGTATGGACATTTTCGACTCGGTAGTCCTGCCAGCGCTCTGCTATTGTAGTGAACCAACTGAGAACAGCACACGCATCTCTTGAAAGATACCTCGTGGGCATAACTCTCAGACAACAGCGGCAGAACTAACTACACAATAGCGACATCCGGAGAATGTCACACATCAAGGATGTCCTACAGTACGTCAACCATTTGAAACACCGCTGAGCTGGTCATATATCCAGAAGACAAGATGAAAGATGGAGTACCATAACTACCATGTGGTACCCATGCGACAAAAATAGACCTTGGGAACGGCCCACCAACTCGCTGGCGAGATTCACTAGAAAAATACAAATTCACAACCCCACAACAGACAGACTACTATCACACTGGACAACACGCGCTCGTGACAGAAACGACAGAATCCTGAGTTGGGACCCACTCAAGGGTGACCACCTCTTGATGAAAAACGGGTCGAACTAAGAACTATATAAAGCTAGTATGTTACAACTATTAAAAAGATGTATACTAACTTTGGTGTTGCTGAAGCCTTCAGCAAATAAAAAAATTTCTGCAATCAGAGCTGTGTCTGGCACGACCATGGCGAAGGGTCGAAACAACGACTTCAAGTTTTCTGGAAGTTCTGTTCGTCCAACATAACCTAAATACAAATATTTGTAAGCAAAGAATAAATAAGTTTGAAAGTGTGCAGAAAACTTAATCAACAATCAATCAATCAAAACCCTTGAGCTTCCTGTGGAGCATTGTTCTTCAATGCTGGTTTGATTTCATCATCAACGCTGTGGCCTCGCCAACTATGCTTGCCTAGCTGTCAATATTACTAGCAATTTTCGATACAGATCCTGTTTTAATGGGAATATCATGTAGAATACCCTGTTGCCGATTCCTCATAAGTGCACTTACAAAAGGGGCTAGTAATCAATTTACATTGGTTCCTTTTTTTCCTACTCTATAAATTAATACAAAAAGTATATATAATAACGTAGATTTTAAAATAGGTAATCCACATGCAGGGCGTGACAAATTTTAGGGTTACTCACCAGTCAGACAAAAATTTCACCAGTCAGTAAGGTCGGACTACAGTCAGCATGGTCGAACTACAGTCAGCATGGTCGGACTACAGTCAGCATGGTCGGACTACAGTCAGCATGGTCGGACTACAGTCATGCAATTTATGTAAATTTAAACTTGGCACTAATTCACTTTTATTTCTACATAACAAAGAGTACCAAACCAAAAGATATTGTATTACTTAAACAGTATCAGCCTTTTTCATCTTAAGAGAAAATGCACTACTATCAGAGGCATGGCGTATGTGTCCTTGAACATTCTTGGTAGTTTTGGCCCTTTAGTACCATTTATTGATGGCTTTAGTAAGTTTACATTGTAACAGTGCCGAGGAGTCCGCCGGGGTCTTTGTGAATGACAAGGACAAGAATAATACCACTGCCTCACAGAGAGCATGCTGTAAGAGGTGACTGTGAGATGGCATAACACCAGCCATGCTTAGGTGGTTTGTTTAGAGCAGCACAGATGGCGCCTAATAGGTCTACTTTGCTCTAGTGTTTGAGTCTATTAAGATGGACTCGCACATTGGTTAACTACCTTCCCTAATCACTTGCCCGAGCTGCTCGAGCCTAGCCCACTAAGCAGGAAACCCTGGCTACATCCAGCTCATACCAGAGCTGGGACCAGCACAGGGGTATTTGCCCCTGTAGAAGTACAGGTCGATATAGAACTACGAAATTGTGACAGTGGAGGTCTATTTATATTCACCATCATAAATTAGTTTATGTACAATCTATTTGAACCATAATATCATTAATAATCATGCAAGAGTCGTTATGCAGTAACGATTAAAAATGTTGTTTTTTTTAACTCGTCACAGACGAGCACTTTTGTCAAGCTCTGCCCATATGGAAAGAGAATCCGACAGGTTCACCTAGTTAAGTGTAGTAATTGTCCCAATATCCCTATTTTACTGAAGACAACAAATTCCACAACAAAATTAAAACAATACAATACAATATTTTCGACTAGTCATGCAGGTATGCAGTCCAACCCTTTGCCGTTTCACAATTGTTTTTTTCAAAAATACATTTAAAAAAAAAATCTTTTGGAAATGGAAAGGAAAGTAGGATTTGTTCCACTAATAGAGACTGCAGGTACCTTCATGGCAGAAACTCTTCTTAAACAGCTTGAGTAAACAGGATTACCAGTTGAGAATCTGCATGGTCAAGGTTGTGTTAATTGGAAGGACATTTTGTCCAAAATGTCCAAAGTGTGAGCAGTGCCAGGCAACTAAAGAGATTTGTGTATGGAATTAGCAATCTCTATACGTAAAACCATTGCTATTGAAAACGCCGCAAAATAAGCACAGAAACAAGCTTCCTGGAAAGGTGTACCAGAGCCGCTCGATTGGATAGAGCTCTGTCGCAGACGGTGAAGGGGTCTGCTCTATTCTATTGCACTCTACACTCACTCTAAACAAATTCAAGTAACACTAAATATAAACACAATAGAACAGATTATTTAATCAAGAAACACTGACAACTATAAACTCTCTAGGAACTTAAATTCTTTCTCCCACCATTTATACATCACAATACCCTATTCTCCTAATCTGGTCTGATGCCATCGAACTTAGTTGCGGATTGCCGCTGATGGTAAAGTTCGTAGGTTCTGAACCCAGAGTATGACATCCGTGGTCTTGTTCCTCTTTGTCGGCGGTAGATCAAAGTGGTCTCAACGTGGTCAGGACAGACTGCATGAAATATGATCCATGGCTGCGACTGACGACTTACATTCACGTGATCAAGGTGATGTCTAATCCACAAAAAGTATGTGCCCAGCTTCTGAGTGAATGGCGGAGAATAGGTTCAACACTGTAGCACGTGGTTTACTCTAACCAGATTTAGTAAAGTGAGGGACCACTTATTTGCAGTGTAGTTTCAGCAGCAATAATTTTTACATTATGAAGTTACTAGCCCCAAGCACAACCTTGCCCAGTCAACTGTCACAACTTGCCTGGAAAGAAACAGTGGCTCTAAACTGTTTAGTCCAGGGACCACTCTGTTTTGAGGCAAGTCCATTCATGCTCATAACTAATTAGATGACGAAGCATTTAACCAGGTTAAACACGTCCCACTTAACAAGCACCTGAACAGAATCCAACTACAAGACATTCCAGAGTGCCAGCTGTGTACACACCCATTTGAAATCATTGATCATCATTTCTTTGAGTGCTCAGCGCTCAACGATGTTAGGAAAATGTTTCTTCCTCCGAGGCCAGATAAATGAAACACTTTGTATGGCACTAGATAACAACTGATAAACATGTGCAGATACCATTACATGGCATTGGGCCAAAGGAAGAGAGCCCAGATGCTGCTAGATTCGTAACAACAACAATCATGTCAAAAGCACCATATAAATCTGACTGTTTTCTAGCACGGTTGAATTTTTTCACTTTGACATTTAGAGAAAGGAGTAGTAATCACATTGCACAACACTAGATTACGACCACTGCAATGCTTTGTTTTAATTGGACAGTCAGCACAGCCATCGGTTATTCTGAAATTGGTTTTGCCCATGCAAAACTGACACAGCAATAAATGAGGAGGGCCGGATAGTATCAGAGTGCCTAAAACCCACCCTTATCGATAAAATATACCCCATAATTGGTATAGCATCACTTGAGATCCGAAGACGAGACGCAGCAGAAATCAAATGAGAAAACCTGGAACAAGACTCAAGACACCCAATATTTGAACATCAGGTACAGAGCACAAGAATCCAGATATAGTTTCCTAAACTCAACAAAGCCAATACAGACAAGCCCTGAGAGCAGCCATATCGAGAGATGGTATGAATTGATATAGAGCCCAGAGAGCAAACTTCGGGAGGAGTCTGCTCCCAGACATCATCTACCATACATAACATGGAAGTCACTAAACAGACTCCCAACTGGTGTACCATGGTGCAAGTGGAACATAAAGATATAAAGATACGCAGATGATGACACATGTGACTGTGGTGCAATACAGGACCCAGACCATCGTATGACCTGCCCCAACCTCCCTTAAACATGCACTAGGTGTGACATGCTGGAGGCAAATGACAGAGAAATCCATGCCACTGAATACTCAATGCATGCTGTAGTGTTTGGACCTGAAAAGCAAGCAAATATTAGCCATATTCCCTGATCTGTACCAGTTCTGAGTTGAATATTGAACGCCAGTTGATGCGAACTACGCCAGAGAAGGCTCGTCACTTAGGAAAGGTTGAAGCCAAGCTCCAAGTACATATAAAGAATAAAGAACAGCTCACCTGGATTCATAGTGCTGAAGAAACCGCAACTGTTCACGACGCTTATCATCTGACCTTCAAACACAAATTTGGTCAAATTACTTGAGAGAGCTGTAAGGACGGACAAAATCTGCTGAGCAACCACGGACAGGACCTCAATGTTGATACGGTTCATCTCATCAAAGCTGCCCCATGCGCCAGCCTAGATATAACATTCATCAGGGATATCAATCTGTACTATACCAGCTTGGATACCTAATGTTGGCCGGGATAATTACAAAAGTAATAATAAATAATAATAATGAATTAATCCATCGTCAATGCTGAGCACAACCAGCATCATACCATGTATCTTTTTCTTCTTCGTAGATCAACTGAAGCTATGCTTCTAGTCTGGTGAGGTTCATGAAGGAGACTGTGTTTTAGGTCTTCGAGCATTGTCACTTCCCCAGGCCAGACTGCTTCTCTTTGGTCTGCATAGGTAGGGCAGTTCTGCAGAATATGTTCTGGTGTTTGGGTGCTCCATAATGGCACGTGCAGGTGTCTCTGAAGCCCATTCTGTGGAGGTGTGCCTTGGGCCTACAATGTCCTGTTCTGAGTCTGAAGATCTTTGTCTGTCCATCTCTGCCAAGTTTTTCTATGCTGTCATTTTGTGGCTTGTATTCTTTGTGCTGGTCTCTCAATTCTGTCCTTATGGATCGTTTGATGAGTATCTTTGCTTGTTTATAGCTCTGTGGATGGGGAGTCTGCGTGCCGCCACTTTCGGCTTTCGTGAGCTCATTTGCTTTCTGGTTTCCAAGGATCCCACACTAGGCCGAAATCCATTGTAGGACTAAATCTGTTTTTTGAGACAGCAATCCTATGTTGTATTTTATTTCATGTGAGAGTCTCTCAGTTGGGGCTTGAGATGGCTTAGAGTACATTCCTGGAGTCTGTTAGAATGACCATTTTCCTTGTAGTTATGTTTTGACTTATAAGAATCTGAGTTGCTGCATGAATCTTACTTCAACTCTGAAATTGGTACAGGTCTCTCCTGCTGGTAATACATCCTTGAGTATGTGAGTGCACTTGTGACTGATCAAGTCAATGCGAGCATAGAAAGTTCTTTGAAATGACTGGTAAACATAATTCACAGCTGCCACTGGTGTTCCCTCTAGTCTAGATTGGGCTGCCTAAACTTGGAGGCTCTCGCTGATTGCAATGCTGTTTTTGACCGCACCCTTCCAGGTTGAATGATTTTAAGCCAGGTTTTCCCAGGTGTTACTGTCTATTTGGCAGCACTTAAATGACTCCTTCAGACCGTCATTGAGAAACTTTGTTAAGTGTCCCCATGATCGTCCTTCTTCACTGAGTTCACTATACAAGAGCCTCTTGGAAGTCTGTCGTTTGGTATTCGAGCAAGATGGCTAAGAAATCATGAAAGTAGACAATTGTTTAAACGCCTTCCCTCTTTCCACTCATTTCTTCCCTTTTCAACCTGTAGATATCTTTCCCTCAAATAACCAATCTCTTATACCCCCCCTCCTCAATTCACTCTTCCTCCCCATCAAACAGCCAATCCTATCCTCCTCCCCTCTCCCCAACTTTCACCAATCACTTCCACCCTTCTTGTCCCCATTCAAGCTGCTAATTTATTCCCCCCTCAATCTGCCCTTAACGGCCATTCCTCCTCCATGTCTTCAACACCCAACCTGCCAACATCTCTAATAAGTCTGCAATACTTTAAACTGAGATTGTGTCTTGAAGAAACAGTCAGAAACTTACATTTTAAGGTCAAAGAATGATTTGTTTACTAATTTGGAATTGAAACCCGAAGCATCTGAGTGCATATCTTACACATGAGCCCTATTGGTACTGTGACATTGACAAATTTAAAGATCACATGTTATCATGCATGCGCATTTGACCAAGCAAATTGGGTCATGCTCATTGTGTCAGCATTTTCTGGTAAAAAACACGGTTCACGCAACCACATAATCATATATGTCCATAACTCATGAAGTGAATGACAATGCAACTGATCTAGAAATCAGCCATTGAATGTTCAGTGAAAATTTAAGCTCGATATGTTGTTCCGTTCGTGAGTTTTAATGTCTGATTTATCTGAATAAATATATTTACAAATCAATCAATCAAAAACCAGTCAGCTCTCTGGAGCATAGGTTAAAAAATACTCGCCAAATCTTCTGTCCACGTCTTGTTTGATTCTAGTTCCCTCTTACATGAGTGTCTTGGTCCTCCTCTACTTATATTGCCCTGTGGATTCCGGAACAGAGCTTGTCTGGTAATGTTATCCACTAGTGTCCATAATATGGCCTATCCATCGCCATCTTCCCCTCCGTATTTCATGCTACACTGGTATTTGTCCCGTTTTCCCCATAGGTTCCATGTTGGTGATATTTGTCGGATAATGAGTTATGGGCATTTACTATATACTTTTGGCTTCCAGGTAAAGCAGGTGCATGATGATGTTGTTAGGAGCTACCCATGCTTTGGTAGTGGAGTACAGTGGCTCTTCTTACATTCCGAGGTGTACTTGAGAAGATGGAACAGAGGTCCTTCTGGCTGTAGTGCAATGTAAGGCTCCTCAATAAGCTCATTATGGGGATTACAGTGCTAAGCCCCCATCTCATTGGCCATATTGATGTGACACAGCTTATTCTATTTGCAGGAGCATGAATGAGAACGTGATGTGAGGGTTTGATCAAATATGTATTACCTGATCCTGATGTTACTCTTTGGTCCCCAGGTGAAACACAGGACCATGTCTGATTGTTGGCCCCCTGACAGGAAGTCTGCATCAAAACACTTACATATGCTATTGCAGTGGTATTTTCTGTAGTATTATGTTTTGCATGATATGGTTGATAGCCCCAGGCCTGGGCCTCTGATTAAAGATTTGTTTTTTACTTTACAACTATAATGCAATTCTGTATTCAACTTACTGCACTTATTACCAAAAGGCCTATTTAGGAAGACATAAGGACAAAGGAGCCAACAACAGCTACTAGAACAACCTATTAAGAGAAGAAGATGAGGCTGAATAGGACATATTATTCTGTGGAATTGATGTACTTTCGATCGGTTATCCTGTTTATTATGCTGCATTTCGCTGGATTCCATGCCTGGCTCAAGCCATGGGAGACCAGTCCATGACGGATTCAAAGTTCCGCTTAACTGCACACTAGAATTCAGTCCAGGTTATCATTACTCAAGGACCTTTCTGATCGGACTGAAGCCAACTTCCTACCGCCCACCCCTCTCTCCACTGGAGGTTACACGATACGGCTCCCAACCTCGTTTTCTCAGCACAGCAAGGGTCATCCTGATCAAAAGGTGGACACAATCAGAAGCCTCTGAGGCGGGGCATGTAAAAACAGACAGTTTGACACAGAAAGCCTGACACAATCATTGGTCTAACACACTTCTCTCTGCCCTTATCCCAAGGCTGCGGAGTACACGACTCCACCTGGGGAGTCTGTAGGGATTTTGGTCCACATGCTGCACATGAACGCAGCCTTGGCAGTTGGGCATGGTAGTGGTCAATCAACTCAATGGGCCTTTAACGCCTATGCGAACATTATTATTATTATTATTATTATAGGACATACACTGAGGAAGATACCATCCAAAATAGCTAGGCAGGTTTTCACATGGAATCCACGAAGAGAAGAGAAAGCAAGGTACACCAAACAATACATGGAGAAGTTGTTGTTGTTGAATGCCCACAATGAGTAGGATTACTCTTTTGTGCGCTCTGAAAAAGGACGTTGAATGGCATGTTGTCATAGCTTTTCTCCCATCCTGACCGTGCTGATGAAGGTCAACCGAGGTCCTCCAGGCGGTTGTTCTATGCTTTGCTTCATCTGCGTGTCGCTCACTACTACGGAGATGACGTAAATCCCTCACCTTGTTAGCCAGGCTGCCATGAAAACAGCCCATTTACAGGAAAGGCTATGAGGTAGCCCAAGGTGAGGGTATTGTCCAGTATGTTTGCCTGACCCTAACTAACAGTTCTGATCAGTATGTTTTACCTGACCAGCTTTTCCTTATACAATGAAAAGAGAATGCAAAAGGGGGTAACTGTGATTAAATGGTTACTCCTTGTTTACAGATGCCCTGTCCGTGGTTACAGCACTAAAAAGCCAGAAAAATACGGAACCTAATGACTTAAGAGCAGTACTCTGTCAACTATGCCAGCAGTACACACCCAAAAGAGTAGTGGTACAGTGGGTTCCATCCCATTGTAACATTCAAGGCAACAAGGAGGCAGAAGAAGGTACAAGGTTACCACAACAAGATTTTAGTGTGACCTACGAAGAGTAGATACATGGCCAAATGGGATACAGAGCATACTGACTACACAAAAAATTATGCTTATTACCAGTTGAATAGAAGAGAGCAGGTCGTGGTCTTCAGACTCCGCACAGGCCACAACAGACTGAGATACCATCTATTCAATAAACTGAAGATAGGTGCTACTGACGAATGCACCTGTGGTACAGGCAAAATGACTGCTGAACATCAGCTGCAAAATTGCCCGACATATGAGGACCAGAGAAAGCACATGTGGCCATCCCTAGTGCCAACACTAGACAAGCTCTATGGCAGTGTCGACAGCCTCAGGATGATTGCTGCTTTCTTCGAACAAATTCAAGTTGACGTCTGACAGCATACGAAGAAGAAGAAATGGTTACTCCTGGAGAGAGGCAGAAAGAGTAGCCCAGGACCGTGTATGTCAATGAGAGATGTGGTCAATGGTCTATGGACCAAGATGAAGGATGGGTTTTTATTCATTGATATTCACGATCAATCAATCAATGTTTGTCGCTCCTTTCTGGCCATAGTTCATTGACAAATCTCCTCTAACAAGTTTGATCTTGAGCTGCCCTTTTTGTCTTCCTCCAGTTGAGATACAGGAACAGAAGTTCATTTTTACAGTCTCTTCTCAAGGTGTTTCTTGGTTCACCTCTTCCCTGTGGCTTCCATGTCAGGGCCTGTCTGGCCCCATTTGATAGTGTTTGCTGAAATCAGTGCTTTGAAAGCAAAAATGCGAAGCACTCATTCCAGAACTTTGGACACGGAGCCAGGACAGGTCCAAAATAATCTAGGAGGTTCCAGGGTTAATGAAGAAAAGTTGGCAGTCAGTAATAGAACACGTTGTGCAGGAGCTCAAGACAGTACCCTAGCAACTCTTGGACACACGTGTACACAGATGGATCTGAATCAGTGAGCGATAAAAGGATATGCAGTAGAATCTACATCGCACACTCCAATGGCAACACAGAAAATCATTCCATACCAGCAGGAGAGACCTGTACGAATTTCAGAGCTGAAGCAAGAGCTGTTCATGCAGCAACTCAGATTCTTATCAGCCAAAACATAAATACAAGGAAAGCGGTCATTCTAACAGACTCCAGGAGTGTACTCCAAGCTACCTCAAGCCCCCAAACAAGATAGACTTTCACATGAAATAAAATACAACCTAGGATTTGCTGTCCCAAAAAACAGATCTAGTCCTACAGTGGATTCTGGCCCAATGGAACAAAATGGGAACAAAAAAGCAGATGAGCTCGCAAAAGGCAGAAGTGGCGGCACGCAGACTTCTCATCCCCAGAGCTATAAACAAGCAAAGACACTCATCAAATGATCCATGTGGACAGAATGGAGAGACCAGCACAAAGAATACAAGCCAGAAAATAATAGTATAAATAAACTTGGCAGAGATGGGCAGACAAAGATCTTCAGACTCAGAACGGGACATTGTACGGGAAGCAGCCATGCTCGAAAGGCTGTGGGGGGGCCGGCGAAGACCTGAAACGCAGTCTCCTTCGTGAGCCTTGACGGACTGTAATCATAGCATCAGTTGATCGATGAAGAAGAAGATAGTGCTTTCCATAGCGTATGTCCTATCCAACCCCATTTCCTACATTTGATCTATTGCTCCACTAGTTGTTGTTGGCTCCTTATGTACAGGTTTTCAATCTGCACCCTGTCATGCCAGCCTATACCCATTATCCTCCGAAGACATTTATTGATGAATGACCATTTTCCTGTGTAATGCCTTTGTCGTTCTCAAAGTTTTTGCTCTGCATAGGAGTACTGATTTAACATTGGAATTAAACAATCTGAACTTGGTATTAGTCTTTATTTCCCTGGATTTCAATATATTATTTAGTAACAGGAATGCTGTCCTTGCCTTTCAACTTTTAGCCCTTATATCTGCCTCTGTCCCCTGAAAAATCAATGGTACTGCCCAAACATGTGAAGGTGTCCACCTCTATCAGTGCCTCACCTCCAAGCATGACAGGCTCTTTGCTTAAAGTGTTGATATTTAGGATATGACATTGTTATGACATACATAATTTACAGTATTGCACTCTGGGCAGACCCATAGGTACACAGTCTCTCTTTCTTTCAGCAAATTGCTAAGGGAATGGATACTGATGGTTTATGTAGCTCACTGATTATACAGGGGTTCAAATGGGAGAGTAATGCAGAATACAAGACTGGTATGTCTTGTCCAAGTCTACTTCACCTACACATTGGTGAACCTTGTTTTACCGAGTAATCTTGTCAAATGTTGGGTCTTAACTCAAGTGGAACATAAGATGGGACATCAAACAAAGTTATTGTTGTTGTTGTTTGTGAATGCCTACTAATGACAGGGCGTTGCTAAGGTAATCCTGCTCAATCCGAGAGAAATCGCAGGTTTCAGACACTTGGTCATTGACTGAATAACAGCTCTCTCTTGATTCGTTGGGTCTAATAGAGAACGGGTGCTGGTATTAGACCCTCGGAAGACAGGGCAGTTTTACCCTACCAATGACAGGGTGTTGCTACGGTAATCCTGCTCAATCGGAGAGGAATCGCAGGTCTCAGACACTTGGTCCACGTGCTTGGCTGATAAGCCAATGGTGCAAGGCTACCATCAGAGGGATTACGGCAGAACGCCACTAAGCCAGAATCCCACCGTGAATCTCGGCACCACTGCGACGGGAGGCAACGATATGGTTGGGACCCGGGGTCAGCCCGACCCGTGCCATGACCAGGCTTGCCCCCTGGTTAAACGCACTCCTGCCTCGTTCTTTATCTCTGTCTGCTATCACTCATCCCAATGGACACAGAAGAGATGCAGGCCAGCAGGCATTGCACCTCTTCCCTATTCTGAAAACCTCGCAGGTGGCGGGGAATGCTAGGCGTGCCATCACTGCAGAGGAGCCGAGAAAAAAAAGAGAGCAAGGAGATGCCCCACTCACATGCATATGCTACGTTTCTGGCAGGATGTGACGATCCTGGGACACAGACACACTGGACTACCTCTCTTCTGGGATACTTGAAAAAACTAGTACATACAGTCCATCATATCATATCATATCATCACCACACCCTATAGACACGAGTGGGGAAGACTCGAGAGTCCTGCAAGACAACTTTCCTAAGAGAGACAACTCTGACCACAAACAACTGCTGCCTTGCAGATAGGCTGGGGACAGCCAAAGGCTAAGGAGGGCATCCCTACAGAAACGCCTGTTGAAATCGGATGCACTGGGCCACAGGCTTAATGAAACAGTGCAATGTATATCGCTGTAACCAGCGTACGAAGAAGAAGTTTGTGAATGCCTACAATGGGTAGGTTACTCTTTTGTGCGCCCTGAAAAGGACGTTAACACTTTCAGGACATAGCGAAATTCCCATGTTTTGTGCAGCACATTTGCCATCTCTCTAAGATTTTCATCTAGTGTTAATGTTCAAGTGTCACTGTGTTTTATAGTATCATATTATGTGGTCTTGTCACTTATGGAATGAAAGGAAATTGTATGAGCAATAAGAAAATATAAATTAAATAAATATAGTTCCATTTCTAAAATAGTAAAGAAGCAAGAAACATGCAGCAACAAACAAACAAAAATTGCGCGGAAAAAAAAACCAAAACAATTAACATGTCAGAGTTACCCAATATAGACTGCTAATCCATGTTTTGTCAATTGGGACACACTTTTTTCAAAACTACATTCATTTACAAAAATTTCTAACGTAGACCTAACATGACATTGGTCTAGCACACGACAATTTTGAGAATTATTGTTACCTGACTCGGAAACGGCCACTTTATTACTTTAAACGGGTAATATTAAATATTTTACACAAATTGAAAGATTCGCCGGTTTATTTACAGCCAAACACTGGAAGAATAGATCTACTTTCATTTCCGAGTCATAAAAAAACGTCTATCATGGGGAAAACGAAACAAAATGTATGTTTATTGTTCCCCCCCAATGTTTATTTTATTAGATAACGCCCATCAAAAGAATTGACTTCTCTGCCAGCATAATTCAGATTGACTAGAAAAATCAACATAAGAGCTAATTGAAATGTACATTTGGGGACACAGCTCACAATCCGAAGGTGCTAAGTTCTATCCCCATTACAGCAGCGGTCGTTACCCCGAGGAAGCAAACTCTTTAAAATACCAGAGAAGCAGACCCTTACATAAAATGCATGTTGAAGTTGGATGCACTGGGCCGACAGGCGCAAAATAAAAACCACAGTGTAACGCACACTGCCTTGGGGATTAAAAAAATTAGGCATACGCAAAAAACAAAAAAAATATATTAAAAAAAATAAATTTACATTTTAAGAAATAATTTCAAAGAGATTAAGTGCTTTTTGTGCAGAAAAAATAGTAGATTGTTGCGCACAGATTTGTTATCGATAATAGAATTTAATGACTTAAATAGCCAGGAAATAATGTTTCTACAAACACTTATTAATTTTACTATTTTTATATAAAACAAAACTAAAGAATCAACCTACGTTTCTGAAGTATCTTAAAAGTCTTTCAGGCAGAACAAATGTATATAAATCATCAAAAATATCATCTTAAAATCACCGGCCCATGACAGGAGCTCCCGTCCTGAAAGAGTTAAGTGGCGAGTTGCAGTACCTTTTCTCACATCCTGGGTGTGCTGATGAAGGTGGACCAGGATTCTCCAGGTGGTTGTGCTATGCTTGGCCTCATCTGTGTGTTGCTCACTACCATGAGGATCACGTCGATCCCTCACCTTGTTAGACAGGCTGCCATGAAAACAATTTTTGGGAAGGGCTATGAGGAAGGTGAGTGTCTTGTCCAGTATGTTTTGCCTGAACCTGACTAACATGTCTGATCAGTATATTTTGCCTGACCAGTCGTTAGTCTTTCTTCCCTCAAACAAGGTTAAGACAAAGTCAAATCCCCCAGTCAGACGGGGAAGGTGAATCACACATCGTCATAGAATAGATGCTGAAGACAGAGGTACCAGACATGGAGGAACACCAGTAACCATGGTATCATGAAACCTGCTCTGCTTTGTTTTGGTATATCTACACAACACAAGTAACAAAATTACCGACCCAGAGAACTGGAGTCATGTTTAGACATAACGAAAAACGTGGCGAGCAAGAAGAAGAACAAGAAACTGATTATACACACTCCTATTCCAAAGATGCATGTCAGCAGGACATGAAGGTACTGGATATAAATCAAACATCTTGGGAAGACATAGCTGCAAAAAGATTCAAATGGGGATGCAACCTGATGAGCCACCTCAGGCTGGACGAAAATAATCTCATGCAACACAGAGATGTGAAAAGACAATGCCGAAGGGATAAGAAAAACCAAAAACTCAGTAGACAGTTGCTACTTCAAGGTTGCATCAACTGAGAGTCAGACATGACTCAAAAGGGACTACTTCTTCTTCTTCATTTATCCTCAGATCAAGGTTTCTCTTACAAAGGACACCGTTGTTTGTAAGGCTGTTTTACCTCTATACAGCTTTTGTCTCATATCTGTCTCATGAGGTCAGTATTGTTCTCCTGCGTGAGCATGCAACTTTGTAGCATGTGTTCCGCGGTCATGATATACTCCCCACATGGGCACCTGTCATCTGCCCCAATCCTCATTTTGTTGTAAAGATGACCCTTGAGTCTGTTATGCCAAGTTCTCAGTCTGAAGATGATGAGTTAAGTTAAAGTAGCTGTCTTCTTTTCGAAAGTCGGGGTGTTGATCAACCCATTTTTCCTTGAAGAGTTAGCTTGAATTATGGTCTTGGCCTCATTGTATGTGATACTCTGGTCTTTTTGTGGGGATGCTCCTCCACACTTTGCTAGTTTGTCTGCAGTTTCATTGCCTTCAATATTGCAGTGGGATGGGATCCACTGTATGACCAACCTTGGGTGTTCTGCTGAGAGCTGTGTCAGGGAGAACATACATTGCTTGAGATCTTCATCATTGTGTTGTTTTAGTGCTGCTAATACTGACGCGGCATCAGTCAGGAATACTATGTTTTCTTGGTGGATATCTCTTTCTTGGATTACAAGCTCAGCTGCGGCCTTCGGTAGCTCTGCTTCTGCACAGAAGTTATTGGAGTATGCTCCCGTTGTTAATACACAAGTTATTTCTTCTCCATTCCTTAGTCTGTAATAGACCCCTCCATCTCCATTGCATGTGGCTTTGTTTGATGAGCCATCTATATATACGTGTATCCATGTTTCTGGAAAAGGGGCTACTTACTTACTTACCATTCCTTCCTCTCAGGCATGCATTCTACTGTTCAAGCCACATTTGGTTGCAAACTACTGCAGTCTGTGTATTGTAGATTCATGCTCACACAGGACGAGAGAGAACAATACTGGTCTCATGAGACAGATCAGAAACAAAATCTGTAAAGAGATCAAAAAGTCTGACAAAAATGGTGACCTCTGTACGAGAAACAGGGGCCACTATTCTGAGGAAGAAGCAGAAGTAAGAGGCAACTAAGAATGGTTGGGAATGGCTACCAGATCCAGCAAAAAAACTACAAGCCACAACAAAAAGAAAACAACTCCCATCTTTCTTTTCTTTTGCTTGTGTCCTGCTTGTGCCTTTCAGCGTCAGGTTATGAAGAGGTTTCTTAACCGGGCCCTAGTATGTGCTTCGTACACGGGGAGCTTTACTGCTTCTGTTATCCATCTTTTGCGTGGTCGGCCCTTTGCCTATGTATCCCTAAAGCATTGCTTTCTGAGGAATACTATCTGGTGTTTGGCGTGTCACGTGGCCGAACCATTTGATTTGCTGTCTCTTGATGAGGTCTAGCACTGGTGTTGAGCTAGAGACTCATAGAGGAAGGAATGAGTACATAAAATAAAGATATCAACACATAAATGAGTCAAACAAAAGGACAGCTGGATAAGCACATTGGATATCGTTATGAGTATCCTCACAGATAGCAAGCCTCCTGCCTCTGACATGCCCAAATGCAAGGAGATCCATGATAATATTGTATGTGCTATCCAGTTAAGTACCTTTTTCTACTCATTTATATGTTCATATCTCTATTTTATGTATTTATTCCTTACTCTATGAGTCTCTAGCTCAACACCAGTGCTAGACCAAATGGTTCGGCCACATGGCCAGATAGTATCTCTCAGAAAGCATTGCTTTACTAATACAATGGGTATATGAGCCGACCACGTAAAAGATAGGTAGCAGAAGAAAAAATATGGAGAAAAACAGAGCACTTATGGGTTAAACTGTGTGCAATGACGTAGATTCTTAGACTAAACTAAACTAAACTCAAATACGTGTTCATATCTCTATTTTACGTATTCTTCCTTTCCTCTGTGAGTCAATAGCTTAAATTTTTATTGTTTGATGTCCCTGATGAAGGCCTCTTGGGCGTAATGTTTGTTTCTTTTCTGTTTTCATCTTTGTGCAGTACCCGCACCATACCTATAAATGTTTTTTTACACTTATATTCCAAGTAAATGTAAATGCACTTATATAGAAAAAAAATAGATTTTCAAGAGAAATTGCTTTTTATTTAAAATGGACCTTTTCAGTCAGACAATCTTGGCTCTTTCCATCTTGTCAGACGATAATAATTGTGCTTTGAAAAAGGAATATAACTGCAGTCCATGACAGTGATGAATGTGACTCGTAAGACCAATCCGAGCAGAGAAGCGTCTTCTACAGTGTGTGCAAGGAAGATCAGGACAGTTTGCGGCATTGCATAGTGTGGCGGCGTGCTTTCTCAAATGCTGAGTCCTTAGCCTATCCGCAATCAGTATCTCTTTTGTCTATATTCCATGCTTAATCCTGCCCCTTCCATGCAATGTGATCCATCGCGTGATGTTCCCATGATTCCAAATTGATATCCGCGTCCTGCTTGCATATATCCGTGTACCGATGTAGGGACTGGCCCAGAGACCTTTTCCCCAACTGTAATTCCCCATAGAGAAGATCTTTTAGGAATGAAGGAAATACATTCTGACATATGGTGAAAAGGTTGAATGGGGCAGAAAAGGTTAACAATTTATGTGTTAAACCATGGACCAGTCCCATGTGCAACCAGCAGGCTCTGCTACATTTTAATACTTAACGCCTGTCTCCAGGCATCTCTTACCTGGGCCAAACCTGCAAACAACCTGCCCATCGATCTGAAGTCGAGACCCTCAGAGCAGTTCACTACAATTACATACAAGCCCAAATTCTTGCCAAAGTCTTTGACGGTCTCAGTTTTTCCTGTGCTAGATGGACCTGGAATAGGAAATTCAACTCAGAGTTAGATGGATTCTTAGAATGTGTCGCCATGGTCGAGAGGTAATATTAGAAAGGTTAGAAAAGGACCTAGAAGTTATAATAGATCATACAGGTAAAGTGAGTCAGCAAGTCCAGGTAGCAATGAAAAAAGGAAATGCAATGTTAGGTATGATAAAAAGAAATATTAAACATAGGAGCAAGGAATTGATTTTTAAATTGTATATTAGTTAGATCTAGATTGGAGTACTGGTGTACTGGTGTGGAGTCCTTATCGTAGAAAGGATACACAGAAGAGTGACAAAGCTGATAGTGGGAATTCAAAATTACAGTTATGAGGAAAGACTCAGAAACACCGACCTACAGTCTCTAGAAAAGAGAAGAATTTGAGGTGATTTAATACAGGTTTATAAGATAATTAAGGGAAATGATAACTTAGACTGTAACAAGATTTTCAAAACACAGCCGCCTACAACAACAAGATGGGAGGAAGATAGAAAGAAGACTATCATTTTTCTTTCTCTTTATTGGGATTTAAAGGACGAGTCAGTGCAGTCCCGCCAGAATTTAAGTAACCAAAACATTTTTGTCTCAAAGTGTGTAGCTGGGAGTTTAGGTAAACATACGTAACCTGACGTAATTTACATGCCATGTGTCCACACCTGGACCGATAGTGGTGGTAGACGGATAGACTTGTTGCCGCCGACAAACCTGTTTCGTGGAAACTATGAGAACAGGATGGGGGTTAATGTAAGCAAGCAGACTAAACGTGTGCCGTTTTGGAAATCATGTGATCTGGGGATGCAGATCGAATATAAATCCCGGTGGAGAGACGTGAGGACAATTACAATTGAGACTTTGGAGAGAGACGCTCAAGTGGAGGGCAGGCGACGGAGATATGCAGTTGAGGCAGATTTGAGTTGAGCATCACAGATTGAGAACATTTCACTTCAGAGACATAGAGAGAACACTTCAGAGACAGAGAGAGGCCATTTACATTATGACACTTTGGATTGAGACACTAAGTGGAGGGCAGGCGATGGAGATATGAAGTTGAGGCAGATTTGAGTTGAGAACCACAGAGTGAGAACATTTCACTTCAGAGACAGAGAGAGAACACTTCACTTCAGAGACAGAGAGAGAACACTTCACTTCAGAGACAGAACACTTCACTTCAGAGAGAGAACACTTCACTTCAGAGACAGAGAGAGAACACTTCACTTCAGAGACAGAGAGAGAACACTTCACTTCAGAGACAGAGAAAGAACACTTCACTTCAGAGACAGAGAGAGAACACTTCACTTCAGAGACAGAGAGAGAGAACACTTCACTTCAGAGACAGAGAAAGAACATTCGATTTTGACACTTTGGATAGAGACTCTCAGTGGAGAGCAGGTGATGGAGATATGCAGTTGAGATAGACACGCAGCAAGCAAGGTAACTACCCTCATATTATGTATTGGTCGTAATTACAAGTCGTCAGTAGCTTATAGAGACAGTCTTCCAGTCATTATATGGACGCAGTCCCACTGATTACGTCGACATCACCTTGATCACATGAATGGAAGTCATCAGTTGCAGCTAGAGGCAGTTTTCCAGTGATCTCATGGATTATATTTTAATCAGTCTATCCTGATCACCTCGAGACCACTTTAATCTACCATGGACGTCATACCTGGGGTTAGAACCGATGAACTCCACTATTAGCGGCAATCCGCAACAAAGTTTGATCACAGCAGGCCAGATTAGGAGATCAGAAAGAACTGGGCAATAACAGTATCGATAAGGTTAGGTTTAATGGTAGGAGTGTTTTAGATAAGCGTGTGAGAGAAAGAATTTAAGTTATTAGAGATTTATAGTTGGTAGTGTTACTTGAATAAAGAATTTGTTGTATTGTGTTTATATTTAGTGTTACTTGAATAAAGAATTTGTTGTATTGTGTTTATATTTAGTGTTACTTGAATAAAGAATTTGTTGTATTGTGTTTATATTTAGTGTTACTTGAATAAAGAATTTGTTGTATTGTGTTTATATTTAGTGTTACTTGAATAAAGAATTTGTTGTATTGTGTTTATATTTAGTGTTACTTGAATAAAGAATTTGTTGTATTGTGTTTATATTTAGTGTTACTTGAATTTGTTTAGAGTGAGTGTAGAATAGAGCAGACCCCTTTGCCGTCTGCGACAGAGATCAAATTAATCGGCTCTGGTACAATTAGACTATAACAGGTTTTTCCAAATACAATCACCTAACAAGAGGCCATAGCTAAAAATTAATTAAAGAAAGGTCGAGATTAGATATTGAGAAATATTTTTTTAGTCAGATAGTGATGAATGCTTGGAATGCATTGCCACAGAAAATAGTGGAGGCAGGGACAGTTAATGCATTTAAGAATAGATTGGATGTGCATCAAGGCAATGTAAATGAAACTGGTTGTATACAGACTGTGCAGAGGTTTCTAAAGCAGTATAAAGATGTTAAGTTAAGTTAAGTATGGCACTCGCCTCACAAAGTGATGGACAGAAACAGTGGTTGATTGAATCCTGAAATTTGCAAGCAACCCCTTTTCTCAAGAGAGGTGAGACCAGAGTGCCTGCATCCTGAGTAACCTCCAGTCGTCTCGACTTATGTCTTGCCATTGGTCCAAGGTAGCTCAGGACCAGAGAGTGAGGTTGGCAACCAATGCAGTTTCTTCCACACTATAATCAAGTAGTTCTCAAACTGTGTACCATGGCAGCCTGGAGTGCCATATCTTGGTTTAAAGGTGTGCCGCAAAACATTCCAATAATTTCATCAACTGCACACTGCAACTTTTAAGTAGACTTATTTTCTGACGGGAAACTTGACTTAACTTAACATCTTTATACTGCTTTAGAAGACTCTACTGCTGCCGAAGACGGATGTGTCAGACTGAAAAGTGCAAATATCGCAGTCAAGTTGTCAACTAGTGGCACAATGCATTCCGTTCTCCGGACTACATCCTGCTACTTTTCAAAACCCGATTGAGAGCTTGGTAGCGGGAAATTGAGAACGAACGCAGAAGAAGAAGAAGACTCTGCAGAGTACGTATACAACCAGTTTCTTGGAGGGTGGTTTTTACCGATGTGCAAGTCCATCTTAATAGACTGAAACACTAGAGCTAAGTAGACCTGCAGCCAGTTAGGCACCATCTATAGCTGCTCTTAAAAACTACCTGGGCAAAAGTACAAATAACTTGGGTAGATTTTTAATTTTGTCCGGGCAGCAGCTGTTTTCGATTTCCAACTGCCATGGAATTTTTAACGTGCTCGACACTGAACACGGACGTCTGATCTCACTACCCAGATACAGCACAAGTTAATACAATCCCATCTGATGATGTCACCATCCTCACTTACTATGGGCAATTAACTGATGGCAAAGAGTAGGGGGTAGGCAAGCTGTTTAATTTCCTCCCCTATTCCAAGTTGTGAAATTGCATGTTTTCATCAGTTGTTTTGTGTCTCCATGTTAGAGTGTTAATGATAGAGGATGTTAATCTTTAGCACCCTAGCGTCCAGTAGCCCTGGACAGACTCAACCTACAAATTTGAAACCCTACCTATAGCCATTTTTTAAATGCTGAATATGTCACGTCCATCTACACATGTTGTTTTGCCGGTAAAAGTATCGTATGTTAGATTACAAGTAGATTTTGAACGATTTTTCTTCTTATTACGCCGATTGGAGCAAGTCGACTTTTTGCAAAAGGTGAAGTAGGTTGTTGGAAAAGATCGTTATCGAGTAGATCTGTTTATTTTGTTTGCTTAGATGAAAGAACTACGTTTGAATTGGAAACTAACAGTTGTGTCGATATTGTAAACACAGTATCGATACGTTGTTGTGGTTTCCATGGATTTCTATTGGAGCGACTAGGCCTAGTGGTCGAGTCCAAATATTTTTTTGTTTTTCCATAAATGTTCACCTTCATCTTTTTATATCTCAGAAACTAACAAAGACACAACAAAAACAATAACACCCACAAGTTCTTTATTCAATTGTGTCTCTACACACAAGATAATCATATTTATTGACAAACAGAAAAGTTACAAATTTTGAAATTCAACTATCATTCAAAGCGAGATATAAAGTTGCCTCCACTACCTTCCCTGGCAATGCATTCCAAGCATTCACCAATCTCTGACTAAACAAATATTTCCTAATATCTAATCTGGACCTGTCTTTAGTCAGCTTGTAGTTATGCCCTCTTGTTATTGTGGGTGGCTGTATTTAAAAAAAAATTGTTATAATGTCATGTACTAAAGGTTAAGGAGTTAACTTGTTTTTCTTCTTCTGCGTTCGTTCTCAATCTCTCGCTACCAAGCCCTGAACAGGGCTTTGCAAGTAGCAGGATGTAGTTGGGAGAACGGAATGTGTTGTGTCACTAGTTTACAGCTTGACTGCGATATTTGCACCTTTTAGTCCGCCACATCCGTCTTCGGCAGTAGGCATTTTTTGAGTACTGGGTTAGCCTTCCCTTTTCAATCCCGTCTCCTTAGCCAGTCTGCTCTGTTGCAGCCTGTTATCCAGGATCCCCACGTAGAGGTGTAGAAGGGTCTTGTTAGCTCTGGTTCACTAGCCCTGACACTAGCAGTCAGATATGGATCGCTGACCGCTGCTGCTCATGCGCTGCTCAGCATCTTGATCCCAAGGAGTTATCAACTCAATACAGAAAAATTTAAAATTCTGACTGACCTTTAAGACAGGCTCCTTTGTTTAAATTCAAGGCTGTGGTCAATGTTATGTAACATCTGTCTGTCAGTGGTGTGGTTACTAGCCTTCCAGTATTACCCAGGTACTCATAGCTGTAGATGAAGTGTGCATTGGTCTGCCTAATGACACAGTCATCATAATCCTGGAAAAAAGAGCAAAACCATGAGTTGGGAAGTCTTCTAGCCCAGAGGGATTTGATCACACTGTTAGATCCCATGGGATCAAAGGTGCAGCAGTGAATTAGCTGACAGCAGCCTGCAACTCATAGCTAGCTACCTGCATCAGGGTCTATTTATCTATCTTCAGTCCACTTGTGTCGTTAGACGTCGTGGGGAGGTGTAATCTCCTTTGTTTAATTTATTTGGCAAGCGAAAATCCACGGGTGACTTGCCAGGTTGTTGTTGAATGCCCACAATAAGTAGAATTGCTCTTTTGTGCGCCCTAAAAAAGACGTCAAGTCGCAAGTTGTCATAGCTTTCCTCACATCCCAAGCGTGCTAATGAAGCTGACTGGGGTTCCTCCAGGCAGTTGTGCTATGCTTAGCTTCCTTTGCGTGCCATTCACTACTGTGGGGATCACGTCGATCTCTCCCTTCGTTAGCCAGGCTGTCATGAGAACAGTCAATTTCAAGGAAAAACTGCATGGAAGCCAAGGTGAGGGTCTTGGCCAGTATATTTTGTCTGACTCTGACTAACATGTCTGGTCAGTATGATGTGCCTGACCAGACATTAGTCTTCCTTCCCGACTTACCAGGTCAATCCCAGGGTCATCGACACATAACTGACCAACACCCTTTTTCGCCTCTTCTTCTTGCAAATCAGCTCCCATGAGTGATTTGCTTTTTTGAGAATTCTAGATTAGTATAGCTGAGGGACCCGTGGCTCCCCATTTCTGTCAGAAACCAGAAATATGTCTAGCTCCTTCCTGACCACAGAGGTGAGCATTCAGCCTCTAAATGGAAGCCCTGGAAACAGACTGCAACCCTGCAGCTTGGCTATGAAAATCGGGACTGCAAAATTGGTCCCAAAAAACGGCTACGTAGTAATAGTCTGAAAAATACTGCTATTTAATTGTAGAGAGTTCCAACTTCCGTAATGTACGGTTAGATACCAATAATGGCGATCGTGAAATTAGTTTTAGGTGTTTGGAAATTATTTCTTATGTTTTTTGCTCGGATTTGAAGATTGTTGGGGGAAGTCAAGTTTCTGCATCTGATTTTTCTGAGGTAGATCTGTTTAGATTGTATATTTAGATACAATAATTACGTTTATAGTTGAAGTGACAGACATAGCCATTATGGTAAACATTAATAATCCGTTGTCGGCTGTTTAAAAATGTTTATTTTTCAACTAAGGGACAGTGAAAGCGGGAAAGTCTAAGTGTGCTATTTCTTCAACACTATCCCCTTAATTCTTTTTTTTTATCTCATAAACTAACAGACACAACAAAAACAATAATACCAACAAATTCTTCATTTTGTTTATTTCTCTACTCACAAATAAATCATATCAATAGATTATCAAATAAAATGTGACAGGCTCTCAAAGTACCAAATAGCAACCATTGTTTTCTCTACCAGACTGCTGTACCGATTTTCTGTAATTTCCTAATCTGCTGCGATACCGCTGTAACCTAATTGTCGGTACTTTGCGTAGTACGTAAAAAAATGCGTCACAAACTAAAAATAACCAACCAATCGTGGTCAAACCTCATGATTAGTCATTGCAAATGTCTGCCCCCATGTGTTTGAATTGACTTTGTGTGGTTTAACGTGAAAGAATTATGAAATTCACAATGAAACGAGCAGCTGATGAACCAAGCACTTCAACAGGAAAGCGAAGTGAGTCTAGGCTTATCACAGTCCAACAGGTGATCGATACTTTGGTTGATTCAGACTCTGAGGAGTCAGAATTTCATCAAGAATACGTTTCCAGTTCAAGTGAAACAGATAGTGAGAGCTCGAGTGATGAGGAGAATCTTGAACCTTGTAGATCTAGAGCTAGATCGATAGTAAGAGAAGGGGGGGGGGGGGGGGGGGCGTGTCCCTCAAAACAGCTGATGGGGGAGATCTAGGTGGTGATAAAGGTTGGACAAGGAATTTTGTATCACCAAATACATATCTGAATTTCAATGAGGATGGAAAAGGCCCAGTGAACACTCCTGCATCTATCACAGAGGAGAGTGAACTGATTGACTTTTCATCTTTGTTTTTAAATGATACTTTCTGACAAAATTTGACAGAGAAAACCAACCTCTGGTCCCACCAATTGCATATAGCAAAGCCCAACTCCTACAATGCCAAAAATTTCAAGGATGCCATAGTGGAAGAAATGAAGGCTTTTCTCACATCTGTGTTGTGTGCATGGAAAAGAACTTCTGGTACAACTGTAACAGTTCCACGCTGAGCATGAGAGTTTAGGGCAGGGGTGATGTGGTTGCTGAGAACAAAAGTACCTGAATGCGTACCAAGGTCACTCTCTGTCTGGTCACTGCGCCAAGGTTACTCACCGTCGCAACAAAGGAAATCGGTCGGAGTTGGGGAAAGAATGTACAGGTAGGAACTGACCACTGGTGTTCCGATTTGGGCAGTGGGGGGTGAGTGACAGACGGGAGGGCAGCGGAGCTTGCTGCGATAGATGAGTGACAGGTGTTCAGAGTAATTCGTTCCAATAACGACTGAATAGAGCCATCCCCCTGAGATCCATTGGTCAGCTCTGATACGGCTTGATAGTATATAACACTAGACAAAGTTTAGTTCAAGCAGGCTGGCATGGAGAGGGGACGAGTGAATGTAGATAGAAGTCTGTTTAGCTCACCGACTTAGTAGAAGAGCGATTGATAGACTGTTGTACGAATGTTGGAGATAGAACAGGATCACTCAAATTGTATTAGGCCATTGAATCGGGGCCAGCCGCTCAAATAGGTGTGGGTGGGCATTTTGTATAGAGGTAATCTGAATGTGTGTTGTACGCAGGACACCTTGTAAACGAGGTATGTCCTGACGAGTTAAGCGAGTGTGTAGATTGACTAGGTGAGATCTAGATGTGTGTGTTGTGTGTGTAGACACAGAGGGAACGAGGTATGTTCTAGAGTTGTGTGTATACGCAGACACCGAGGGAACGAGGTATGTTCTAGAGTTGTGTGTATACGCAGATCGACTTAGGTTGAGAGATCATATGTGAGTGTACGTGGAATATATTGAATGCATTAGGTCCAGATCGCCCGCCTAAGGGGATTTGAGTGAAGAAGAGTTTCTGAGAGTGTGTTGAGGAGGCAGATCTGAGAGGGGGTGTGATGTGTGTACGGCAATAGAACTGGGTTTGGATAGTTGGGAATTCTATCAATAGCTAATGCTTAAAATTTCCGCTTTAGTTTAATATTTATATTTACATATATATAATATAGGAATATTTAGTTAAGATGATATGTATTGTATTGTGTTTGTAATTTCACTACTCATTTTTCTGGTATGAGTATTATATAATAAATATGCCACCTGCTGTGTACTATGTCATTTGCAGTGTGTGGTCATGAATGTTGTGGTTAAGTGTGGTAACGTTTAAGTTAGAATAACCCTAGGGCAAACAGTGGGATCTGCTACACAACAAGCAAAATCCTGAAGTGTCTTACAAAGACAATCCATGCAAGAAGGTGAAGAGCAACATCTGGTGCTCAGTTTGCAAGAAGTACTTCTGTGTGAAACAAGGGTCATCCTGCTGGGTGGATAAGCACACAAAGGTGGAATATTGACGCTAGATGAAAGGTAAACCTATTTTCTACAATGTCTCCAAGTTCCATCTTATTCTAACCACTTGTTTGCATGTAACTAACATTTTTCTATATCATGTTGGTTTTTTCTCTTTAATGCTCAGGAGCCCAGGTATAGGGGACAGTTAGGTTCAGGGCCTCAGGTCTGGTAGGGTTAAACAATGTGACATCCTGAAAAATTATGGAGCGGCAGGGGAAATTTTTTATGTAGAGTGGTAAAGGTTAAATAGTAACCTACTGTACCTTGTCCCAGTAATGCCTGAGCTGTGAGAGCCATTCAAATGAATTGATGTCGCATATCCCAGCCTTAAAAAGCTTCTCAATGATATCCCGACCATGTACTTCAATAATTACCAAGGAAACGATCTTTAATCTTTGTATTTTTGAGAGGTTGGTGCGGATGAGGTCTGAATATTTGTTCAGCATTAGAATCTGTAAGAAAGAAAATGTGAAATAAACAGCCACAGAACAACAAAAATTATAATAATCCACACAAACAGTTTCATGTTTTGTTTCTTCTTTGTATGCTTTCAGATGTCAACTTAAAAATAAATAAAGAAAACAGTCCGCTACAGTTGATTTTCTAGGCTTATAGGCTCTACATATGAAACCTGTATCCAAGGATGTTCAGTGGCGGTTTCATAGCAATGATTGTTTTCATGATAAAGTTGTTAACCTCATGAACAACTCTTTTCAGTCATCTATTATGACCTTACTGCTGGGTAGCCTTCTGGTCCATTAACTTGGCTCTGGACTGTTGCCAAGATCAGAACCTATGAGCCTTTCTCTTCAATTCCACCATGCTCCCTGTGATGTGCAATGGTGTTGAGACATAGGCATTAACAAAATCACTAGAGGACAACTTGAGAGTGACCCAGGCCTCCCTTGAGGGACATTTGATCAGAATCACTCTCCGGAACCAATGTTTACAAAAGCTCCACAATTCCTACATACAACGATTGCCCTTGGTGAATGAAGCAGTAATCCGTGCAGACAAGGTAAAACATAGATGGGCAGGTCACATGTTGCAACGAAACAATGGTTGATGGAGCACAGCGACAGTGAGGTAAAAAGAGGCCGCGGGGAAGACCTCCAATGCATTGGTCAGACTTCCTTGCTGTACACAACAACATCCAAGATACCTCTGGAGGCTGGCTTACCATGCATTGGACTTCTGTGGTCCAAGACAGGGTCTGTTTGATATGAAGTTGGAATCCACAACTACGCTGAGGAATGGGTCATCAAGATAAAAACTGGAAGATTAGAGTTACCAGATGAGTAGCTGGCTGAGTGGTTCGGTTGTATACAGACTCTGCAGAGTCTTTTAAACCAGTATAAAGACGTTAAGTTAGTTAGGATGTCGGTCTTCTGACCTTGAGGGCATATATTCAAAACCTATCTTGTACAATCCATGACTACTGCAGTGGCAAATGGGTTTTAATCTTTAGCCTTATAATTTCTCAATGTAGGTCAAAGCAATGGGAATTAACAGCACAATAATATATATTTTGTTACTTAAAAGATCAGAAAGCCGTGTAGCGCTGTGGTCCTGGTTTCATTCCCCAGTTGAGGCATAAATGTTTTTTCAGACAGCAACAGCTCCCGAGTCGACCCAGCCTTAAATGGGAACCAGTTCAGTCCAGGAAGTAGAAGCGGTGAGGGAGAGGAGATGGCTACCGCCCTCATATAGCCGAGTCTTTGAAATGTAAGATCGTTAACACCTCACACCCCTACGACAGTAATGCTGTGGGTTACTTTACTTTATTTTTTTTTAAAAGATCCATCGCCATGCAGTTTCGTACCAAAGTACCACTGCAGTAATACAGCCTTTATGAATGGCTAAATAATCAACATACGTGTGATGAAACAAACCTGTTTTTTCTTCATATTCTTCAAAGCTTTCATGTCACTCCTCTCATTTGCCAGGATCAGGGATTTCATTGTATCTTGTGCCCATTGAATCTGACTGGCAATAATGCATATCTGGCAAATCAAAATGCTAAATATTTTAGTAGTTATTATCCCAACAAAATAAGGTTAGTACACAATGGGATTTCAGAATTATAGTAATGAAGAAAGCCTACCTACAGTGTCTAGAAAAGAGAAGAATTCGAGATGATTTAATACTGGTTTATAACAGAATAGATAAATTAGACTAACAGGTTTTTAAAAATACAGCTGCCTACAAGAGAAAGACAGCACATTCACAAATTAATTATAGAAAGGTGCAGATTGGATACCAGGAAATATTTTTTTAGTCAGAGAGTGGTGAATGTTTGGAATGCATTGCCACAAGTGGCAAAGTCAATTAATGCATTCTTCTTTCTTCTTGGTTCATTCTAAATCTCCCACTACAAAGCCCTGAAAAAGACTTTGCAAGTAGCAGGATGTTGTCCGGAGAACGGGATGTGTTGTGTTGTAGTTTACAGCTTGACTGCAATATTTGCACCTTCCAGGCCGACATATCTAATTTCAGTAGGCATTTTTGAGTACAGGATAGGCATTCCTTTTCCTTAGCCAGTCTACTCTGTTGCAGCCAGTTATTCATGATCACCGGGTGAGGTGTAGAAGGGTCTTGGCAGCTCAGGTTCGCTGGTCCTGATGCTAGCAGTCACTGACCGCTGCAGCTCATGCACTGCTCAGCATCTTGATCCCAATTTAACGCATTCAAGAATAGATTGGCTACGCATAGGTATTTTTAGATCAAGTGAATGTAAAAGAAGCTGGTTGTATTCACATTATGCAGAGTCTTCTAAACCAGTATAAAGATGTTAAGTTTAGAACAACAGATACTTTTGCAACTGTTGCTTCTGTTTTGTGTAAACTGATGCACTTCCAGGAGCACATATACTGACTCTCACTATTCATTAAATGATGAATACACTAGGATGTCATTATCTTGTTACTCAAGATGGTGGAGTATAGGTCCACCACTACATCTGGTTTACCCTACCAGGTTTTAGGGAATCCTGGATCCAGTTATCTGAAATCTGGTTTCAGTAGCAATGGTTTTTAACATGGTGAGGTTGCTAGCCCCATGCACAACCCTCCCTCGTCGCCTGTCACAATTCACAAGGAAAGGAATAATGACTGTATTTTATTCAACCCGGGGACCACTCGAGCGTTGAGATAAATCTGTTGGGGATGATCGGCCATGTGAATGGATGGCAGAGATGCTGAACGAACAAATCTCCAAACCAATGTTGAGTTTCAACAGCCCACAGTTACTATTCAATGATGAGGCATCTCAAAAATCTGCACCTGGGACTGAAGCTTCAAACAGTCTAATTATGTAACTAATTAAAAGATCAGGCATCTGGCATCATTTCGATTTGCCAGTTCCTAACTTGTTGATAGAGAGAAACATTAGACACGGCAGGAGGCAATGCGTTGTTTTAATTAGATAGTCGGTTTTCCCCAGCCCGTGTCGCAATGCCATTTATGCATGTCACTAATTAGATGATAAAGAATGATGCCATGGAAGACACAGCTGTATAGCTAGGACGGTCCACAAGAAGGTTCAAGTCATGTTCTGAGCTTGGCCAGCCATCTGAATAGCGATGGTTGCCTTGCCCTTCCCAGTTCTTCTTCAAACCCCATCCTGACTGACCCAGCCAATCCTTTTCAATCCAGCTTGGTACATATGACACATAAACAATAATAATAGCTGCCCATCGCAAGCAAAAATAGTGACAGCATCAGATGTTTGCTGTGATATTTTTGTGTGTGTATGGATATGCGTGTGTGTGTGTGTATGTGTGAGTGTATATATATATATATATATATATATATATATATATATATATATGAATAGGGTCAAGATGGCGCCGGACATGGTCGCAGTCGATTTCCCTCTTGATAAAATGGTGTTTGTTTGTGTTTTCTATGATAACTCTCGGACTATTAACGTGATTCCTGGATATAAATGTGCCGACTTGTGAATTAAGCATACTAATGTGAAAAAAGTGATGCAAAGAAGTAAATAACAGTGTATTTTTAGTCGTGAAAGGTAGACTAATGTGTACAGTTTTGATGGGACAAAGCGTGGCCGAAACTTGACCCGGTCAAAAGATAGTGTCGCTCCGTGCTGTATCGTGACCCAGATAACGAAGAATGAATACTGAAACGAAGGAGGTCATCCTGACCCCGTTAAACAGACGGTACTTCAGAAAGGAGCTCATTGCGCTTCGATCAGCACACTACGACCCTTCAAACTCAGATCTACATCTGTTGTGTGTGCTGAAAATACACTTAACTGAGGAGGCATCGGAACTCACAAGTATACAATCAAGGCAAAAGACCAGAGGAAAGAGAGGTGGAATAAAAATACACAAACAAATGCACTCAGAAACAGATACCTCAAAGCTCCACCCCAGCGATAAAAGAGAAGGGAAGGGTTACCGAGAATGTGAGGCACACGCTGACACCATACTGTCTGCATCCGAACCCTTCACTAGAAGTCTTGACAATGTCTTGCCTCTAGAACATGTTGAGTCCGGACGAGAGAGTGAGGAAGATCCTGCGCACATCTCCCTCACTATAAACACATTGCGCAACTCACGACATCACCCTACAGATCACACCCTGACTAGCAACTCGCAACTGGCAGGGCCCCCAAACTGCAACGGCGGAACAGGCAGAAAACGATCACGAAAACTATCCATCACGCTTGCAACATGGAATGTCCGCACGCTACTGGACAACGCCAAAGCAAACAGACCCGAACGACGGACAGCACTGATCGCCGGGGAACTGGCTAAATACAACATCTGTATAGCTGCCCTGAGCGAGACACGACTGGCAGAGGAAGGGCAGATCACAGAAGAAGGCGCTGGTTATACTTTCTTCTGGAGCGGCCGCAGCAAAGAAGAACGCCGTGAAGCTGGAGTTGGCTTTACAAATCAAGACTAACATGGTCGACAAGCTCACAAGCATGCCCAGAGGAAGTAATGACCGCCTGATTACACTGCGTCTCCCTCTAATAGGAGGGCGCCATGCCACACTTATCAGTACATACGCACCCACAATGACAAATCCTCAGGAAACAAAAGATACGTTTTATGAGGACCTTGAGGCGCTTATCGCTGCAGTCCCCAAATCTGACAAACTGGTCAACCTCGGTGATTTTAACGCTAGGGTTGGCACAGACCATACAGCCTGAGAGGGGGCCATTGGCAGACATGGTATCGGAAAATGCAATAGTAATGGACTGCTCCTTCTGAGGACATGTGCCGCAAATGAACTACTCATTACAAACACAGCTTTCCTACTTCCTGTCCGAAATAGAACCACATGGATGCACCCAAGGTCCCGCCACTGGCACCTCATTGACTACATTATCATCAGACGTAGGGATCGAGCGGATGCTATGGTAACGAAGAGCATGTGTGGTGCAGAATGTTGGACCGACCATCGACTTGTCATTGTCAAGCTAAACTTCAAGATCCAGCCCAAAAATGCGCCCCCAGGGAAAGAAACCACAGAGGAGGCTAAATGTCTCTCAGCTGAAATACGAACCCACGAGAGAGGGCTTCCAGGAAGAGCTTGAGGGCAGACTATCTGAGCTTCGTTTTGAAAAGAACGACATCGAAGAGAACTGGGCATTATTGAGAAACACACTCTACGATACAGCTGTTAAACACATTGGCCCACTCACGTGCAAGCATAAGGACTAGTTTGATGAGAACGATCTGGAAATACAGGGCCTTCTCGATGCAAAACATGAAGCGCACAGGGAATACCAGAGGGACACATCATCTCCGGAAGCAAAAACTGCCTTCAATACTACTCGCAAAGCTGTCCAGACCAGGCTTAGAGAGATGCAAGACTCCTGGCTCAGCAAAAGAGCTGACGAAATTGAGATGTTCGCCGAGCGTCATGCCATCAAACGGTTTTACGAGGCACTGAAAGCTTTCTACGGCCCTCAGCCCTCTAGTAATACTCCAGTTCGCATTGCGGATGGGGTACTGCTAACAGGTAAGGTTCAGATTCTAGACAGATGGGCAGACCACTTCTGCAAAATACTAAACCACCCATCGTCCATAAATGAAGAGGCCATCCGGCGAATGCAGCAGGTGGAACTGAACCTGGCGTTGGATGAAGTCATCACTGAGGAGGAAGTCGACAGGGCAATTAGTTCACTATCTATAGGAAAAGCTCCAGGAGCTGATGCAATACCAGCAGAGGTATATAAGACAGCTGGCCCATCCCTCACCAGAAGGATCACTGAACTCTTCTGTCACATGTGGGCTGAAGGAAAAATTCCGCAGGAGGTAAAGGACGCCTCAATCGTTCACCTGTACAAAAGAAAAGGCAACCGCCAGGAATGTGACAATCATCGTGGAATATCACTACTCTCCATAGCAGGCAAGATCCTAGCGCACTTACTGCTAAACAGGCTCAACAAACACCTTGAACAAAGCCACCACCTCCCAGAAAGCCAATGTGGATTCAGAGCCGGAAGAGGAACTGTGGACATGATTTTTGCCGCTCGCCAAGTACAAGAGAAGTGCCGAGAACAAAATCAGGCCAGGTACACCACATTTATTGATTTGACAAAGGCATTTGATTCAGTAAACAGGGGGGGGGGGGGGGGGGGGGGGCTGTGGATGATAATGTCTAAGTTTGGCTGCCCCAACAAGTTCATAACAATGGTGAAACAGCTACACGAAGGCATGTGTGCTTGTGTACTGGACAGCGGTGCAATCTCTAAAACGTTTCTAGTATCAAACGGAGTAAAACAAGGATGTGTACTCGCCCCGACTTTGTTCAGCATGATGTTCGCGGCCACGATGACAGACGCCTTCAGATCACTGGAGCTTGGAATACCCATAAAGTACCGCACAGATGGCAAATTACTAAATCTCGAAGAATGAAGGCCAAAACCAAAGTGGCTGGCGACATAATCAGGGAACTTGTATTTGCTGACGACTGCGCTCTAATGTGCAACTCAGAACTGAACATGCAGGTTAGAATGGACCAGTTCTCTGCCGCATGCAAAAATTGTGGCCTGACCATAAATGCCAAAAAAACAGAGGTCATGTACCAACCAGCACCAGGCATGCCGTACACAAAACCAGAGACTAAAGTCAGCGGGCAGACGCTGAATGCCATAGACAAATTCACATATCTGGGCAGCACGCTGTCCAGATCTGTCAGCTTAGACGATGAGGTGGCAAGCAGAATAGCAAAGGCCAGCACAGCCTTTGGTAGAACGCGCTCGATAGTCTGGGCACGTCATGGCATCATCGTCAAGACCAAACTCAAAGTCTACTGTGCAACCATCATTCCAACCCTACTATATGCTTGCGAAAGCTGGACTGTATACTCTGGACATGCAAGGAGGTTAAACCACTTCCACACAGGTTGCCTGAGGGGAATATTCCACATCCGATGGCAAGATCGTGTCACTGACATCGAGGTTCTCTCGAGGGCTAACATGCCCAGCATTCATGCACTGATAGAGAAAGCAAGACTAGGATGGGCTGAACACCTCATCCATATGTCAGACGAGCGGCTCCCAAAGAAGCTTCTCTATGGCGAGCTGAGAGAGGGATGGCTCGAGAGAGGGCACCCAAAGAAACATTTTAAAGACGATCTGAAGGACTCACTGAAAAGTTGCCTGATAGACATCGACACCTGGGAATGTCTTGCGCAAAACAGATCTGACTGGAGAAGCGCAGTCAAATCGGGTGTAGCTGCCGGTGAAGACGACCGTGTTGTGAAAGCCCAGTGCAGACAGGAGACGCGGAAATCCCGAGCAACGGGAACACCATCCCCTTCTATAAACCTCATGTGCCCGATATATAGCAGATGCTTTCGTGCTCGCATTGGCCTGTTCAGCCACATGCGCATCCACACCCAACAGGGAAATCTGTGACAAGGATGATGTCGGCGGTCCTCATCGACAACGATGGACAGCTATTAATTAATTATATATATATATATTCTTTTGGCCCTACAGATTTATTGTTGTTGGGGTCTTGACTGCGATTTCATTCATCAATTCTCTTGTTGCCCATAGTTTCTTCAAGACTTCCATATGTTTTACAGTCATATTTATAGACCAACAAATAAAAAGGTTACAGGCTCTCAAAGTCAACAACCATAGCAAAACGTGATGTGGTGAAAAATAATGCAGCTGTAGTAGAAATTGCGCCAATTTTAATGTTGGGTGGCAAAAGTTAAAATAGTACAGTGGATACAAAGGCCAGTAACATGGTCATTTAATATGATTATAAAATAATATGCACTGTATTATAGATCAAATATGCATTCTACCATCACATTCCTGGCATTGCAATTAATTTGTAATAACTTTTGCGTGTCCAAGCACCATTTTATACTTCATGAATCCAGTATTCAGCAACATGCCTTATCATTTGCCCCCAGCATGTCGCACCTATTGTATGTTTCCTGGAGGTTGGCGCAGGTCTCAGGTAGTTAGGGCCCTTTATTGTGTCGCAGTCACGTGTGTCCTCTTTTGTGTATAACCATCGTTTCATATTCCTCTTACACCGTGACAGATCAGTTCACAGTCATATGTGTCATCTTTTGTGTATTCCCATCGTTTCATATTCCTCTTGCACCGTGATAGACCAGTTTGGAGTCTGTTCAGCGACCTCCATGTTGTGTATGATAGAGGAAGTCCGGGGTCAGATTCCTCCCGAAGTTCCAACTCTGGAGTCTGCATCAATTCGTGCCATCACTTGATACTGCGGCTTTCAGGGATTGTCTGTATCAGCTTTGTTGATTTTAGGAAGCTATGTCTGGATTTGAGTATTTTGCTTTGTACCTGATGTCCAAACATTGGTTATCTTGGGTCATGTTCCTGTTTTTCTGGCTTGTTTTCTGCTGCAACGCTTCTTTGTATCTCGGGTAATGCTTTACCAATTATGGGGCATATTTTATCAATAGAGGTGGGTTTTAGGCACCCTGATACTATCCAGCCCTCCAAACTAGTTTCGAATGGGCAGAGTTTTTCCAAGACTAGTGCAATGTATTCAGCTACGGAAAAACACAGGGCAAGTGCCAATGACTGAAGGACTGATGGCTGTGACCCCCCCTATGTACTTTGTACTGTATACAAGAGACATGAGATGCACATGTTGCTTGTAGGAAACTGTTAATTTGGCTGTTTTATAACACCTGTTACTTTACGTTTTCCAATCAGGATACTGACAAATGTGAGACCAACTGCAGTGGTGATCCTAAGCACATTAATTAAGGGGTCAACTGCAGTGGTGATTCTATGCACCTTAATTAAGGGGTCAACTGCAGTGGTGATTCTATGCACCTTAATTAATGAACAAACTGCAGTAATGATTCTTTGCTCATTAATTAAGGGGCCTAATGCAGTGGTTATCATATGCTCATTAATTAAGGGATCGAATTCAGTGTTGATCCAATGCTCATTAATTAAGGGATCGAATTCAGTATTGATCCAATGCTCATTAATTAATGGACAAACTTCAGTGGTGATCCTATACTCATTATTTAAGGGGCCAATTGCAGTGGTGAACCTATCCTCATTAATTAATGGACAAATTCTAATGGTCAATCTTGACAACTCTGATATTCTGAACTCTATTTTAATCTGTATCTATGGCAAGATGCAAAAGGGAAAACACGCAAAGGGAGGAAAAAAAAAAGCACTTCAAAGTCACACTAAAAACATCTCTAAAGGCCTTTAGCATAAATCTCGAAACATTGGAAGATGCTGCAAAAGACCATACAACCTGGCACACAACTCTCCATAGAGGAACAGCATTCATCCAAGGCATCCAAAAAGGCTGCAGTCGAACAATGGAGACAGAATAGAAAAGCCCCTGAAATATCACCGCCTCACAAAGCAAACTTTACATGCCCTCCTTGCCTGCAAGTATGCAGATCCCATTTTGAACTCGTCAGCCACATTCGCACCCATACACAGCCCTGACTCACAGAATACACAACTAAAGGGACTAGATGAATGAAAAAAAAGGTCTTCATCACCTGTATTGTACGAACAACAAATATAATCTGTATGTATACTCAGTTCGATGTTCCCCCAACGCATATTATACGGTGAACAACAGTATACACACCTGGCCCGGCCAGTCCTTGACCCACTTATCTCTCTTGTTCAAGTTCTTTTTCAGTGCTGCTCTACTTTGACGAAGAATATCCCTTAGTGTTATCCTCATACTCCTCTCAATGTCAACCAAATTTGACTATGGCAAAAAACGATTTAATACTTCTGAATTAGGAGATTAAATAATGTGAAATGAACACACAAGAATATTCATTAATATCTCATGAAATACATGCTTGCGCAGAACCTTGTTATGTGATCCGTTACAATGCAAATCCGCTTATGGCGTGATGCAAATATGGCTCTTAATTTTATTAAATGGAAGGTTTTTTTTTGTCAATAAACAAATTAAATTTCTTCTGAACAAGTGTCAAGTCTTTTCTATTGCATTACTCTGAAAAATGGTGAACAACAAAAAAAAAAAAAACATAAAAGATACCGACTTTCATAAATGGTTGCAATTATTGAGAGCTGGATAATTTATAAACATCTTGGAAATTCCGTATATCTTCTTTTTCTTCTTCAACACTCATCCCGAAAAGGACATTGTGAAAGAGCTTACAGTGAGGCTGCGGTATCTGCACCTTTCGGCACATCACATTTGATTTCAGCATGCTTTTTTGACTACCTGGTTTACCTTCCCATCGCAATCTCTATTCTTTTAGACAGATTGCACTGGTGCAGTCTGTTTCCAAAGAGCCACTTGGATGCGGAATAGGGTCTTGATCAGCTGCCATGTATCCATTCAGGGACATTGAGAGAGTTGTAAGTACGAGGCATGTTAAAATGAAACCGGATCTAACTGCACCAAGTGAACATATGTACGATGCGCATGATGAATTCACTTTTGATGAAATAGCACATACCAACCGTCAAATTTGCAACATTTCATTATTCTCCAACTCATAGTTTCTTCAGCAGGCATCTTCTGGCACTTTAATATGCACCTGACCTGGTCTTGGAAGATCTTTCGTTAACTAACATCCTTCTTTAAACATCGTTGTCCAGTTCTTTACTGTTGTCTTCGACACACTTTTGTCACCATACACTGCCTACATTCTGCTATGAATATCAACATCCTTGAGCTGTTAAAAACCGAATCACCACTCGCTGATCAACTCTGGACAGATTCTGTATCACACCTGCAATGTTCTCAGCTGTCTGCTGAGGAAACTATGAGTTGGAGGATAATGACATTTTGCAAACTTGACGGTTGGTATGTGCTGTTTACATCAGAAGTGACGTCATCATGCGCATCGTATGTATGTTCCCTTGGTGCAGTTAGATCAAGTTTCATTTGAACACGCCTCGCAGATTTTTCTGTAATCTACATGGGACACAAGCAATTTGTATTCATCATTGTTATTTGTTAGCTAGTTTTTTGATGTTCTTTGTCCCTAGTCATAATGTAGGTAACGAGCTTGAGGCAGACGAAATAATCAGAATTGGAAAGGCAACAGGGGCATTCCTGACACTAAACAAGATATGAAGATCCATAGAAATCACGATTCACACCAAAGTTAGAATATTCAATGCCAGTGTCAACTCGGTGTTGCTGTATTGAGTGGAGACATGGAGAAGGACCAAGGTCCAAGGACTCCAGTCCTTTGTTAACAGATGCATAAAGTGGCATGACATGGTGAGGCATGAAGACCTATGGAAAGGAGTCAACAACAGCCATTAGAACAACAAATTAGATGAAGAAAATGGTGCTGGATAGGACACTCGCTGAGGAAGGCATAATCTAACATAGCCAGACAGGCTCATACATGGAATCCTCAAGGGACGAGAAAGAGAGGAAGATCCAAAAATACGGTGAGAAGAGAATGTGAGAAGGAACTAAAATTAAATAATTACACCTGGAGAGAGGCAGAAATAGCAGCCCAGGACCGTGTCAGCTGGCAAGATGTTGTCGAAGGCCTATGCACTGAGAGGAGCGACGTGCTTTGATTGAGTGATAATGTAGGTCTTGTTTACATTTCTGTTCCTGGGCTGTGTCTCAGCTTTGTGTGTCAGACTGATAGTTATTTTTTTAGTTGTCAAAATGTGAGGTGTTGGCCAGAATAGCACAGACAATAGCGGCGCTTGCACGGCTTAACAAAATCTGGCAAGATAAACGGCTAGCACTATGCACGAAAATCAGATTAATGCGTACGGGATCAAGACGCTGAGCAGCGCATGAGCTGCAGTGGTCAGCTACCCGTAGCTGACTGCTAGCGTCAGGGCCAGCGAACCATAGCTGCCAAGACCCTTCTACACCTCCACGTGGTGATCCTGGATAACAGGCTGCAGCAGGGCAGACTGGCTAAGGAGAAGGGATCGAAGAGGGAATGCTAACCCGGTACTCAAAAAATGCTTGCTGAAGTCGGATGTGTTGGACCGAAAGGTGCAAATATCGCAGCCAAGCTGTAAACTACAACACAACGCATTCCGTTCTCTGGACTACATTCTGCTACTTACCCTTTAATGGTTTGGTAGCGGGAGATTGAGAACGAACGAAGAAGAAAAAGAAGAAGATTAATGCGTACACTGGTCCTGTCAATATTCCTCTATGCTTGTGAGACATGGACAGTTACAGCTGACCTTCAACGAAGGATACAGATCTTGGAGATGAGATGTTTCCGAAGACTTTTAAATGTTACGTTACAAAGATTGAGTTAAAGTAAAGTAAAGTATCCCATAGCATTACTGCCGTAGGGGTGTGAGGTGTTAGCGATCTCACATTTCAAAGGCTCGGCTATATGAGGGCGGTAGCCATCTCCTCTCCCTCGCCGCTTTTACTTCCCAGACTGAACCGGAACACATTTAAGGCTGGGTCGACCCGGGAGCCATTGCGGTCTGAAAAAAACATTACCGCCTCAACTGGGGAATGAACCCAGGACAACTCAGATGCGAAGCCAGCGCACTAACCACTGCGCTACGTGGCTCCCTAAGATTGAGTTACAAATGAGGAAATACGAGATAGAATTACAACAGCAATAGGGCCTTTTGAAGACCTCTTGGCAACTGTCAAAAGAAGGACACTCTCTTGGTACGGTCACATATCGAGATCAAATTGTCTTGCAAATACAATCCTCCACGGAAAGGTGCATGGCAGACGACGAAGAGGTCGTCCCAAAAAGAGATGGGAGGACAACATAAAAGAATGGACCAATCTCTGACCAGAAGAGTCACAGGCAGCGGCTGCTTAAAGAGAAGGGTGGTGTTGTGTTGTGAGGATGTCTTCATGTGTGCCTCAACGACCTCACCGGTTACGGGATGACCTGACCTGACTGACAGCAGCTTTGATTTATTTTTTGCCCGATATATTTTCCCCAATTTATCTGTACCTTTTTACCTTCAAAAGGTAACGTTAACTTATCTCATTCACTCCCAAATATTTTGGACCTCTGGACACAATTTAAAAAAACGTAAAACTGAAACACAGCATCACTTAGTTGCGATCTATTTGTCTTCAATAAATGTTAACTAAAATAACACATATTATACACCAAACTGTTCACAATTGAGGCTAGAATATAATGGAACACACATATTTTACAAATGGAGGTGTAAATTTGTGTTTGATGGATTAAAGTTGCATAATCGTTTATTATTTTTAAAAATTATGAACAAAAAGTTTCCCCTCATCAATACATAATTCAACTTTAAACCAATATACAAATAACATAATGAATTTCTATTGACGGTAATCCTCAAAGGACGATGTTCTGAAAGTTGCGCCTAATTTGGTGTAGTTGTTTTCACAGTATTTACATTTTACTGAAGGCACGTGAAGTTGAAAACGTGTTAAAAAATAAAAGCTCCGATCAACATCAGCGTGAGTGTTTACAATTTACGCACACATGGAAAGAGTGTCTTTGTTGTAATCAAAATATATATTCACACATTTATATTATACACACTAGAATGATTGTGCAGTAACTTGAACCTTAACTGAATTTGTGAACTGTTATTACCATTGTTTGATAGAAAAGAGTAGATTTAGTTTTACTTTCATCGCTCGACTTAGAACTAAGATTACATAAATAAATTGAAACTGCACTATCATAACGATCGATATCTTCATCATCACTACCATTAGCAATAATATAATCTATCTATTCCAGAGCTTGTACTGAAAACTCTATTTGGTGTGGCTGAAGGTGCATGGGATAGCTTCAAAGTTGCTCTCTGAAAAAAAAAAGATATTTTCCAAGTTACGAAACTAAACATTTTTTCAATGAAACTCAAGTGAACTCTTCCAGAAAGTTAAAGTGCAAAATCTGGACTATCGCCAATAGGAGAACTAGAAATTGGAAAATATGCGATTTTGTGAACACAGTAGCAAAAGCCGATACATCGGCTTCTGGGTTTTCTAGAAAAAACCGGAAGCCGATGTATCAGCTCGTGGGAGTAAATGAGTTAAATTAACTTAACGTCTTTATACTGGTTTAGAAGACTCTGCAGAATCTGTAAACAACCAGTTTCTTTTACATTTCTTTCCTCTAAAAGCTATTTGCATCCAATCTATTCTTAAATGCATTCATTGTCCCTGCCTCCACTATTTCCTGTGGCAATGCATTCCAAGCATCTGACTATAAAAATATTTTTAAATATCTAATCTGGACCTTTCTTTAGTTCATTTGCAGCTATGCCCCCTTGTTCTTGTAAGTGATTGTATTTTGAAAAACTTGTTATAGTCTAATTTATCCGTCCTTTTATTATCTTATAAACCTGTATTAAGTCACCTCAAATTGTTCTCTTCTCTAGAACACTGTAGGTCGGTTTTTCTGAGTCTTTCTTCATAACTGTAATTCTGGAATCCCACTATCAGCTTTGCCGCTCTTTTTTGTATTCTTTCCAGCATGTTTATATCCCCTCTATGATAAGGACTCCACACCTGTAGACAGTACTCCAATCTAGGTCTAACTAATGCTTTATACAGTTTGACGATCACTTCCTTGCTCCTATGTTTAATATTTCTTTTTATCATACCTAACATTGCATTTGCCTCTTTCACTGTTACTTGAACTTGCTCGCTCACTTTCCATGTATGATCTATTATAACCCCTAGGTCCCTATAACCCTGCTGTTAGGATGAAGTGAAAGAGAATTTATTGTACGAGGTCACAATTGTTTATAAGGAGGGTGGGGTGGACAGCTCCCTTCTCGCTGCTTTTCCTTCTCTAACAGTAAGCCAGGTACCTATTTAAAGCTGAGATGACGTATGTATCGGAATCAGAGTTGAACCTTGTGCCTTTTCCATGAAAAGTGAGTGCCCTATAACTATGTAATCAGACACATAATTTATTTTTACTGATTAATTTAACTGATTCATTTGTACCCATTTATTTTTAATGGCGAGATGTGGATCGATGTGATCCCCATAGTAGTAAGCGCCACGCAGATTCTTCTTCATCTTCTGCGTTCATCCTCAATCTCTCGCTTCCAAGCCCTGAACAGGACTTTGCAAGTAGTAAGAACAGAATGCGATGTGTCGCTAGTTTACAGCTTGACTGTAATTTTTGCTCCTTTCGGTCCGACAAGACCGTCTTCAGCATCGCCACGCAGATGAAGCCAAGCATAGCACAACCGCATGGAGGACGGTGGTCCACCTTCATCAGTATGCTCGAGATGTGAGGAAAGCTACTACAACCTGCTACCAAATGGCCTTTTCAGCGTGCACAAAAGAGTAAACTTACTCATTGTGGGCATTAAACAACATTTTTAATGATTGATCTTTACCAACTAATTTTTACTGTAACACAATGTCACAATTAATTACGACTAATTTTACTAGCTTATTTTTATCAATCAATTTTACCTATTTATTTTTGCCAATTAATTTTACCGATTTATTTTTACTGATTTATTTTTTCCAATTAATTTTAGCGATTTATTTTTACCAATTAATTTGTACCTTTTTGTAAGCAGACAATACTCTCACCTCAACTGGTCCTTCCATGTAAAAAGGATGTGAGAATTCCACATACTCTCCATCAGCTGAGAACATCCCAACAGCTTCTGTCCTTAACAGTGGTCCAGACTGATGTGGGGATAGACAGAGAGACAGGTAGTAGTAATTGATATAATAAAGTTATATTAATAAGAATATTTTTGTCTTCTTCTTTCGCCTACATACTTGGACATCTATGACTCTAATAAAGGCAAGATCGATGATTCCAGATATCTCCATTTACAGTCACTTGTTGAAGGACTGCACGCTTCTGCCGTCAATGCTTTCATCGATGTATATTCGGTAGGTCTGCAGCAGGTTTTCAGCTGTCATGGGGCCAGTGTTACAGGTATACATACCTTCTTCTTCTTTATCTTCTTCTCCTTCGGTGTTTGTCCTAGATAGGATAGTGTGACAGTGTAACGTATTTTACAGCGAGGCCGAGATATCTGCGCCTTTTCGTCCGACACATATGATTTCAGCTGGTGTTGTTGGGTACAGGGTTTGCCTTCCCACTGCGTTTCCTATACCCTTGGCCAGATTGCACTAGTGCAACCTGTTTCAAGATTCGCCACTTGGAGGCAGAATAGGGTCTTGGTGAGGGCTGGTTCGCTGACTCTGATGCTAGCAGCCATCTATGAGTCGCTGGCTGCTTGTGCCCTGCATGTAGTCTAAAGATAATTGCTTGGTCTTGCCTTGAGAGTTGTTGATAGTTATATGACCAGGGGATCTATTTCCCTAAGTGGTTTGTAGGAGTCTTTCTGCATGACAAAGACAAGAATAGTTCCACTGCCCCACAGAGAGCATGTTGTAAGAGACGATTAACTGTGTGACATGGTATAACACCGGCCATGGTTAGGTGGTTTGTTAAGAGCAGCATAGATGGCGATTGACAGGCTGCAAGTCTACTTTGCTCTAGTGTTTGAGTCTATTAAGATGAACTTGCACATCGGTTAACCACCCTTTGCGGCACTTGTCCCAAAGCAGCGGAGTAATAAGTTGCTTGAGTCCAGCCCTCTAAGCAGGACACCCTTTTCCCTGCCACATCCAGATCATGCCAGAGCAGGAACCTGCACAGGGACAATCACCCGTGTAGAAGCACAGGTCAACTAGGATTATGACCTATTTCCCATTTTGATCTAAAGATGGCTTTAATAATTGTTTTGGTCTCTTATTGTGCTGTTACGATAGTTTTTGCACTTTGGTTTTTCTCTTCTGCCTCATACAATCACCACAAGTCTAACCATATGGTATTCAAAAAGTATAATTGTATATCCGTTTTATATGTTCCCATCTCCTTTTGATATTTTCATCTTTCTTTTATGGTGTTAGCTTATATGTGCATTCTCAATAGCCCCTGAACAAAGCTTTTTGGTCAAAATATTGCTTTAGCTCTTGGTTTCATCCAAGCACTGTTTCTGAATCATACGTTCATGGTTTTTTTTTTCTTTCATCCCAGCACTGTTTCAGAATCATACCCGTTCATGTTTTTTTCTTCTTCATCCCAGCACTGTTTCAGAATCATACCCATTCATGTTTTTTTCTTCTTCATCCCAGCACTGTTTCTGAATCTTACCCGTTCATGTTTTTTTCTTCATCCCAGCACTGTTTCTGAATCTTACCCGTTCATGTTTTTTTCTTTATCCCAGCACTGTTTCAGAATCATACCCGTTCATGTTTTTTTCTTCATCCCAGCACTGTATCAGAATCTTACCCGTTCATGTTTTTTTCTTCATCCCAGCACAGTTTCAGAATCAAACCTGTTCATGTTTTCTTCTTCATCCTAGCACTAGTCTTAGTCGACCTGTACATCTACAAGGGTGGTTGCTCTTGTGCAGTTACCAACTCTTGTGCGAGTTGGAGTTAGCTGGTAGGTGTGTTTCCCTGCTTAGCAGACTTGGCATTTTTTGGTTTTGTGCTGGTCTCATCTCAGTTTCCAGTCAATTCTGTCTCGAGCACGGGTTGTCCAGTGGATAGCTAACTTGTTTGTTTTAAGATTGCGAGTGTTGTGTAGCTCGAGCAAAACTTGCCATGTAGCGGGGGAGTGGTCTTTTTTTTTTGCAGTGCTGGTACCACAGAATGCTCATTGTGCTTCAGCATTTGCCTATCCTTCTGAATGCATGGCCAGCCCAGCAGTGCTTGGAGTTGTTGGCAAGTTGTTGCAAGCCCATCTGGCGCTGTTACCTAAGTGATAGGCCCACGAGATGGCACTCAAGCAAGGCATGTGTTGTCCTTAGCTGGTTCTCCCTGGCTTTTGTCAGAGACCAGGTTTCACTTCCATAGCACAGCGCTGGTAGGCCCCCGAGTCGAATAGATCTGCTCGTAGTCTGGTGTCTCTTGTGACATCCATTGCCATCTTTATTGAGTTGAAGGCAGCCCAGCCTGCTCTTTGGGCTCTGGAAATCTCAGATTTCTGGTTATTTTTCATGTTGAGAAGATGGCATAGGTAGATGTATTTGTCAACATGCTCCAGTGGTGTATCATTTAGAAACATGGAGCTGGGCTCCGGATAGTGGTTGCGCATAACTTTCGATTTATGTATGACAGATGTTCGCGACAATACATCAAAGTCGCGGCATTGTAAGAAAGTTTGCAAGCCAATATATCGGCTCTACAGAGTGAATCAGTTAAAGGTGGTTCTATTATTAGAAACGCTAAAAGAGGAATGTGTTCCATGTAGGGAGGTAAACCCCAAGCGTAAAAAGTGGATAACTAGATTTGTAGTGAAATGTAGAAGAGCAAAAAATAAAGCATGGCAAAAATATATAGAGGCAGGTAAATCAAAAGAAACATATGTAAAATATTTGGACAAGCAGAACATATCTCAGAAAGCGAATAAAACAGCAAAAATAGACTTTGAAAAAAAACTTGCTCAGAGGATCAAGACTGACAGTAAAAGCTTCTTTTCTTATGTTAGAAATAAACAAAGAACGAAAGACAAAGTAGGCCCTCTCATAGACAGTACAGGGAAAATAATAAGTGAGAATAGGGAGGCTGCTAATCTGCTTAATCAGTACTTTGGCACAGTCTTCACAAAGGAGGACTGCTCCGGGATCCCAGAGCCTATAGATATTTTTCAAAGAGACATGGATACAGCGGGATTAAGATCAATCTGTATTACAGAGGAAATGGTTTTTAAAAAATTGGAGGGGTTGAAAGTGAATAAATGTCCAGGTCAAGATGGTATTCACCCAAAATTGCTGTATGAAATTAGAAACCAGCTAGCAAAACCATTGGCTATATTATGTTCTCAATCACTTACAAAAGGGATTGTTCCACGGGATTGGAAAGATGCAGGAGTGATCCCCTTATTCAAAAAAGGCAAAAAATCAGATCCGGCAAATTATAGACCGGTGAGTTTAACGAGCATAGTCTGTAAATTGTTAGAGTCAATAATCAAAGAAAACATTGTAATGCATTTAGAAAAATTTAATCTAATTAGAAATAGTCAGCATGGGTTTACTAGAGGGAGATCATGCTTAACAAATCTATTAGAATTCATGGAGGAGGTTACTAAAATCATAGATAAAGGGGAGCCAGTGGATGTTATTTATCTAGACTTTGCAAAGGCCTTTGATAGAGTACCTCATCAAAGATTATTTCGAAAGTTAAAATCACATGGAATAGGTGGCGAAGTTGCCAAATGGATTGAAAATTGGTTAACAGGAAGAAGGCAGAGGGTGGGCATAAATAAGGAGTACTCTGAGTGGAGTGAAGTGAAAAGTGGTGTGCCACAGGGCTCGGTTTTGGGACCAATTTTGTTCTTGATATATATAAATGATTTGGACATTGATATGAGATCCATGATTGCAAAATTTGCTGATGACACAAAACTATGCAGTAGTGTCTCATCTAAAGCGGAAGTGGATATATTGATGTCGGATTTAGATAAAATTCGAGAATGGTCTGTAAGCTGGCAAATGGAGTTTAATGTAGATAAATGTACAGTCATCCACATGGGTAGATCCAATATGGAACATAAATACAGAATGGGAGAAAACAATATTAGAAAGATAGATAAGGAAAGGGAACTAGGGGTTATAATAGATCATACAGGAAAGGTGAGTGAGCAAGTTAAGGTAGCAGTGAAAAAGGCAAATGCAATGTTAGGTATGATAAAAAGAAATATTAAACATAGGAGCAAGGAAGTGATCGTCAAACTGTATAAAGCTTTAGTTAGACCTAGATTGGAGTACTGTGTACAGGTGTGGAGTCCTTATCATAGAGGGGACATAAACATGCAAGAAAGAATACAAAAAAGAGCGACAAAGATGATAGTTGGATTCCAGAATTACAGTTATGAGGAACGACTCAGAAAAACAGGCCTACAGTGTCTCGAAGAGAGAAGAATTCGTGGTGACTTAATACAGGTTTATAAGATGATCAGAGGAATCGATAAATTAGACTATAACAAGTTTTTTAAAATACAGCCACCTACAATAACACGAGGGCATAGCTACAAGCTGATTAAAGAGAGGTCCAGGTTAGATATTAGGAAATATTTGTTTAGTCAGAGAGTGGTGTCTGCTTGGAATGCATTGCCAGGGGAGGTGGTGGAGGCAGGGACAGTTAATGCGTTTAAGAATAAACTGGATGCGCATAGATTTTAGAGCAAGGTGATGTAAATGTAACTGGTTGTATACAGACTCTGCAGGGTCTTCTAAACCAGTATAAAGACGTTAAGTTAAGTTAAGTTATAGCAGACACTACCGCTGTGGAGAGAAACTTTACTGTACTCTGTCTTAGCTTTTGTTCAAGATGTGCTGACCAGTTCTCATCCCTGCTGCCTTTGCTACAGTGACGGCAAGCCAGATATCCATTTAATAATAATGATAGTTATCCATTGCAGATGAAGATGGAGGTAGCATCAGATATGTGTAATCAAAGGTAACTGCATATGACTGTACAGTCTGGCCAGGGTGTGAAAAACTTTACTGCACATGAACTGTATTAGTAATTGGTCATCACCATGCATAACTCGCTTTTTGTCGTGCCAGACTATGATTATCTGCTCGCAAAGTGATATCATTGTGTGATAGCAGTGTGCCAGACTAAGCAGTCCAGAGCAAACTGATTCCAGAAAGCAATATAAATGAGGTAGAGGTTCAGAGATACTTTCAGAGAGTCTTTGTATCATTTCTTCTGTTCTCCCTACAAACAATAGCGTATTTAAGCAAAAATTCCAGAACGAGATGCGATGTATGGGTTAGATGATCCATTACAACATTATTTTGACCTACGCATCATGTCTCATCCAGGATTCTTTGCTGTAACATGCCATTAGATAGGTCTGTCACACCCCATACTCCCCAGACATGACTTCCTACAACTTTTGGCTCTTTTTGAACTAAATAAGCAACTTTGTTTGTTTTTTCGCAGACTAAGCTCAGATACTTTTTGATCATCCCTCGGATGTCTGTTACTTTTCTCATGTAGCCATTGACTGGATTATGAAATTGACAACACCGACCAACAATGCTGCAACTATATGGACTTCGACAAAACAATTTAATGATCTGGATTTTGCCATTGGCTTGACTTTTCTGTCCCATTTCCAGGATCAAATGCAAAAATACATTAAGTATATTTGATGAGTAATCCCAGACTTTAGGTCTGCAAATACCTTTGGCCAAAAACAGGTTTTGAGATTCAATGGAACTACTGATGTTCAGTTTGTATTGGGTGATGCCCTTCTACAAGATGTGAACTCCCTCATATCCTGGTAGCAATATAGACAGAATGGAAGAAACGGATATCAATTTCATACTATTGAAACAAAAGGTAAGGAATTTTTTCATTGTATTAGGCAAATCATGAAAATCAAAAGAAATTAAATCCAATGTGAAGATATCAATCTTCACCTCCAATGTAAAGTTAGTTCTACTGTATGGCTCTGAAACATGGACGTAACAAAAACATAAATGAAAAAGGTACATAAAATGGTGTATGCACAGAATAGAGGGATTTAAATTGGAAGCAGGGATGTGTGCTCGCACCAACCCTCTTTGGAATCTTCTCCATGCTCCTATCGTATGCTTATGGCACGTCTGTAGATGGTGTTTATCTACACACCAGGTCAGATGGGCGGCTGTTTAATTTGTCCTGATTGTTTGCAAAGACCAAGGTGAGGACAGTGCTCATTAGGGAGATGCTATTTGTGGATGATGCGGTTCTAGTGACCAATAGTGAGAAGACCCTATAGAGACTGGGAGACAGATTCGTTGAGAGGTGTGAGCAGTTTAGACTCACCATAAGCCAGAAAAGACAAAGGTCTACTGGCGTCACTCTAGAGGTCGTCAACAGCTTCACTTATTTGGAGTCTGCCATCAGCAACACTCTCTGAGTACCATCATGGCCTGCCTGACGAAGAGAGTTTGGGAGAACACTGTGCTGTCTTACTATACCAAGGTCCGGGTTTATCAGACCTGCTTTCTTGGCACTCTCATGCATGGAAGTGAGACTTGGAGTACTTACACTAAGCAGGAATGGCGGCTCAACACCTATCACCCGAGGTGCCTATAACATATATTGGGGATTGGGTGGCAAGAGAGAGTGCCACATAATGTGGTCTTACAGCGAGCAAACACTCACAGCATGTACACGCTGTTGAGCCAGCGACGTCTTCGATGGTTGGAGCATGTTTACCGCATGGAAGATGAGAGGCTGCCAAAGATTATTCTCTCCATTGGAGTTAGAAGAATCGGCCGTCCCACACTGCAATTCAAGGATGTATGCAAGAAGGATATGATGTCATGCGACATCCCATCCGAGGGCTGGAAAACAAATTGCTTAGGATCGAGCTGTTTGGAGACAGTCAGTTGGAAGGAGCATAGTAGCTGCCGACACTCACAGAGACCTTCTGGCTGCAGAGAAAAGAGAAAGACTGAAAAGATCAAGGAACAGCCAGACAAGTCAACCTCCTCAGTATGGTTGTACGATCTGTGGTAGGAACTGTCATTCACATATAGGACTTTACAGCCATAGCAAACAGTGTCGAAATACAGAAGACAGAGCTGGACAAAACTCACAGGGCACCACGCACATAGTCTACAGAGATTGAGACACTCTTTTGTGCACCCTGAAAAGGACGTTAAGTGGCTGATGGGTCACAGTAGCTTTCCTCACATACAAAGCGTGCTGATGAAAGTGGTCCGGGGTCCTCCAGGTGGTTGTGCTATGCTTGGCTTCATCTGTGTGTCGCTCACTACAATGGGATCACATCAATCCCATACCTCGTTTGTCAGGCTGCCATAAAAATAGCCCGTTTCCAGGGAGGACTATTGGGAAGCCAAGGTGAGAATCTTGGCTAGTATATTTTTCCTGACCCTGACTAACATGACTGATCAGTATGTTTTGCCTGACTAGACGTTAGTCTTCCTCCCCGCAGTAAAAGTTTAGATCGATTGATATTTCCACGATTATAACTTGTTAATGGAGAAGCTTCTTTTTCTTCTTCTATAGCGTCTATCCTGAAAAGGAAGTAGTAATGTTGTATCGTAGTTTACAGCAAGGCTGCAATAAATGAGCATTTTGACCTGATGCATCCGGGTTCACCTGGTTTGTTTTTAGTGTATCAGGTTGCTCTTCCAACTGTTATTCTTATTCTCTTAGTCAGACCACTCTAGTGCAGCCTGTTTCCAGGGATGCTTCTTGGTGGAAGAAATAGGGTTTTGGTCAGCTCTGTTTTGCTGATGATGATGCAAGAGTCAGAAATAAGTCGCTGGATGCTGATTCACTGTGTTGCTACTTTGGCTCCTAACAGAGGTGTGGCAATGATCATAAATTCAAAAATTTGTCTGCTGTTTACCTAAAAGCTAAGAAAAATATATTCCTTTGTAGCCGTTGCAGCTACGTTATTTAATGTAGGACCTTCAACTCACCTTTGCCAATTTGATAAATTTGATACTGTCAAAGCACTTCTTTAGGTGAGGCTGTATGGCCTCTGGATTCCTCGACTGTCCTAAGATCTCCAGCAGGTCATCATTTGACAGGAAGTAGAACCTCGGAAATATTTGTCGTTTGGTTTCTAAGAACAAATCCAGATTTCTCCGGATTGTCTCCAGTTTTTTATTCATGATAATTAGCTGTTCTGTCAAACCTGAATTAGATATCACTGGATTACAAAGCTATTATAGCTATGCAGAGCTAGTTAATCAATAAAACCAAGTTATCAACTATGTAACAGTTCCAGCCTGAGCATAAGCGTTTAGGGCAGGGGTGATGTGGTCCGCGACTCTGAGAACAAAGGTACCTGAATATGTGCCAAGGTCACTGGCCTTCTTAAGTCAACAAAGGAAAACGGGCGGTTGGGGGAAAGAATGTGTTTGGTGCAGGTAGACACTAGGTGTTGACCACTCTGGCATTCCGATTTGGGTTGTGTGGGATGAATGACAGACAGAGGCCAACAGAGCTTGTTACGACATTTTGAGTGACAGGAATGCAGAATGAGTCGCTCCAATAACTACTAAATGAAGGTAGATCCAGCCATCCCCCAGACGTCCATTGGATAGCTCTGATGCTGCTTGACAGACAGACAGACAGACAGACAGAGAGAGAGAGAGAGAGAGAGAGAGAGAGAGAGAGAGCGAGAGAGAGAGAGAGAGAGAGAGAGAGAGAGAGAGAGAGAATTTAGCTAGGAGTCTGTTTAGCTCGCCGACTTAATAGAAGAGTGATTGACAGGCTGTGTTACTAATGTTAGTGAGACAGAACAGGATTGCTGAACCAGCATACGCATTCAAGTATTGGCCAGTCGCTCTATAAGGTGTGTGTTGGGTGCCCTGTGTTTAGAAGAGATCTGAATGTGTGTTGCACGTGCAGGACACCTTGCGAACGATGTATGTTCTGAAGAGTTACACGACAGATCGTCTAGGTGAGATCTGGATCTGTATGTGGTCGTGAATGATGTGGATGAGTGTGGTAACACTCTAGAAAGAGAATAACCCCAGTGGAAACCTGGACTCTGCTACAACTAATACATCACATGTTTTAAGTAGTTTAAATCCTTTCTGTGCTTCTGTTCAAAACATAGACTGCTAGAGAGTACCAGAAAAAAGGATTGGCCCCTCTAGATCAGACATTTTCAATCTTATTGTACTCCAGAAACGATTGAAATAATTTTCACAGGGAACACCTTACAAAAATGTATTATTATGTATAAAATCTCTGATCAGTCAGTTGTCAAAGATAATAAAATCTATGATCAGTCCCATTTTTAAAGATAATAAAATCTTGTATCCATCAGCTGTTAAATATAATCTAATCTAACATTATGATGTTTATTGCTGTGATTCAACAGGAGGATCAATCTAGTCATTATCTAAGCTTTTTTGTTTGACTTTATGTAATGATTTCAATCAATCAATCAAACGATCTCTTCATTATGGAGTACAGGTCTTTAACAAATACATGCCATGTCATCCTGTCCTGGGCCAACTGTGAAAGCTAAATCTATATCTTCCCAGTCTCTCTGATATCTGTCCTTAACTCTCCACCATGAATGAGTAGGCCTGCCTCTACTTCTCTTGCCTCTGGGGTTCTAGAACCACAAGTGTCTTGTAATGCTATCAACTGGTTTCTATGATGTATGACCTATCCAATGCCTCCCCTTCATTTCCACTGGTATCAGTCCAGTTCTCCCCCACAGATCTAAATTAACCAGACAAGTTCCCGTGACGAGCTCAATCATTATTTCGAGCTCCTCTATGGCTCTGTACAGTTTTGAGTTTAGTTTTTAATCATTAGGCCTTAAATTGGCCGTACAGGGGACAGTCTTGAAATACAGGCTTATTAGTTTCTTCATTTAGTCCACATGTGCATAAGTGGTGAAGCAGACAGTCGTAGCTTGTCTTAGTCATATTGATGATGAAGTAAACTCGAGAATTGCAAAAGTATGTGTTGCATTTGGAAAACTAAGATCCTCAGTTTGGAACCGGAGACAAATTAAGCTTATAGCCAAATTGAAGGTTTATGCGGCAGTCATCCTACCAACTCTTCTGTACGCCTGTGAAACCTGGACTGTGTACAGTCAACATGCAAAGAAGCTTGACCACTTTCATCTGGACTGCCTAATAAAACTGCTGAAAATAAGGTGGCAAGATAGAATTACAGATGTAGAAGATCATTTGCGGGCTGACATGACAAGCATCCACACAATTCTGTGCAAATGATCATGTTGTCCGCAACTCAGATGAGCGGTTTCCATAGACAATATTCTATGGCCTGATCGAGTCAGACAAGCGAGCTCTCAGTGGTCAAATAAAACATTACAAAGACACTCTGAAAGCCACACCGAAGGATTGCGAGATTGACCCTGATAATTGAGAGAACATTGTTGCTGATCGCTCTGCCTGACATAGTAAAATCTCTTTTGGCACGACACATATGCAGCAGACAAGAATCAAGGAAGCTGCACAGAAACAAGCGACACGAAAGGCAAGAGACGAGTTTCCTCCATCTGGCGGTCAGATAGTGCTTCTCTGCTCTCAGTGTGACAGATGCTTTAGGGCTCGGATTGGTTTGATCAGTCACCTATGAACCCACTCCAGGATTGACAGGTGACAATGTGTTCTTCTTTGGAAATGATGGACAAACAACAATAGTCAACCTGTACGTCTACAGGGACAGATGCCCCTGTGCAGGTCCCAGTGATGGCGTGAGCTGGATGTAGCCAGGAGAAGGATTTCCTGCTTAACGGGCTAGACTCTAACAGCTTATTAGTCCGCTGTGTTGGGAAAAGTGCCGTGGAGGGTGGTTAATTTATGTGCAAGTCCATCTTATTAGACTCACACATAAGAGCAAAGTAGACCCGCAGCCTGTTAGGTGCCATCTATACTGCACTTAACCAACCACCTAACCATGGCCAGTGTTATGCGATGTCACATAGTTAGTTGCCTTTTACAACATGCTCTCTTGTCCTTGTCATACACAAAGGCACCGGCGGACTACTCAGGAATAATTATAGCTTGTACATGTGTTTATTCATTATGTTGCGCCTTGTCCTGATTTGAAGAATGTTGATCTGTCTCAGTCAGTCGGAGATGTGTTAATCATCATTGGGTTGGTTGTGTTCTCTTATGCCAGCCTATATAACTCTTTTTCTCAAAGCATGTAGTTTCAATGTCTTTTTGTTCACACTCTCCTCCGCCTGTTGCAAGCCTGTCTGTCTGCTTGTTTCTCGGTACACCACAACGGCATGGTAGTCACTGAAGTATATAGCTCACTTTCTGATAACTACCTTGCCTAGTTCATTCCTCAGGTGTAGAAGTTCCACAGGACATGTCTGTCCACAGAATCGAAGGCAGCTCGTAAGTCTAGGTAGGCGATGTGGAGAGGACGGTTAAACTTGTGGTGCAGTTCTGTGAGGAGGCGGATGGCGAAAAAGGCATCAATGACGGAGCTGTGAGCCTTGACTGTTTGGGGCGACGATGCCTCATTAAAAGGAACTGCAGTCTGGAGAGCAGCACATGTGCAAAGACCTTGCCGGGGATGGACAGTAGGGTAATAGGTCTGTAACTGTCGCATTCCAGACAAGAGCCCTTTCTCTTGTACAGGGAAATTATTATTCTATCACGCCATGCCGTGGGCAGTTGACCACTACGTTGTCTTTCTCAGCAATAAAAGAAACAAATATTTTAGAGCCTCATTGTCTTCTTCGGCAATGAAAGAAACAAGTATTTTAGAGCCTCATTGTCTTCTTCAGCAATGAAAGAAACAAGTATTTTAGAGCCTCATTGTCTTCTTCAGCAATGAAAGAAACAAGTATTTTAGAGCCTCTTTGTCTTCTTCAGCAATGAAAGAAACAAGTATTTTAGAGCCTCTTTGTCTTCTTCAGCAATGAAAGAAACAAGTATTTTAGAGCTTCATTGTCTTCCTTGGCAATAGAACAAACTAGTATTTTACAACATAAATTGCTAACAACAACAAAAATCAGAACTTTGGCATACCTGGAAAATGAGTTCCTCTGAAAGCATTTTTGTCTGAGTTAAGTCGAATCACAATTACTTTCCAGCTTAAGTTGATGATATCAAATTCTGCTGTCTCTTCTGGCAATTGTTTTCTTATATCATCTCCAATGAATATGTTCTAATCAATCCACAAATATAACAATGTAATTCTCTTTTTCTAGCATTTGGAAAACAAACATAAAAACTCACATACAAACAAACACAAAAACACACACTCAAACAAACACAAAAACATATAAACACACACGTACAAACAAACACAAACACACACACACAACCAAAGACAAATACATACAAACAAACACACACAAACACACACACAAACTAACATAAAAAGAAACATAAAAACACACACAAACACAAAAACATATAAACACACACACAACAAACAAACACAATAATACACACACAAACAAACATGCAAAAACATACAAAAATAAAAGCACACAAACACAAAATACACTCACAAATACACAAACAAAAACACACAAACAAACACAAAAATAAACAAACACAAAAACACACACACAAACAGACACAAAAGCATACATGCAAACAAACACAACACAAATAAACACACACAAATACATTAACACAAACAAATACAAAAACATAAAACAAACAAACACACACAAAACTGACACACAAACAAACACACACACAAACAAACATAAAAACACACACACAAACAAACACAAAAACACACACACAAACAAACATAAAAACACACACAAACAAACACAAACACACACACACAAAAAAAACACAAAATACAAAAACACAGACATAAAGAAACACCAAAAAAAACCACTAAAATTCACACACAAAAAATACACATGCAAACAAACACAAAAACATGCACAAAAACACACACACCCCCAACCACACATGCAGGCTGTTTACTGTTCCAAATAACCGACTAACCAAATAACTGCACGCTAGACATTCCCATAGATTTCTCAGTCTCTCTCAGCAAATGGTAAAGGGTTGAGATATTGATGTCACCGATTGAGAGTGTCAAACTCAGCAGGATTATACTGCTCAGTTATGTGTGCAATACCAAGTGCTGGGAGACCCCCATTCTCTTGAAGGGTTCAGCAGTTCAGCAATGTTGAACATTGTCAAGCTCAACCCCTTGTACCAGAAATTTGGCGGTTGCCCGTAGATGACTCAGAGCAATGTACGTACAACTGACTGCCCAATACCATTTTTCTTCAAATGTACAATATATTTGTCATTCCCTGCTTGAAAACAGCAAATGGATCCGGCACCAAGTCAAGGCTGGGCATGGAATTGATTGTGAAAGAATACTACACAGAATTATTTAAATCCCTATACCCCTAACCATTCCTCTATCCCCCCCCCCCTCCCTCCCACAGACTTCCTGCCTTCAGAAATCCGCCATGCCCTCGATATCATGCCTCTCTGAAAATCACCCGGCATGGATGGTCTAATGGCAGAGGATCTCAAAGCCTGCGGACTACCGCTCTACCAGGCCCTCGCTCAGCGCATCTCAAGCTATCTACACACAGGTAAAATATCATCGGCTTGAAACAGTTCAAAAACGATCTTCCTACACAAAAAAGGAGACAAGGAAGACCTCAGCAACTACCAACAAATCATGCTCCTTATGGGCACCTACAGAATGTGTCCTAGCTAGAATCCGCCAAACCCTAGATGCGCTAAACCTATCGAAAAGGCTGGATTTCATTGTGCATATAGCACCATGGAAAAAATTTCAACCGGCAGCCGACTGATTGAAACCACTCGAGAGTATTAGACCCCACTTATTTACACAGTCACCAACTACAAGAAAGCGTTTGACTCGGTAGAATCCAAATTCATCTGGCAATCTTTAATAGATTAAGTGGTCAACCCAAGATACATAAGAATCCTTGCCAACTGCTGCACAAATTGCATGACTTCCTTCCAAAGACTGGTACTAGTACACATACAGAGAGGAGGATTCCATCTCGCCTAGCCTTTTTTCGTCTAGCCATATCTAGAATCCGTCACCAGCCGGTGCGTCTGGGATACCTTTGGCATCAACATAAATGGCAGGCTGCTAAATTATCTTTGCTTTGCAGATGATTTAGTACTCATCACGAAGTAGCCACATGATGCCAATGAAATGCTAGCAGCGCTTCACCGAGAGGAAAAGAAAGCAGGACTCAAAGTGACAACGTCAAGGACGAAAGTCATGCGCAATCGATTCGCTTCCTGCTACCCAGTCTTCCTAGATGGAGAGAGACTCGATGACGTGGACAAGTACATCTACCTTGGACACCTCACGCTTCATACCCAGCACACAAAAGGTCTTCACAACTTGGACATACAAGGGGCATGCCATAAGTCTTTACCCTGCGTTCTTAGTTTGGTAAGGAGATCTGCTTAATATTGCCCATTACCCGTGTTGCCATGAGACAGGTAATTTTTCAATATGACATCTTTGACGTCCCAAAAAACAGTCAGCATCATTTTTCTTGCAGATCTCTGTGCTCTTGGCTTGACACGTGTTGGTAAGCCCGTGGTTTTCCACTGCATGCTGGAAATTTGGGATTCTGGGTCATAATGGTGAACCTAAGTCTCATCTACTGTGAACATGGTCGGCAACATGTTTTTCAACCAACTGGCCACAGCAATCAACCCTCGTGTGTTTCTGTTCAGATGTCAGCAGATGCGGGACCCAGCGGGCACACACTTTTGTCATGTTCAGTCTTTGTGTAAATTTCTAAAAACTGTACTTTCATTCAGTTTTGCTGACCTAGATATCTCTGCAATTGTCATTTTCCTCTCCTGGTCAATGATTTTTTTCACTCTTGCAGCATTTTCATCGCTGCACTGAGGATGGTCTTCCTAATCTTGGAAGATCAACAACATGGGAACGGCCACACTTAAACTGCCTACACCAGTTTTTTTTCAGAAGCATACGAAGGACAGAATTCCTCAAACACTCATTCCATCTCCCTGTGTATTTCTGTAGGTGTTTTTCCCTGCAACATCAAGAATTTAATCACAGTTCTAGCCTATGATATTTCCATTGTTCTGACAAACCAGTAGAGTAGTAGATCCGGTCAATAAGGTGTGGTGCGGCATGCAGCATACCGGGTAAACCCATCAAGGAGGGAAATTCATACTTCTCAAGTTCAGTACAAATTGAATGAGCTACATATGTGCCAAATTTAAACTTTCTCCTCTTACTCCTTCATAGTTATGGTAAAGACTTATGCCAAACCCCTTGTATGTCAATTGTCTGGTGAAAGATGCAGTTATTTATGCAGACAAGATAAAACATTGCTGTGGGAGGCTAATTACTGCAAAGAACGGACGATTGTTGGAGCACAGCGACAGTAATATGGTACCCCAGAGACAAGAAACGAACACGGGGATGACCACCAACACGTTGGTCTGACTCCCTTGCATCCCACAACAACATTCATGATGCCACAGATGGGCGACTCATGATCCACCGGTCCACCATGGCCCAAGAAGAGAAGTTGGGACCCGCAACGGTGTAACCATCGTTGAAGAACAGGTCGTCCAGTAATCCAGTAATATACAAGGGCGATTTGAAAAGTTTGACCTCCAGCGCCATAACTATGACAGCAGTGTTCAGAGCCATGTGACATCTATGTGAGAATAATCTCTAATGAAGTGACTATAGGAACATGTAGTCGCATGAAGTGACTATAGGGGCATGTGCCTGGGACATGACGCATGCTCACAGCAGACAGTAAAATGGCAGCCTACATGGAAATACGGTGAAGCAGCGTGCTGTGATTGAATTCCTGACAACGGAAGGTTGTGTGCCGATCGACACGCATTGAAGAATGACTGCATATATGGTGAGGCCTGTATGGATGTCCGTACTGTCAGGAGGTGGGCATTAACTGTAAAAGGCAACAATTCAGCCATGACAAAGCTGCATGGCTTAGGTACACAGTGGACGACTGATCACAGCTGTGGATGCACAGTACCAGGCTCGCATGGACGAACTGAATCGTGCCAATCAAGCAGAAAGATATCGCCGCAATGCTTATAAATTCGATTTTAAAAGTCCATCACATTATTCATGCCACACTTGGGTATAGGAAAGGTGTGCAAGATGGACCCCTTGCATGCTGACATTGGATATGAAACAGCGGCGACAGCAGGTGTGTCAGGTACTTCTGAAACGATATAAACAGAAAGGCGATGCCTTTGTCTGCCGAATTGTCACTGTCAACGAGCCATGGGCATATCATTATGACCCAAAAAATGGGCACACACATAGGTTGCACACAATCCTACTCCGTCTTCTCATGCACCTTATTCCACTAGAACTTATTTTAATTTCAAGCTCTCCTTACATCACAAATGTGCTGTTGAAGGTGGACAAGGGTTCTCCAGGCTGTTGTGCTATGCTTGGCTTCATCTGCATGATGCTCATTACTATGGAAATCATACTGATCCCACCTTGTTAGTCATACTGCTATGAAACATCCTGTTTCCAGAAAGAACTGCATGGAAGTGAGGTGAGGTCTTGGTCACTATGTTCACCTGACCCTGACTAACATAATCAGACTGCAGATAACGAATGTGTTGGACCGAAAGGTGCAAATATCGGAGTCAAGCTGTAAATTAGCGACACAACGCATTCTGTTCTCCAGACTACATCCTGCTATTTGCAAATCCTTGTCCAAGGCTTGGTAGCTAGAGATTGAGAACAAATGCAGAAGAAGAAGAACATAGTCTGATCAATACATTTTGTCTGACCAGACATTAGTCTCCTCTCCCCAGTTAAGATAGAATAATTTAAAACTGAGTATGTAGTTTTGTCCTCTAGATGTTTGCAATCAATGAATGTTTACAGAAGCGTCAGCTAACCAGAGATGTGTTGTTGTTGTTATTATCCCATAGTTGCCGAGCAAGCTTGCTCTTATCAGTAAACATTCCTGGCATTTGAGTATTTGGTGTTTTGCTGCAGACTTCTGCCTCCCAAAGAGCATACTGGGCGCGCCTTTCTCCATGGTGATAGATGTATTTGGCTTTGCCATTTCCTTCATTGCTCATTTGGAGGTTCGCTGTGTCGATGGGCGATGAGATGGGGTGTCAGGTGGGGTTCACAGAGTACATTCCCCGCTAGTCATGGATGCTCTCATTGCAGATCACACTTCTTTATTCTGTATTTAGGTCTTTTTCCCGTGGCTGTGTCACGTCCTGGCCACTATGACTTCATGATATCCCCCACCCCTTCCCATGCCACAACAGCTCCTACTTTCCAATGATATCCAATGGCTCCGGCCCACCTCTCCACCCTTAGAGTCAGAGCATCCGGTCCTCTCGATGCACCTGGGATGTTGGGCTTGGCCCGGATCCTCTCATAGGTTGGACAAAGAAAAGTTGTGTAGAAAGACAGATGACAGATGATAAGAACATTTAACCCATGGGTGGGGTTTGGGTTGGTAATGGCCAGAGCATATTCCACTTGTAGGCGGGTACTGCGTTGTCACCATAACGGTCTCCAAACTGCTCCCCGCCTGGTTATACCACCAGGTACTCGGTCGCCTCCATAGTAAACTCAGTAAACAACAGGGTCACCCACAAGAAGGTGTTGCTATGGACACATTTGTGCAGGAGAGGTCCTATGCCAGAGGCCTGCTGTCAACCGGACAGCAGCTTCCGCGGCGATCACTGCACCCTGGATTTGAGAGGCTGTAGATTCGCAACAGCATCAATTAGATGTAGGCGGGACATTGTGCCTAGACCCTACATTGACCCGTGTTTGAGACCCTATTCCATCTCTAAGTGTGGCCCTAGAAATAGGGCTGAGAGAATTGTGATCAAACCCAGTCCCAGAAATTGTGCCATGCTGAAACCGACTGTGTCGGGTCAAAAGGCACACATATCACAAGCTCTCTGTAAGCAACAACACAACAAAATTTCATTTTCAGGATGAATGATGAAAGAACAAAGAAAGCATGTGTCTGTGCTGTGTGCTTATTGCTCAGGGGCCCAGGAGAATGCAGTTTTTTGGCAGAATCCCTGGGGAATGGAGTTTTTTGCTCAGAAGTCCAAGTAAATGGTTTATTTTTGTTCAGGAGCCTAGGGAAATTGTGTTTTTTTAAACTCAGGAGCCAAGGAGAATTGTAGCTTTTAGCTTAGGTGCCCATAGGAATGAAGTTTAATAGACTGGGTTGCTAGAGTTATAAAGGTTAAGAACAAATTAACATTATATAAAAAGGCAACGGCAAAGACCGCCGTCCATTTGTAGACGATGATGGTAGAATCAATTTTGCTAGCGCAATTTTTAGTAAGGATTAACTGCGCTACTTTTTATCCTCACTCTCTCATATCGTGTCGCCCGACCTAAGTGGCAAGTCAAGGACAAGATGACTAGGGGCGACTACGAGATGCAGGGAACTCCGCATCAAGCACCCGCAAAAAAGACGGCGGAATCCGGAGTCGAACCTCCACCACCTGATCACGAGGCCAATGGCTTTACCACTTCGCCACGGAATCACCAACAATATTTATAACAAAACATGTAATAAACAAACCTCCATATGTGTCCAATGCTTCTGTATCGTTAGCAACATCTCAATGACCTCCAAAATTATAGACAAATTCTTCTCCCAGTAGTTAACTTCCTTATCAAACGCTTTTACAAAGTGTGAGGCTTTCATCATGGTCAGATTTGCCTGATTCTCTTCAAGAGTTTGGAAAATATCTTCTGTTGAACTGAAAACAACATGCAACAAATACAATATTTTCATCATTCAAACTGACGACATTAGCAAAAACACATAGCCTTCAAAATAATACAACACTAAGGCCTTATGCTATTCCACTGGAAAAACTAATTACCTTACAAATAACATGATTCCCAAAGTTTTAAAGGTATTTCATTTGAAAAATGGGATCAAGATGCTGAGCAGCGCATGAGCTGCAGTGGTTAGCGACCCATAGCTGACTGCTAGCGTCAAGGCCAGCGAACCAGAGCTGCCAAGACCCTTCTACACCCCCACGCGGGGATCCTGGATAACAGGCTGCAGCAGGGCAGAATGGCTAAGGAGAAGGGATCGAAGAGGGAATGCTAACCCAGTACTAAAAAAATGCTTGCTGAAGTCGGATGTGTTGGACCGAAAGGTAGCGCTGTAATTAGCGAGCTGGCTTCACATCTTAGTGGTCCTGGGTTTATTTCCCAGTTGAGGCAGAAATGTCTTTACAGACCACAACGGCTCCCGGGTCGACCCATCCTTAAATGGGTACTGGTTCAGTCTGGGAAGTAAAAGTGACGATGGAGAGGAGATGGCTACCGCCCTCATTTAGCAGAGCCTTTGAAATGTGAGAATGCTAACACCTCACACTCCTACGACAGTAATGCTATGGGTTACTTTACTTGCATATAATATATCTTCTTCTTCTTTGACGATCGTCCTATAAGTGACATTACATCACGGTTTACAGTACAATTATGGCATCCAAAAAAATTATGAACTGAATGAGTTAAGACACTCAAACATTAGCTTGGTCACAAAACATGAAACGATAAACAGTATTTTTATTTAAAAAATTTGTGTACCTATGTCAAGACTTGTTCTTATCCAAGATACATGGGGGAAAAAATTATGTGTGAAATTTACTATTTAAGAAAAACCATTAATATGACAAGGAGACAGAAGGAGAAATAATAAAATTTAAAATATGGTCAGAACTATCCCTTGTGCTGAATACATAGTAAGATCAAACATATGATGGTTCAGTAATCTCATGAGAATGACAAAACCTGGTCAACTACCACTGCACACATATAACACATGAAGGTCTGGTAACAGTGAACAAGGAAGTACACATAGCAGATAGATAGATGACATAGCAAAAACAGTACAACAACATGAGCTTACAACAAGATGAGAATACAAAAAGATGAGAATACAACAAGATGAGAATACAACAAGATGAGCTTCCAACAAGATGAGCTTCCAACAAGATGAGACTACAACAAGATGAGCTTCCAACAAGATGAGAATACAAAAAGATGAGAATACAACAAGATGAGAATACAACAAGATGAGCTTCCAACAAGATGAGCTTCCAACAAGATGAGAATACAAAAAGATGAGAATACAACAAGATGAGAATACAACAAGATGAGCTTCCAACAAGATGAGCTTCCAACAAGATGAGAATACAAAAAGATGAGAATACAACAAGATGAGAATACAACAAGATGAGCTTCCAACAAGATGAGCTTCCAACAAGATGAGAATACAAAAAGATGAGAATACAACAAGATGAGAATACAACAAGATGAGCTTCCAACAAGATGAGAATACAACAAGATGAGCTTCCAACAGGATGAGAATACAACAAGATGAGCTTCCAACAGGATGAGAATACAAAAAGATGAGAATACAACAAGATGAGAATACAACAAGATGAGCTTCCAACAAGATGAGCTTCCAACAAGATGAGAATACAAAAAGATGAGAATACAACAAGATGAGCTTCCAACAGGATGAGAATACAAAAAGATGAGAATACAACAAGATGAGAATACAACAAGATGAGAATACAACAAGATGAGAATACAACAAGATGAGCTTCCAACAAGATGAGCTTCCAACAAGATGAGAATACAACAAGATGAGCTTCCAACAGGATGAGAATACAACAAGATGAGAATACAACGAGATGAACTTACAACAACACGACCTCACAATAACGAACAAAACACATGTGGCCCAAGGAAGGTGACTTCAGTTCCCCATGACACTTAATGGTACAAATGGATGGATAAAGGTAAGTAAGTAAATAATGATGTAACGAGGATGCCAGCCATTCTTAGTCATTTTCTTTGACAAGTATAGTACGATGCTGTGGTTCTCTTATTCTCTCCACCGTTATCGGTTCTAGGATCTACATGAGTAATTTTTTAAACAAATTTCACAGGTAAATTACTAGATTTTTCTCACTTGAGCTTGAAATATCCTCGGTCTCTATAAGGCACTATGTCCAGCTCTGCAGTTTTCCATACAGTGGCAATGGCTTTCAGACTCTATTTGGCATGAAAATTAAATTTGGTTTGACATTTTTCTTTAGAAGATCGTTACATTGTCAAATATCAGGCCAGAAATAAGAGTAGAACAATGCGGATCATTACTTTCTGGCTCACAAAATAAGTGCATGTAGAATGCAATACAGTTGGAGATTGAAGAGAGGCAGTCGAGACGAATAAGATTTAGTTTCCAACATGAATGTAATTTATTAGGTGATATGTTATATATTACTTCCTTATAGAAGTTGTAGTTGAATGGTCACAATTTGATGGATTACACTTTTGTGCGCCCTGAAAAGGACATTAAGTGGCTGGTTTGAGTAGCTCTGCTCACATCCTGAGCATGCTGATTAAGGTGGACCGGAGTTATCCTGGCCATTGTGCTATGCTGACTTCATCTGCATGTCGTTCACTACTATGGGGATCATGTCGATCCCTTACTTTGTTAGCCAGGCTTGCTATGAAAACAGCCCCTTTCCAGGAAGGGCTATGGGGAAGATGAGGTGAGGGTCTTGTCCAGTATGTTCAGCCTGACCATGATTAACATGTCAGGTCAGTATGTTCAGCCTGACCATGATTAACATGTCAGGTCAGTATGTTCAGCCTGACCATGATTAACATGTCAGGTCAGTATGTTCAGCCTGACCATGATTAACATGTCAGGTCAGTATGTTCAGCCTGACCATGATTAACATGTCAGATCAGTATGTTCAGCCTGACCATGATTAACATGTCAGATCAGTATGTTCAGCCTGACCATGATTAACATGTCAGATCAGTATGTTCAGCCGGCCTATTATTAACATGTCAGATCAGTATGTTCAGCCTGACCATGATTAACATGTCAGATCAGTATGTTCAGCCTGACTAAACGTTAGTCTTCCTTCTCTCCTTCTGGAAGTGAATAAGCTGACAGCAGCCAGCAACTCATAGCTGGTTGCTTACATCAGGGTCAGTGAACCAGACTTGACCAAGACCCTATTCTGCCTCCAAGCTGTGGCCCTGGAAACAGGCTGCACTAGTGTAGTCTGGTTAAGAGAATAGGAATCGCTGTGGGAAGGCAAACCCGTTACCTAAAAAAAAAAAACGCCACCTGAAACCGGATGTGTTGGATCAAAAGGTGCAGATATCGCATGCTTGATGTAAACTATGATTCAACGTCAAAGAAGAACAAAGAAACTCCCAGATTTAGCTGGGTTGGATAATATTCAAACAGTACAGGGTCACATAAAGGGGAGGAGAGTGTGAACAAGAAGATATTGAAATCTTTTGTGGAGTTTGTCCTGAAAAGAACATTTGTGACGTTATGTCGTAGTTTACAGTGAGGCTTCGATACCTGAGCCTTTTGGCCAGACACATTCAATTTCAGCACATCATTTTGGGGACTGGGGTTTCTCTTCCCTCTTCAATCCCTATCTCTTAGTCAGGCTGCATGGTTGTAGTCTGTTTCCAGTGCCGCTACTTGGAGGTGGAATAGGGTCATTGTTAGATATGAAATCACCTACTTTGAGAGGGGAGGAAGACTAACGTCTGGTCAGGCGAAATATACTGATCCGACGTTAGTCAAGTTCAGGCAAAACATAATGGACAAGACCCTCACCTTGACTTCCTCTTAGCCCTTCTGGAAACGGGCTGTTTTCATGGCAGTCTGGCTAACAAGGTGAGAGATCAACATGATCCCTGTATTACTGAGCGACATGCAGATGAAGCCAAGCATAGCACAACCGCCTGTAGGACCCCAGTCCATCTTCATCAGTAGTACGCTCGGGATGTGAGGAAAGCTACAACAACATGCCGCTTAACGTCCTTTTTAGGAGCACAGAAGAGTAATCCTACTCATTGAGGGCATTCCAACAGCAACAACATTCTTTGAGAAAAGAGTTACACCTGTTGCCGAAAAAGATAAGAACCGATACAATAACGACTATCGGATCCTTGACCGGCAAGGACAGATCACCATTCTTCAGCTCAAAACATCACAGGCTAAATTACAGTCCTCATCTGTCTACTTCACCACTGTGCATGTGTGCACTGGGAAAACAAACTGCTGAGCAGATTTTATAAGACTGTCCTCTGCATAATGATAGTCTCACTGTCATCAAGGATGCAGTGTTAGAGACTACATTGTATGAAACCACAGCCTTATTTATGAGGTAGGGTGCCAGTTCCTGTCCTTGCTGTCTATCCGTCCCTAACAACAAAATAGGTACCTATTTACAGATGGGTCAACTAGAACTCATCAGTAACAGAAGTTGAACCCTGTACAATTGCTGTTAAAAGCGAGTGCTCTATCACTATGCTAGTGAGACACTCCTCTGTATGATGAGTTGAGGATGACTCACTGAACAAATGACTCAACACTAAGCTAAGAACAAGAGAAGAAGAAGAAGAAGGAGAATGAGGAGGAGGTGGAGGAGGAGAACAAGATCAACAAAAAGAAGAAACAACAACTTTATGCTGATTCACTGCTCATAAGAATCAAACATCTCAAGAAAATGCGTGACAATCTGCAGGATCTTACAAATTCAGCAATGAACAAGAAATAATCTCAAAAGATAAATCTGAGAAACAGAAGAATACTTAAGAAAGTCATCTCTAGGCAGTGTCACTAACCAGAAGTTGCTATGACATCGCATTGGCACACAATTTCAAAGGTTCTAACGACATCCACACACTCCACTATAACAACATTCACACATTCCACTATAACAATATCCACACACTCCACTATAACAACATCCACTATAACAACATCCACACACTCCACTATAACAACATCTACACACTCCACTATAACAACATCAACACACTCCACTATAACAACATCCACACACTCTACACATTCCATTATAACAATATCCACACCTTCAATATACTCCAGTATAACAACATTCACACACTCCACTATAACAACATCCACACACTCCACTATAACAACATCCACACACTCTACACATTCCATTATAACAACATCCACACAATCAATATACTCCCCTATAACAACATTCACACACTCCACTATAACAACATCCACACACTCCACTATAATAACATCCACACACTCCACTATAACAACATTCACACACTCTACACATTCCATTATAACAACATCCACACAATCAATATACTCCATTCTTACAATATCCACATCTGCATCACCTAGGAACTTGAAGGACAGTGCTATATCTCCCATACAATTTCTGACAACTGTTCCTACATTATCATACATGCCCAAACTAAAAGACAGCACTACATCTCCCATGATGAAAAACGAATGCAAGTGCCAGCAATCACTAAACAAAGCTACACAAGAGCCCCTAACAAAAGAGGTAGAGACATTATGTACACCTTTGGTTAGGAGAAAGTTGTACACCAGCACTGAATGACATAATACAATTTAAAACAGGTAGACAGCCTTTGGTATTTCAAAGGATAACTGTCTCACGGAAAGAAACATCTCAGTTTAGAATTCGAACCGCTGCCGAAGACGGATGTGTCGGACCGAAAGGTGCAAATATCGCAGTCAAGCTGTAAACTAGCGACACAACGCATTCCGTTCTTCAGACTACATCCTGCTACTTGCAAAGCCCTGTTCAGGACTTGGTAGCAGGAGACTGAGAATGAACGCCGAAAAAGAAGAACTCCATCTAAAAGGAAATGAGCTAGCCTAAATGACAGTGTAAGCGTGTCGCGGGATAGTCAGATGAATCTTTAGAGCGACAATATGTAGCAGAACAAAAGTCCCAACAAGACAGCGAACCATCATATGTCAAAAAGAGTGTGTCAGTGATTGACGAAATGTAGTTAGTAAACGGAACAACAGAATTAGTTCAAATAGTAACTTTACTTTGAGGAAACGGAATAAATATATTATCAAGAAATACCATCTCGTAGCTATCTTCAGTGGATTTGCTACATGAATTTGGATACATTTATAACGGGCCTGTTCTAAGTAGTTTTCCGGTGGAATGTTGTAAATCGACCATCACTTTCAGCCCCTCTTTACATGTCCTACACTCCAAACTTGGTGAGATGCTAGTACTAGGTGTGTATATTGTATATGTCAAGTACAAATAGATTCTGTGGAGGTAAGGTCAGACTTTTATATGTTTAAATTGGGACTCCCTGAAATGGTATTAACTTCCCTTTCCAGTATATTCTTATTTTATTTACAGATAAAACACAGGTGTCTAAAATATTGAAACTATAACCAACACATAGTACCCTCTTCATTTGTTCAATAGGAATATCCATAGTGATGGTGATTGGCTTGTTTGTTTATGCTAAAATACATTTAAAAAAAATTAAACTTGAGTGTAGGGGACAAACCGCTGTGAGAATTTCGCAAACCCTTTATTGAGTTTACTCACAAAATTTTGCAAATTAACTAAAAATAGCCAATAAGAATATATCTATCTTTGTTCTTTGAATGTCAAACACGGTGATTAACTCATTCACTCCCAAATATTTTGGACCTCTGGACACAATTTTATTTTTATGTAAAACTGAAAAACAGCATCACTTAGTTGCGATCTATTTGTCTTCAATAGACGTTCACTAAAATAACACGTATTATATACCAAACTGTTCACAATTGAGGCTAAAATAGAATGGAATACATATATTTTACAAATGCAGATGTAAATTTGTGTTTGATGAATTAAAGTTGCATAATCGTTTTGTTATTTTTAAAAATTATAAACAAAAATGTTCCCCTCATCAATACATTATTCAGCTCTAAACCAATAAACAAATAACGTAATGAATTTCTATTGACGGAAATCCTCAAAGGACGATGTTCTGAAAGTTGCACCTAATTTGGTGCAGTTGTTTTCACAGTATTTACATTTTACTGAAGGCACGTGAAGTTGAAAACGGGCTAAAAAATAAAAGCTCCGATCAACATCAGCGTGAGTGTTTACAATTTACGCGCACACGGAAAGAATGTTCCTGCTGTATTCAAAATATATATACACACATTAATATTATACACACTAGAATGATTGTGTCGGATCTTGAACCTTTACTGAATTTGTGAACTGTTATTACCATTGCTTGAGACAAAAGAGGGCACCGCCCCTTCGTCAGTAGACTTAGTTTTACTTTCATCGCTCGACGTAGAACTAAGACTAGATAAATAAATTGAAACAGCGCTATCATAACGATCGATATCTTCATCATCACTACCATTAACAATAATATAATCTATCTATTCCTGAGCTTGTACTGAAAAAACTCTATTTGGTGTGGCTGAAGGTGCATGGGATAGCTTCAAAGTTGCTCTCCGAAAAAAAATTAAATTTTCTAATTTACGAAACTAAACATTTTTTCAACGAAACTCAAACTAACTCTTCCGGAATGAAAAAGTGCAAAATCTGGACTTCCGCCAATAACCAAAATAAAACATTTAGGAGAACTAGGAATGGGAAAATATGTGATTTTGTGAACACAGTAACAAAAGCCGATACACCGGCTTCTGGGTTTTCTAGAAAAAACCGGAAGCCGTTGTATCGGCTCGTGGGAGTGAATGAGTTAAGGCAGAAAAAAAGTGCTCTCCAGTTTGAACGTTGTGACACTGCTTTTTTTATGTTCTTGTATGTTGGTTTAGACACATAGTTGAGCCCTCTTTGATTATCTTTCTGTGAAAAGTCTCTTTTGGTCTTTCTGTCTTTTTGCTGGAGCCCACATAACTGCTTGTAGTTTGAGTCGTATTCCAATCAATCCCAAGCACATGTCCGATGTATGTCCATAATTTTTTTCTTATTATGGTAGAAACATATTGTTGGTTGGTGTTTTCTCTTATTAGCTTTTGTTGGTCTTGAATTCTTCCCATCCAATGTTTAATAGTTCTCTAAGACATTTATTTTCAAAAGTATTCAGGTTATTTTATAGTGTCTTTGTCATTTTCCCACTTGCGCATCCATATGTTAGCATTGATATGACTTTGGTGGTTTAAACAACCTGAGCTTTGTCTGTTTGCTCATTTATTTCTATTTCCAAATGTTTGTTAGTTGGTTAAATGCACATAAGGCCAAAGCAATTCAAGTGGAAATTTCTTTTGTTGCATCTCCATCTTGTGCTATTTTACTTCCCAAATAGGTAAAACTTTCAACCTTTTGTAAATAGTTCTCCATTCAGCTTTGCAAATTTCCTGATTTTTGTCTTTGAGTCATTTAATTGGAGTTCTGTCCATTCTACTAGGTGGTGTAATAGATCTATCTTTTCCTGTGCTTTCTCAAAAGTTGGACAATGGAACTAAGTCATTTGCGAAATCAAGATCCTCTAGAGTTTTATCATCTATATCAAATATGTAAATGGAATCAAGATGCTGAGCAGCGCATGAGCTGCAGTGGTCAGCGACCCATAGCTGACTGCTTGCGTCAGGACCAGCGAAACAGAGCTGCCAAGACCCTTCTACACCTCCATGCGATGATCCTGGATAACAGGCTGCAGCAGGGCAGACTGGCTAAGGAGAAGGGATCGAAGAGGGAATGCTAACCCGGTACTCAAAAAAAGGTTGCTGAAGTCGGATGTGTTGGACCGAAAGGTGCAAATATCGCAGTCAAGCTGTAAACTACAACACAACGTATTCTGTTCTCTGGACTACATTCTGCTACTTAAGCCCGTTTAGGGTTTGGTAGCCGGAGATTGAGAACGAACGAAGCCAAGCCAAGCCAAATATGTAAATATCATAAAAGTTTTAACCTTCAGTAAAAAATTGACATAATTTCCCCTGCAGCTGCATTCATTTTCAGCATCATATTTTACTTTGTTTTTTTTTATTTTTAGAGCATGCAACCTTTTTATTTGTAGGCATATATATATATATATATGGTTTTATTGTGTGTAGAGACATAAATGAATAAATAACTTGTTGGTATTATTGTTTTTTTGTTGTGTGTATGTTAGTTTCTAAAATAGAAGATGGCCGAAAGAAAAACTGAATGATTTGACTTAGAAATGAGTGAAACAGGATTGCATTCTGCCACCTTTGTTACTTGGCATAGCTATAGATTGAGTTATGAAATACTATGACCCATGACTAACACTTAGGCATAAAACGTTTGGGACCAGCACAGGGAATCAGTGTTGCCACCAAGATAAGTGTGTATTGTGCTGTTGTGCTAACCACCCTTCTGTATGCATGCAATACATGGACAGTCGATAGCAGGCATGTCAGGAAACTTAATCATTTCCAAGCAAGCTGTCTCTGTAGACTGCTCAGGATCGGTTGGCAGGAGAGAGTGCCCAACTCTGTAATCCTCAGCAGGGCGTAACTCTCTGGTATCCATACACTGCTACAGACAGACCAGATCAGATGGACAGTGCATGTTCGCATGTCAGATGAACGCCTCCCTAAACAACTGTTGCACTGTGAACTTAGGACAGAACTGCGCTCACAGGGGGAACAAAAGAAACAATATAAAAACACTTTAAAAGCTTCTTTGAATAGTTTTTCCATTAGTGTTGCTGCCTGGCACACTGCCACCACACATGGTGCTTGCACTGCTGAGCAGATGACCATTACGGAGGCGCAGGAAAAGCGAGCTGCATGAAAGGAAAGAATGCAAGACTGCCCAGTAACAAAAACTGTTCGCGAATGCCCTCTATGTGGTAGAATTTGTCACGCTCAGATCGGACTGTACAGTCATATGCAATCACGTCTGAATTAACATGTGTGACGCTGTCGCCATCTTCGCTTGCCATGAACAACTAACTAACTAACTAACTAACTAACTAAGTTATAAAATGAACAGATGACAAATCTAAGAATAGTAAAATTCTAAAAAAAAAAGGGGGAAATAAATACTATCAAAACAAAAAATACAATGGATAAGAACAAATATTTCTTCTGACCAGCTCAATTGCCAACTCCTTGGTTGCAGCTAAAGACAACTCGGTGATGAATTCTGAATACTGATCAAAGCCAAAGAGGATAATCTTCTCCAGGGTGAAGTCTTCTGTTGTGCTGTCAAAGGATCTGTTCATTTCATTCTGTGGTTGAAAATGCTGAGATACTCAAAAGTTGGGATGCACCAAATAGAGTTTTCAACTATTTGGCTGAACATTAATAGAGGTCTTTTACTATATGTCAGGTTACAAATACAAAAAGCGAGTGAACGTCTGGGATATAATATATATGTACAGGGCTTGACAAACTTTAGGGTGGCTCATCAGTCAGTCAAAAATTCCACCAGTCAGCATGGTCGAACTACAGTCATGCAATTTATGTTAACAAATTTAAACTAGGCACTAATTTACCTTTATTTCTACATAACAATGCATACCAAACTGACATATATTGTATTACTTACACAGTATTAGCCTATTTTTTCTGAAGAAAGAATGCACTGCTGTCAGAGGCATGGTGTTTGTGTCCTTGAACATGCTTGGTAGTTTTAGCACTGAAGTAACATTTATCGTTGGCTTTAGTAGGTTTAAATTGTGACAGTGGAGGTCCATTTAGATTCACCATCATAAGCTAGCTTATGTACAATGTATTTAAACCGTAATATAATTAATAATTGTGCGAGAGTTGTCATGTAGTAACGATTAAAAACGTAATTAACAATTAAAAACTGATATTTTTTTTACTCGTCAAGCTAAATTTTGTATATATATATATTTTTTTTTTTTTTTCTGCGTTAATGACTTTTTAGATACTTCAGAAATGTAAGTTGATCCTTTAGTTTTGTTTTATATAAAAATGAAAAATGGTAATCAATTTTTGCTGAAGTCATCAAATTCTATTCTCGATTGCAAATCTGCATGCAATTTTTTTCTGTACAAAAAGTGGTTAGTTTTTAAAAAAAATATTTCTGAAAATGAAATTGTACACTTCATTTTAGATCTTGTGATTATTTTTCTAGCCAATCTGAATTATTCTGGCAGAGAAGTCAATTATTCACAAAACGTGGGTGTTGTCAAATATAGTAAACATTGAATTTTTGTGGCCAGAGACAATAAACATACATTTTGTATCGTATTCCACATGATAGATGTTTTATATGACTAGGAAACAGAAATAAATCTATTCTTCCGATGTTTGTTTATAGATAAACTAACATGAAGCTGGTGAAACCTGAGAGTTTTGTAAAATATTAAATGTTACCCATTTAAAGTGATAAAGTGGTCATTTCCGCATCAGGTAACAATGATTCTCAAAATTGTAGGTGCTAGACCAATGTCATATTAATTCTACGTTAGATAATTTCATAAATAAATGTAATTTCAAAACAAGTGGTGTGTCACAAATGACAAAACAAATGGATTAGCAGTCTATATTTGGTAAATCTAACATGGTGATTATTTTTTCAGCGCAGTTTCTGTTGTTGTTGCATGTATCTTACTTCTTTACAAGCTTTGAAATGGAGATACAAGGGGCTTGTCATAAGTCTTTACCCTGACCATGAAGGAGTAGGAGGAGAAATTTGAAATTTGGCACAATGCTTATTCCTTCTCAATGTAGCCACCACCCGAATTGTTATATTTCTGCCATCTCTGCATGACCTTGAAAAGACCTTCACAATAAAATAACCTATTTTTTGAACTAAACAAGTTATCACAAGCCAGTATGACTTCTTCGTCACTGTCAAAATTATTTCTTTTCAGCTGTTTTTTTAAGTTTTGGGAAAAGAAAAAAGTCTGATGGAGTTAAATCCAGAGAATATGGTGGGTTTGGAAGAATTTCAATATTCAAATCGTTGGCTGTTGCAGCACAAGTCTTGCTTTATGGGAGGGTGCGTTGTCTTGAACCAAAAGCAGAATTTGAGTGCGCGGTATCCTTAGTTTTCTGGTCACAGTCTTTCTTAGTTTGGTAAGGAGAAGTGCATAATATTGCCCATTAACTATGTTGCCATGAGGCAGGTAATCTTTGAATATGACACCTTTGACATCCCAAAAAACAGTCAACATAACTTTTCTTGCAGATTTCTGTGCTCTTGGCTTGGCATGTGTTGGTGAGCTCGGGGTTTTCCACTGCATGCTGGAAATTTGGGATTCTGGATCATAATTTTGAACCCAAGTCTCATCTACTGTCACCATGGTTGGCAACATGATTTTCGACCGACACATTTTGAGCAACTGGCCACAGCAATCAACCTTTGTTTGTTTCTGTTCACACGTCAACAGATGCGGGACCCAGTTGGCACACTTTTCTCATGTCCAGTCTGTTGTGTAAAATTCTAAAAACTGTACTTTCATTCAGTTTTGCTGACCTAGATATCTCATTTTCCTATCCTGGTCAATGACTTTCTTCCGTTTTGTAACATTTTCATCGCTGCACTCTGAAGATGGTCTTCCTGATCTTGGAAGATCAGCAACATGGGAACGGCCACACTTAAACTGCCAACACCAGTTTTTTACAGAAGCATACGAAGAACAGAATTTCTCAAACACTGGTTCCATCAACCTGTGTATTTCTGTAGGTGTTTTTCCCTGCAACATCAAGAATTTATCACAGTTCTGGCCTTTGATTTCTCCATTGTTCTGACAAACCGTTGGAGTAGCAGATCCGGTTAATAAGGTGTGTTGTGCCATGCACCATGCCGGGTAAACCCATCGAGGAGGGAAATTCATACTTCTCAAGTCAAGTAAAAATTGAATGAGCTACATATGTGCCAAATTTCAACTTTCTCCTCCTACTCCTTCATAGTCAGGGTAAAGACTTATGACAAGCCCCTTGTATATTGATATATTTTATATTTTCTTATTTTTCATGCAATCTCCTTTCCTTCCATATATGACACGACCACATAATTTGATAATATAAAACACAGTAACACTTTGTTGTTGTTGTTTGCTAATGCCCACAATGAGTAGGCTACTATTTTGTGTGCCCTGAAAAGGACGTTAAGTCGCGGGTTGCGGTAGCTTTCCTCACATGCAAAGCGTGATGAAGAAGGTGGACCTGGGTCCTCCAGGCGGTTTCGTTATATGCTTGGATCCATATGTGTCACTCACTACTACGGGGATCACGTCGATCCCTCACTTTGTTAGCCAGGCTGCCATGAAAACAGCCCGTGTCTAGGGAGGGCTTCTAGGAAGCCAAGGTGAGGGTCTTGGTCAGTATGTGTTGCCTGACCCTGACTAACATGTCTGATCAGTATATTTTGCCTGACCAGACATTAGTCTTCCTCCGCACAGTGACACTTTAACTGTAACACTACCTGAAAATCTTAAAGGGATGGAAAATGAGCTGCACAAAAAAATGGGGATTTCACAGCATCTTGAAAGAGCATGGGGATTTCACAGTGTCCTGAAAGAGCAAACCATTCGGAGTTGATATATTGGCACCAAAGAGTGAATTGGCTAATAAGTCTAATCAAATTCAACAAAACAAAAAAAAACATACTTTACCTGGATTTTATCCCAATGCCTTGGTCTTAGTGCAGGGTTCTTGAGGTCATTTATGAGTGGAAGAGTTCTCTTCATTTGATCAATCATCTTTTTGGTGACTTCAAATATGTCCCAGCTCTTATCCTGTAGATAAATTCATATTTCAGCACATATTTCGTATGTGGTTTATTGGCTTATTTTGTGGCTTTTGATGGGTGTTGCTTTATTTGTGTTTATTTTTATGTGATAATGTCTGGTTTGTGTGATTTTTAAAAAGGGATTCTGGTATAATTTGTGTGTATTTTTATGCGATATTGTCTGGTTTGTGTGATTTTTAAAATGTATTTCTGGTATAATCTGTGTTTTTTTTATATGATATTGACTGGTTTGTGTGAATTTTAAAATGTGTTTCTGGTATGATTTGTGTTTAATTCGTGTCCGTTGTGTATTTTTTTTTGGGGGGGGGGGGCTTTTATGCTTATATTCGCTGAGCTTTTTCTTTGGTCTTTATAGTGGTTTTGATGTCTGCTTTTTTTTTTTTTTTTTTCAGATAGATGATTTATGAGGGGCTATTTCTGTTCAATATCTTTTACTTTTCTGTTTTGTATGTTTTTTTGTGTGTGTTAATTTTGTAGTTGGATTTTTTGTGCTTTTCTATGTTGTTCTTTTATTTTGAATTGTTGGTGTATTTGTATACATATAAAAAAAATAGTTTTTCATGGTTTTTGTTGTGTGTATTTAATTTGACTACTGGTTTTGTATTTTTCTTTAGTCCCTTCCAAAAATGAAGGTAATGTCATGCATGAAGCTGAGGTCATTGGCATTTATTGTACTTTAACATCAATATATGTTAGAAACCGACTACAGTGTCTATAAAAGAGAAGAATTTGAGGTGACTTAATACAGGTTTATAAGATAATCAACGGAAAGGATAAATTAGACTATAACAGGGATCAAGATGCTGAGCAGTGCATGAGCTGCAGTGGTCAACGACCCATAGCTGACTGCTAGCGTCAGGGCCAGCGAACCATAGCTGCCAAGACCCTTCTACACTTCCACGCGGCAATCCTGGATAACAGGCTACAACAGGGCAGACTGGCTCAGGAGAAGGGATCAAAGAGGGAATGCTAACCCGGTACTCAAAAAATGCTTGCTGAAGTCAGATGTGTTGGACTGAAAGGTGCAAATATCGCAGCCAAGCTGTAAACTACGACACAATGCATTCCATTCTCTGGACTACATTCTGCTACTTAAGCCCTTTCAGGGTTTGGTAGGGGGAGATTGAGAACGAACGAGGAAGAAGAAGACTATAACAGGTTTTTCAAAACACAGCCACCTACAAGAACAAGAGGGCACAGCTACAAATTAACTAAAGAAAGGTCCAGATTAAATATTTGGAAAATATTTTTTAGTCAGATGGTGAATGCTTGGAATGCATTGCCACAGGAAGAAGTGGAGGCAGGGACAATTAATTCTTTCAAGAATAGATTGAATGCGCATAGTTTTTAGAGCAAGGAAATGTAAATGAAACTGGTTGTATACAGACTGTAGAGGCTTCTAAACCAGTATAAAAACGTTAAGTTAAGATAAGTTAAGTTGAGTTAAGATAAAAATAAATAATGCTGCTTTAAAGGTTAAAATTAGATCCTACACCAATGGCTGAAATCAATTAATCAGTACTCTCCTTTCTTTCCTTGAATGCACCAGTTAAGGCCGTACAACCATTTTGTAATGCTTTGTTTACAAATAAAATCAACTGCATTATTATCTGCATACAGTTTTTCTTACTCATTACAAGTGAATCTGCAACCCACATTTCTGCTTAGTTCAAGTGCTGCCTCCACATTGAAGGTTTACATGCAACAAATCCCCAATGACCTCTGTCTCTATCTATGATAGTGTAATCTGCCAGGATTTTCCCTGTCCAAGTCTTCATGTTATCTTCTCACTAATAGCGTTGTTTACCTCTTTGTTTTTTCTTTTTAGTTTTGTTTTTTGAGTTCGCCTTATTTTTGTATTCTTCAAGACGACAAAGGTTGCACTACAGTTTTAATTTTATGCCTGTCTGCCCTGTGCATCCGACTTTGGCATGCATTTTATGTAAGGGTCTGTTTTCTCCTGCATTTTCTAAGGGTTAGCTTCCCCAGGGTAACGGTTGGTGCTGTGATGGGGAATGAACTCAACACCTTCTGGTTGTGAGCCGTGTTACTTAACCACTAGCCCACGCCGTCCCCTGTTGTTTACCTCTGACATAATAGTGTAATCTGCCAGGATTTTCCCTGTCCATGTCTTCATGTCATCCTCCCACTTATAGCGTTGTTTACCTCTGACACTTTTGCCCTCCATTTTCCCTTCCAGTATTGTTTTCAGCAAGGTGTTACATCTTTTGATGTGACTAAAATATCGGAACTATTTGACTCTGACTTTGTTCATCAATTCCTTTTACACCTCTAATTTCTCTAAGACTTCCTTATCCGTCCTTTTTAAAAAAAAACTGAAATGCACCCCATTCTTCTATATTTTCATATTTTAAGGTCGTCAATTACTTCACCAAGTGCATGTCCATTTCCATGTTTTTACAGCATACAATTATGAAAAATACACACAAAACTCCTGATCACTCTCATTTGTAACTCCCTGAACAGAGTCTAGTTCCAACAGAGGCTCTACCCGGAAACCAAACTGTGCTTTTACAATTTCTGCAGCATTCCAGTCCTTTATTGCTGCTCCAAAACTTGGAAGGTCTTGCAAGAATAACACAGCCTGAGGTGTATCCTTGGAATCCACTGGCATGGATTTGGTTTCCAACTCTTTGGTTGTCAGGCAAACACATCTTCAGAAATATTGTCATACATGACAAGTTATATAGCGATAACATCATATACAACCCTTAGTCAAGCTCTCACACGTTTCTGTTTCTGTTTCTAAGACTCGACGTCACTGCACTCCGGGCATACCCATAGGTGCTCAGTCTCTCTCATCAAATAGCGTAAGGTATGGATGCTGATGGTCTCTGTAACTCGCTGGTTGTACACTCTCCTGCGCCGTCCTCTCATGCGCCCCACTCTGCTCGAAACCTCGTTTAATGTTGAAACTTTGCAGTCTGTGGATTGCTGCTTCATCTATTGCGGTGAACTCATCCAGCAGGCGGTCATTGACTGATTTCAAAATGTCACTTCTATCCATCACTAATGTGCCCATGATGGAAGCTTGTGAAGCCAAGATGTCAGCTTTTTCATTCCCCTGAACCCGGGCATGAGCAGGACAGTAGATCCAGGTCAACGTCTGGAGGTTTGAGGCGTCAACAACAGCTTACCACTCGTACCTAAGCCATCCCTTCTGTACTTTCTGAAGTACGGCTTACGCATCTGTCACGATGATTGCCTTTGTTATAGAAGTCTTAGATATCCATTTCAGTGCTGAGGTCACTGCTTCCATCTCCATTCTCATACTGGAGTTTGTTGATATGTATATCCTACTGCGCTCAGCAACGACCTCTCCTCTCACTTTAGCCGAGAAACCCCAGCCTGATGTCCCACTGCGCACGACTGATCCGTCGGTGTATATGACAGCGTCACTCTCCTGGGTGTTCTCAGTTATCAGCTGATTTATCTCGTGCTCTGCACTCTCATCGTTCCGTTCTCTGCATTCCTTGCCTAAGGTTATGATGACTCTCTGGTTCTCTATCATTCTATCCCCAGTGTGGACCTATTCTTCTCCTTTGGCTATCGTCTCAGCTGGAGTGATGTGTCCGATTGTTGTCTCAGTCTGTGCCATCCATGACGACCCTCTCTTGATTCTTGATCCCTTGATGTCTGAAATACTACTGTGTAGAGGGTGTCGAGTGTCTGTGGTGACACGCATATAGGCTATGACTTGTGCCAGTTTATGTCTGGATGTCACCGATAACAATCCCAACATGTACCGCATCATCACATTCGGGGTATCTCTAGTGCAGCCCAGAACCAGTTGCATACCTTCATTCTGGATGCGTTCCAACCTTTCACACTGTGTTCTCGATAATGTGAGGATGCCTAGTCCGTAATCGATGACAGACAACACGACCTGACGAAATAAGATGAACAGGAGGCGTTGTTCCAAGTCGGCAGCAGCCATGGTCTTGAGTGATCCTAACCCTCTCTTGCATTATTGTACGATGTGGTCAACATGGCAGTTATAGGAAAGACTGCGATCAAATGTCACTCCGAGGTATTTCAACCTGTCCCACCTGTCAATGATGCAACCATCAAAAGTGATGCCCGGGAGTTCAGCCTTTACTATGGAATTATTCAAAGAGCACCACATCATGCAGGCCTTGTTCAGATTGATCTTGAAGCTTGAGTCGCCACACCACTGTGAGATTTCTTGCAAGGTTTCCTGGATGTCTTTGACCAACTCTTGCCTGTCTGAGCCAGTCCTGTACGTTAGGATGTCATCGGCAAATGTCAACGTTCGCCCTGTCCCTGTGGGTTGAATATAGGCCACTTTCACTGAGTAAATGACGAACAGCACCGGTGAGAGCGGAGACCCTTGAGGCAGTTCTGGACATTTTCGCCTCGGTTCTGATGTCCACGATCCCACGCGTAGCGCCACTGTTCTTTCCATCAGGGCAGCTGATATCCAACTAACCAGCCACGGGTTTAAACCACACTGCTGCAAACAGGTAATTAAAGTCCCAAAATCGACACGGTTGTATGCGTCTTCCAGGTCGAGTGCCACCGCAACTGTTTCTTGCTTTGACTGAAACCCCCCGTACACATCATACGCAAAAGTTCCAGCGTTGGCCCAGGTCTCCTTTGCTGTTCTATAGCTGCCCAGCGTATTGGGTAGAATCTGCTCCCGTTCAAGGTAGGCCATTATTTTCCTGGCCACTATCTTCTTGAGCAGTTTGCCATATACATTTTGTATGGTGATTATTTGATAGCTGCCGAGAAGCGTGGAGTCCTTACCAGATTTAGGCAGTGGGCATTGATAGCTATGAAGCCAGTCCTCAGGTACATATGCCATCTCTATAGTGTGGTTCAACTCCTTCACCATATTTCTTATATCTGTCTGATCCAACTGCTTGATGTGGCAATACTGTACTCCATCAGGATCTGGGGCAGTGTTTTTGCTTGTATGTAGGCTATTTACGACCTCAGCCTTGGTGATAAGGTCTACATAAGCCTCTCCCCTGATGGCTGCGTCTAAAATGCCTTTTTGAGTTTCCTGACGGGCATCTCTGTCACCTTTGTCAGTCTGGGCAACATATCGACTGAAAAACTTAGACCCTTCCCTTCATCTGTCTTCAGGAGCCTTCCTGTGGTGTCTTGAATGTTGGAGATAAGCTGGCTTGTAGTCTTTCCATTCATCTTTCGATGCATGTGCCAGAACTTCTGGAGGGTATTATCATTACCCACACCTGTGATGAACTCCTCCCATTGCTCGCTTTTGGACTCCCTAGCTAACGCTTTAAAGGAATCGGTAGCTTTGCGTTTTACCTCCTCCTTCTCATTCAATGCGTCGACATTAATACCAGCTCTCTTTTTGGTTTTACGCCAATCCTTTGTTGCCGCCTCCTTTTCTCTCCAAGCCATATCAACAGCTTGAGTCCACCAGAGTGGTTGGACAAATGAGGATCTAGTGGTCCTGCGTCCGATCGTCTGGCGCAGCTTGTTCACTATATTATCCTGTTCGTACGTGTATCTGAACACCTGTTTGGCTTTCCGGTGTCTGGTGTGTTTTCTACTGGGTATAAGTATGACACACAGCAGGTGGTTGCTCTCTTGTGCCCCCAGCATGTCGATGGAGCAACATCACTGGATATAAGAGCCAGGTCGATGACCCCATTCGTATCTCCCGGTCGAGATGCTATTCTAGTTGGACGTCCGTCATTCACGTCAGTGAGGTTTGTGTGGACGAATGCCTGGCTCAAGGCGACCCCTTGCCTATTTTCAGTGACATTTCCCAATTCCTTTGACCTAGCATTAAAGTCACCTGCAATGAGGCACTTTTTGCTCTGTGACTCTGACAAGTCCGATAGAAATTTCCACTTTATGTCCTCGAAGAGGTGATCTACGTGATCTATGTTGTAGAATCTCCATTCTTGGTGGTTGATTGTTACTTCAATCCCTTGTATCTCGACATCCTCAATTTCAAAGGTGCTAGTATCTATCCATGTATGGGGAAGTTCTTGCTTCACATACATCGCCAGTCCCCGCTTACCGGGCCCGCATGGATTACTGTAGCACCTGTATCCTGGACACGTGATGGTAACATTCTCCTTCAAGCAGGTCTCCTGGATCATGAAGATGTCGAAACTTTACACAAATTTTTGGAGAATCACTTCTCGTTGGGTAGCGCTGCGACAATTCCAGTAGCCTATTCGTACATTTAACCCAAGTCTATTTGACTTTCTTCAACATTTTCTCTTTCTGGCTCTTTTCTTTCTTTCTCTCCTCTTCTCTCCCCTTCCTCTCCTTCTGCGTCCACCTTCCTTAGCGTTATTTGCTGGAGACATCTCACAGGTGATACATCAATAACATAAAACCTGTAGACAGCCCAACTCTTACACACGTATGTGCTGACAAGTAATACATCAATAACATAAAACCCGTACACAGCCCAACTATCACACATGTATGTGCTGACAAGTGATACATCAATAACATAAAATCTGTAGACAGCCCAACTCTCACACACATATGTGTTGACACTTGATATAGAAATAACATAAAGCTTGTGGACAGTCCAGCTCTCTCACATGTATGTGCGGACAAGTGATACATCAATAACATAAAACCCGTAGACAGACAGTCCAGTTCTCACACACGTATAAGTTGACAAGTGATACGTGACATACAATGCTTAGACAGTACCTTGAGAGTGCGACTAAGTTTAGTCAATGTCTTGAAAAGGTTCACTGACTTTTCCTCAATATCCGAAGCTTTCAGCTCGGTAAATGTCACATTCTTCCATGCATGCCAGTTAGTCATCCATTCCTTATTCAGTTCCCAGATACTCTTTGTGCTCTCTAGATCCTGGAAACAATTTTCTTACATATTATTTGTGAGAATAGATTTTATGGAATCGCTGGACAGAGTTCAAAACAGTGCTTCAAGCTTCATTAGTGGGGCAATGAAGTAAACGCCATTGTGGGACCTCTTGAGATGTGGAGGGATAAAAAAAAGCTGTTATGGAAGCTTATGAACGAAGCAGCAGAATAAAATGGAATTTGCTTAATTTATTGAAAATTAGCAACCAAGATTCAGAATAAATTAAAAGCCTGTACGGGGACAGCGTGGCCTAGTGGTTATGTGGCACGGCTCACAACCCAAAGGTGCTGGGTTCGATCTCCATCACAGCACCGGCCGTTACCCCGGGGAAGCAAACCGTTAGAAAATGCAGAAGGAAGCAGACCCTTACATGAAATGCATTTTTAAGTCGAATGCACTGGGCCTTCTTCTTCTTCTTCATCGTACGCAGTCAAACAGTAAGCATTATATTTTTTAAAAAAGCGGCGGTCATCCTGAGGCTGTCGACACTACCATAGAACTTGTCTTGTGGTTCCACTGGTGATGGCCACATCTGCTCTCTCTGATCCTCATATATCGGGCAGTTCTGCAGCAGATGCTCAGCGGTCATTTTCCCGGTACCACAAGGGCATTCGTCGGTACCACCTATCTTCAATTTGTTGAATAGGTGGTACCTCAGTCTATTGTGGCCAGTGCGAAGTCTGAAGACAACAACCTGCTCTCTTCTGTTCAACTGGTAATAGGCATCATTTTTGGTGTAGCCGGTATGTTCAGTTTCCCATTTCGTCATGTATCTGGCTTTAATAAGCCATTTTGACTCTTCGTACGTCATACTAGTATCTGTTTGTGGTAGTCTTGCACCTTCTTTAGCCAGTTTGTCTGCCTCCTCGTTGCCTTGGATGTTGCAGTGTGATGGGACCCACTGTACCACTACCCTTTTTGGTGCGGACTGCTGGCATAGTTGACAGAGTACTGCTCTTAAGTCATTAAGCTCAGTGTTTTTCTGGCTTTTTAGCGCTGTGACTACGGCCAGAGCATCTGTAAGCAGGACTGTATGGCTTACATTTTCTTTATGTGTCACCATTTCTTCCACTGCCGCCCTCAGTGCCTCTGCCTCCGCTCTGAAATTGCTTGTGTACTTATCAGTAACGAATGACAGTGTTATTTTTCTGCCATTTGGTAGGTTCAGGAATGCTCCTGCCCCTCCGTTCTGTGTAGTGTTTGTTACAGAACCGTCGGTGTATGCATGGGTCCAGTCCATGCTTAGGTAGTTTTCGATATAAAGCTTAGGGTAGTATCTCTCCTTTCTTTTTCAGTCTGGCAGTTTTTGTTTCCAATACCTGGTATATTTTCTACCACCTCTGGAAATATATCCTGCCTCCAGGTAGGTTTTCGTACAGTAGTGATGGGTTTTGGTGTTGTTAGTGCGTTTATGGGATCTTCGTGCATCTTTGCTTTGGCTATTTCTGCAAAGTTTCTTCGCTTTAGTTTCCCATTTCCCAAATTGTTTAGTCTCTGGTGCATTGGATGGTCAGTCAGTCTTCGGAGTTTCTCTAACTGCAGCTGGGCTCTGCAGTCTCTTCTATCGTTCATGGATTGCAGTTTCGTAATCTTTTCAAGTTCTACAATTGGCGTTGACTTCATGCCTCCTGTTATAACTCTCATGGCTTGGTTTTGAAGTTTGCTAACTTTATCGAAGTTCGCCTTTGCTGCTGTTGTCCATGCCGCAATGCCATACTCGAGAACTAGTCTCACTCTTCCAGTGTACAGTTTCTTTAGTATACTTTCGTCTGCTCCCCAGCTTGTGCCAGCAAGTTTCATCATGATTGCCATTCTTTCTCTGGCTCTCATTCGGTTTCTCTCGATCTGACTTTTCCATGTCATGCGCCGATCAAATGTGACTCCCAGATAGTTTGGGTTATCGTTTGGCTGCAGGAATTTGCCATTTAGACTTAATTTGGTGTTTTGGGGTTTGATTGAGAGCGAGAATATTGTACATGTGGTTTTCTCCTCGTTTATTTTGACCAGCCATGAGTTCGCCCACTCTTCCAGCGATGTTAGGGCCTGCTTCATCCGATTTCTTGCTATGGTGAGATTCTTTTCAGAGTTCCACATAGCCAGATCGTCTACAAACATTGAGCTATGGACTCTTCTTCGTATATTCTCTGTAATGTCGTTTATATACACCAGGAAGAGTGTGAGTGACAGTACTCCCCCTTGGGGTACTCCCTGCTCGAGTGTCACCTTTTTGCTCATCTGCCCTTGTACTTGGACTCTGGCCGTTCTTTTTTTGAGGTAGTGGTTGATCCACTTGTACATTCTCCCACAAACTTCACTTCTCCTTAGCTTGACTCTAAGTCCTTCTTTCCAGACTTTGTCAAATGCCTTTTCCAGGTCCACCCAAACCGCTACTGTGTGTTTCTGTGCCTGGTAGGCATCTTTTATTTTCCTGGGCTATGAGGATGACCTGGTCCTCAGTGGATCTGTGCTGTCTAAAGCCTGCTTGCTGTGGAATTAGTATTCGTTTTTCTTCAAGATGCCACATCAGTTTGGTGTTTATCATACGTTCCATCAGTTTGCCGACACAGCTCAGTAGGCTGATAGGCCTGTATCCATTTGGATCTGTTTTGTCTTTTCCTTTCTTGCACTGGGCCGACAGGCGCAAAATAAAAACCACAGTGCAACGCACACCACTTTGGGCAATAGAGAAATAAAGCGAACGCAAAAAAAAAACAACAAAAAAAACAAGCCTGTACTTCACCTCCTTCGATCGAAGAAGAACAATGTACTCCCACATGTTAATGAAACCAAATACAGATACAAGCTCCCAGAAAGAAGACAGTAGTTACAAAGAGTAGTAAAAGACCAGCTGAGATACCCAGAACTGCCCTGGGTTATTATGAGAGCAATTACTTTTAAAAATAAATATTCCCACACCCCTCCCCTGCCTCACATCCCCATTGCACTCTTTCTGTGCCCATCTCTCCTCCAACCCACACACCCTTCACTACTCACTTCCCCTTTAAACTGATCACAACTTCCTCAACCCAACCACCTCTCCCAACCTCAACATACTTATCTCTTGTTTCCTTCCTCTTAACCCACCAATCTCTTTTCCACTCACCTCAAACACACATCTTTTCCCACCTCAACCTGCCCCTCTCTTCCCCCTTCTCCCTTTACCCTCTCTTCTGTCTTTTCCTCCTTCAGCTAGCCATCTTCCCATACACCTCTCCAACCCGACCGTCTTCATCTCTCATCCCAACTCATTCATGATTGTTTCAGATTTAGATCTGTGTTCCCTCATTATCTCAGCAACATCATTTTGTCTACCTATCCATCGTATTGTAGTGGCAATGAACATTATACTCTTTTCTTATTCTAAATACAAAATAAATAAACAAATTGAAACTGTTTGCTGGTCCAAGTTAGAAACAATGGCCACCATTTTATCTGTTTTGACTGCATGCAACCCACTGATGAAGAAAACATGATACATGATTCGATCAGCCAATCAAATCTCTGCTGCAGATGTTAGACAAATAGAAAAATGCTTGAGCAATAATATATTAATTTGCTCCTACAAACATTCCTTAAAACACCAGAAATGTTGATGAAATGAACAGATGATACAATCAAAAGTTCAGATCCAATTACTCATATCTGGAAAGTTCAAACAACTATTGATGCTACTGATGGCTATCCTGATGAATACCTGTTTATATTGACAGATCTGCATTTAAGACCACCATCAAAGCAAGTTATGGCATTTATTTACAATACCCAGACAGATCCTCTGATGAGCTGTGTGGTGCTTGTGGAAAAGTCTGCTCCAATTATGAAACTGAAGTCACCTAATACCATTTGCAGATGGTTTTAGATGCCTTTCCCTTAAAGGTCCAAGAACATTGGTATTTTTACAGACTCAGATGCCCATCCTTCAAACTTCAGAAGATGTTGAAAATTGTAGACCTGGGTTCTTGTGTGTTAATTCTCCCATTCTGAAATTTTATACCATTCAATGACCACACGGGTTTTCGTACAAACATAATTATAAGTGTCTAGCTATCAGGGTGCAGCTTTGTTGGGTGCAGTTTTGTTGTTTTTTGTGGGCCCTAAAAAGAACCTTGATGCTGGTTTGTGGGTTTTGTGGGCCCTGAAAAGGGCTGTGAGGGGAACAAATTACAAAGGATCGCTGAAGCTATGCACATATCAGGACATACACATGTTGTTCGTTTGTAGCTGCACAATTTAAAGAGGAGGCCAACATTCTGTGATGTCCTGCAGAATATAATTTATTCTGATATCACCACAAAAACTCACACATGTAGGAATCTATGATGTATCTGTGTGTTCCATTTTGGTTAGGGTTAGGTGCCCTCTAACCATGTGCCAGAACAAACAGGAATGTCCTGCTGACATGTGCGACATCTCTAACGATATTGGCGAACTGTGAGAGACAAAGTCATAACATGATTTTTAGCACACAGTCGGACAGTGTGTATAAATCGTCTTTCGTGCAAAAACTGCACATAATTTATTTTCTTGCATGTCAAGTGTGACAACTGCAATAAATCCATTTTCCACGTACGGTGTTAAATCTGAGAATGACATGGACATAGGTTTACCGTGCGAATTGAAGACGAACGAATTGAAAAGTATGGTGCTTCATGTGGCTACATTCTACTAAATTTGACCTATTATAATCCGTGGGTGAATTAACGCACAAGTACCTAGACCTGATCTGATCTAAAAAGCCATTGATGCTGATCACATCATGATCTTATACATCACCAAAATAGTTATACAGTGGATTTCTGGATGCTCAAACGCAACTAGCAATGACAAGGCAGAGAGACTAGCAAAGAAGAGATCAAGCCATGAACAGCAACACAAGACAACAACTCTACAAACAGCTCATAAAAACAGCAAGCAAGGACATTTGGCTGAACAGACGAGCTATAGGAGACACGGTGAGAGAGGTCTACGGACATTTGGCAAGGCCTAATATAGTTGACAGCTTCAATCAGTGCACAAAAAGGATTTAGAGCACCTTAACAAGCACCTGAACAAAATCCAATGACAACACTCTTCAGAGTGCCAGCTGTGTACAGACCCATTGATCATCTCTTTGAGTGTCAGGCACTGAACAATGTCAGGAAAATCCTTTTGTACCTCTGAGGCCAGATAGTAGAAAACTTTCTATGTTACTAAACAACTAACAAACACATACATATATCATTACATAACATTGGGCCAAAGGACAAGATTAGGAATGCTGCTGGATCTGTAACAACAACAGCTGAAGAAATGTTGAGTTGAAATTTCACATTTTATTCTAGAACCAAATGTGTAATTACCACAGAGGGGACGGCGTGGGCTAGTGGTTTAGTAGCACGGCTCACAATCCGAAGGTGCTGGGTTTGCTCCCCATCACAGCACCGGCCATTACCTCGGGAACGCAAACCCTTAGAAAATGCAGGAGGAAGCAGACCCTTTCATAAAATAGATGCCAAAGTGGGAAGCACTGGGCCGCAAAATAAAAACACAGTGCAATGTACACCGCCTTGGGGAATAGAGAAATAAGGCAAACACCAAAAAAAAAATGACCACAGGTTTTTCTAAAGAATCTGCACTGCATCTTTGTGAAATGAAGAACAAAATATATACAATTCCAGAAATAAATTCATCTTTACATTTGATCAAATTTGGAATGGAATAAGTGGTGTATTTATGTATATCAAGCATAGAAGTTAATACATCAGCTGAGTGACATTTTGAAAACAACAAAGATCTGACATGTTGGTTTTGATGCATTGAAACCTGCTGACAGGACATACACTATTCAATGATGTATTACAAAAGTCAAACCAACCTTCTCTAGCCCGACCAGTTCTTTAGAAGTAGGTTGATCAATCTTAAAGAAATTGAGACCACGGCGAATCTCTTGCTCACTTTCCTTCAATGCCTCCATTTTTTTATGGAAAGCAGTGATAACTGTGAACGCATCATGAATGGGAATATTAGAAGTGAATGGCCCATTTTGGTCAAAATCTCTGTTCAGATCTGAAATTAGCTTCTTCAGATCCCCTGCTTGTTGCAGTAGGTCAATCTTGAACACTTCCTAAATATGGAAAGATCAAGGACATAAGACATTTATTAATTTGCATGTTAAACAACATCTTGATTTTCAGGATGATCTATGTTCGCTGTAGGATAAACAATCAAATACAGGGTGGTCCAAAAGTCTTCAAATATATGGGACAATCAACACATTTTAACTAAATGTATGTAACTTTATTAATTAACTCTTTCAGGACATGATTATTTTTAGGTTTGGACCAAGTTAGTTTTCAGTTTTGAGAAAAAAAATCACTGCATGCCTTTTTTTATGTTGCTACTTCTCACCATAATAGGCAAAGGCCGCCGTCCATCGTAGACGATGATGGCATAATTAATTTTGCTAGCGCTATTTTTAGTAAGGATTAACTACGCTACTTTTTATCCTCACTTTCTCATCTCGAGCCACCTGATTCCTGTGGCAAGTCTAGGACAAGACGACTAGGGGGCGACTACGAGATGCAGGGGACTCCGAATCAAGCACCCGTGAAAAAGACGGCGGAGTCCGGAGTCGAACCCACACCACCTGATCACGAGGCCGGCGGCTTAACCACTTTTCCACAGAATCCCCATAATATAGATAAACATAATAACATTTTAATATTATACATCACTGGAAAGGGCAATGGTTACAGAAAATGAAGATATCAGTCATTTGTTATTTTATTATTTGGCAGAATAAACAGAAAAGAAAAACATTTAAGAAGTAGATAATTTATACATCAAAATATTGTAACTCTTTTAATTTTGTCCATGATTAAAAGTATTTCTATCAATTTTTCTGACAATTGTTTACACAAGAATCAAAAGTCCTCCACGAAACAGTTTATTTGATGCATTTATGTCCATAAATACTGAACTTATGTACTTTTGTCTCAATAGCTTCAGAATCAATAACAATATGAAAAATATATCGGAGCTGTGAACACACTTTAATAGAAATAAACAACGCGTTTGCGATAACTAAAGCACTCGTTTTGGTAAAATTTTATTGAGAGATCTTCTTCTTCTTCGTACACTGTCAAATGTCAACCTGTATTTGTTCGAAGCAAGCAGCGGTCATCCTGAGGCTGTCGACACTGCCATAGAGCTTGTCTAGTGTTGCCACTGGTGATGGCCACATGTGCTTTATCTGGTACTGGTATATCGGGCAGTTTTGCAGCAGATGTTCAGCGGTCATTTTCCCTGTACCACAAGTGCATTCGTCAGTGCCACCTATCTTCAATTTATTGAATAGGTGGTACCTCAGTCTGTTGTGGCCTGTGTGGAGTCTTCTTCTTCTTCGTACGCAGTCAGACAATAACCATTATTTTTTCGAAAAAAGTGGCGGTCATCCTGAGGCTGTCGCCACTGCCATAGAGCTTGTCTTGCAGTTCCACTGGTGATGGCCACATCTGCTCTCTCTGATCCTCGTATGTCGGGCAGTTCTGCAGCAGATGTTCAGCGGTCATTTTACCAGTACCGCACGGGCATTCGTCGGTACCACCTATCTTCAATTTGTTGAATAGGTGGTACCTCAGTCTATTGTGGCCAGTGCGAAGTCTGAAGACAACGACCTGCTCTCTTCGGTTCAACTGGTAATCGGCATCGTTTTTGGTGTAACCAGTATGTTTGGTTTCTCATTTGGTCATGTATCTGGCTTTGATAAGCCGTTTTGACTCTTCGTACGTCATACTAGTATCTGTTTGTGGTAGTCTTGCACCTTCTTTTGCCAGTCTGTCTGCCTCCTCGTTGCCTTGGATGTTGCAGTGTGATGGGACCCACTGTACCACTACCCTTTTTGGTGCGGACTGTTGGCACAGTTTGCAGAGTGCTGCTCTTAAGTCATTAAGCTCAGTGTTTTTCTGGCTTTTTAGCGCTGTGACTACGGCGAGAGCATCTGTAAGCAGGACTATATGGCTTTCATTTTCATTGTGTGTCACCATTTCTTCCACTGCCGCCCTCAGTGCCTCTGCCTCCGCTCTGAAATTGCTTGTGTACTTACCAGTAGCGAATGACAGTGTTATTTTTCTGCCATTTGGTAGGTTCAGGAATGCTCCTGCCCCTCCGTTCTGTGTAGTGTTTGTTACAGAACCGTCGGTGTATGCATGGGTCCAGTCCATGCTTGGGTAGCTTTTCGATATGAAGCTTAGGATAGTATCTCTCCTTTCTTTTTCAGTCTGGCAGTTTTTGTTTCCAATACCTGGTATATTTTCTACCACCTCTGGAAATATATCCTGCCTCCAGGTAGGTTTTCGTACAGTAGTGATGGGTTTTGGTGTTGTTAGTGCATTTATGGGATCTTCGTGCATCTTTGCTTTGGCTATTTCTGCAAAGTTTCTTCGCTTTAGTTTCCCATTTCCCAAATTGTTTAGTCTCTGGTGCATTGGATGGTCAGTCAGTCTTCGGAGTTTCTCTGACTGCAGCTGGGCTCTGCAGTCTCTTCTATCGGTCATGGATTGCAGTTTTGTAATCTTTTCAAGTTCTACAATTGGCGTTGACTTCATGCCTCCTGTTATAATTCTCATGGCTTGGTTTTGAAGTTTGCTAACTTTATCGAAGTTCACCTTTGCTGCTGTTGTCCATGCCGCAATGCCATACTCGAGCACTGGTCTCACTCTTCCAGTGTACAGTTTCTTTAGTATGCCTTCGTCTGCTCCCCAGCTTGTGCCAGTAAGTTTCATCATGATTGCCATTCTTTGTCTGGCTCTCATTCCGTTTCTCTCGATCTGACTTTTCCATGTCATGCGCCGATCAAATGTGACTCTCAAGTAGTTTGGGTTGTCATTTGGCTGCAGGTATTTGCCGTTAAGATTTATTTTGGTGTTTTGTGGTTTATTTGAAAGTGAGAATACGTACATGTTGTTTTTTCCTCATTTATTTTGACCATCCATGAGTTCGCCCACTCCTCCAACGATGTTAGGGCCTGCTGCATCCGATTGCTTGCTATGGTGAGATTTTTTTCAGAGGTCCACATAGCCAGATCGTCTGCAAACATGGAGCTGTGGACTCTTCTTGGTATATTCTCTGTGATGTTGTATATATACACCAGGAAAAGTGTGGGTGACAGTACCCCCTCTTGGGGTACTCCTTGCTCCAGTGTCACTTTTTTGCTCATCTGCTCTTGTACTTGAACTCTGGCTGTTCTGTTTTCGAGATAGTGGCTGATCCATCTGTACATTTTCCCACATACTTCACTTCTTCGTAGCTTGACTTTAAGTCCCTCTTTCCACACCTTGTCAAATGTCTTCTCTAGATCCACCCAAACCGCTACTGTATGCTTTTTCTCTTGGTAAGCATCCTCTATTTCCTGTGCTATGAGAGTGATCTGATTCTCAGTCGATCTGTGTTGTCTAAATCCTGCTTGCTGTGGAATTAGTATGTGTTTTTCTTCCAGGTGCCACATCAGTAGGTGTTTATCATACGCTCCATCAGTTTGCCTACACAGCTCAGTAGACTGATGGGCCTGTATCCATTTGGATCTGTTCTATATTTTTCTTTCTTTTGTACTGGTATTAGTACAGCATCTTTCCATGCCTGCGGTACAATTCCCCTTTTCCAGCTTTGGTTCAGGACTGATAGTAACTTCCTCTTTGCTGTTTGGCCCAACCCCATCAGCATTTCGTTTGTTACCCCATCTTTACCGGGCGATTTCTTTTTCTTTAAAGTTCTCATGACCTCATCCATTTCATTCATTGTTAGTTTTGCCATCATGTGCTCCTCTGGTGCCATATTGATGTTGTCATGGCTCTTTTGTTCTTCACTGATGTCTGTATGCCTGTCTGTAGGGAATAAATATGGTTTGCTCTGGCATAATGTTCTATAAAGGCGTTTGCTGCTTTTTTTCCAGTAAGCATGTTGTCACCCTGTTTGATGGTAATTTGTTTATTTGATGGTATTTCGTCATTCATGGCTCTGACTAGCTTCAATAGTTTGTTCCCTTCTTTATCTAAATTGAGGCTTTGTTTTGTTTTTCCAGCTGTCTCTTGTTATTTGGTTTAGTGTTCTTTTGTATTTCGTCGTGATGGCCTTGAGGGCGATATTTCCCTCCATAGATTGCTCTCTCTCTGCCATGTTCCTAGCATTTGAGACTTCATCCTCTTCTTTCTGCAGTTCCTCATTCCAATATGGCTTGTAGTTTTTCCTTGCCCCTCTTGGGATGGTTTCGGTGGCTGCTTGTAGTATTGCTTTGCTTAGGCTTTCCACCATAGGTTTCATATTGTTATTTCGTGTGTTGATAGTTTCACACAGTTCATCTGTCAGTATTGCAAATCTACCCCAGTCGGCTCATTTATAGTTCCAACGTGGGAGCGGTTTTATTTCCTTTGGGCCTACATCTATATCAATTTCTAGCCTAATTGGCCTGTGGTCGCTACCTGCCAATTGGTTAAGCACTTGGAGGTCTATTTTGTGGTGAATATCCCCAGTGGAAAAGGCCAATTCTGGAGTGGAGGTGGTATGCCATGTTCTAGAATAGAAGCTAGGGCTGACCTCCGGCCTATTGATAAGATAGAGATTTGTGTCTATCTCCCAGTCTTCCACTTCATCACCTCTGTTGTCTGTGTCCGAATATCCCCATCTCTCCGAGTGGCTGTTGAAATCTCCAACCACTAGGCAGCTGGAGTTCTTGATTTCCATACTCGAGAGCAACAGGTCTTTGTTGGGTGGGCCATACAGGTTGAAGATGCAGATCTTCGTTTCTTGTGTCATTATGTCGACTCCTACAATTTCTGCTTGTTCAGTGTGATTAACAGCTACTGTGCTATTCGGTATGCAGTTACGTGTCAGTATCAGGATCCCTCCTTTATGACCTTCTCTATCAAGTCGGAAGGTCTGGTATCCTCTGATTGAGAATCTGTGGTTGTTGTTGAGGTGCGTTTCTTATTAAGAGATCTATTCTAGTCTTAGCAGTAAATTATCCGGTCACATAATATAATGAATTGCCGTTCTGTGAAACAAAGAAACTTGTTGTCCACTATAGTCGATAAAGGTCTTGTAGGGTTTTGTTAAAGAGTTGCTTTAGTGGCTATAGGTTCGGAAAAAGTTAATTTGCTGTACATACGCTGTGAATGATTTCATTTTCTTTGTTGAAAGTAATGGCAACCGGTTTAGATTTGTTTCACTTCACAGTGACGAACGGCTGCAAATAAATGTCCAATGTCCTCTTTCTCTTGCCTTGATGGTACAATCTGCCAGACTTTTCTCTGGCACGCTCACCCTCCATCTTTTCTCCCAGTATTATTTTCAGCAAGCTTTTTATGTCTTTTTGTGATATCAAAATATCTTAATTATTGGACTCTTGTGATTTCTTTCATAAATTCTTTTTGCACCCATAATTTCAAATAAGACTTCCTTATTTGTTTTATTTTCTTTCCACAGGATGCGCCCCATGTTGTTTGTCCATTGTTTCTAAAGAAGACCACACTGTCATCTGTCAATCCTGGAGTGGGTTCGTAGGTGGATAATCAAACCAATCCGAGCCCAAAAGCATCTGTCGCACTGAAGGCAGAGAAACACTGTCTGACCATCAGATGGAGGCAACTCACCTCTTGCCTTTCGTGTCGCTTGTCTCTGTGCAGCTTCCTTGTTTCTTGTCTGCTCTATATGCGCTATGCCAGCAGAGACTTTGCTATGCCAGGCAGAGCGATTAGCAGCAATATTCTCCCAATTAGATGATGTGATGAGATGACAATATGACTAGAGCGTGAATTGGATTTAAGTGTGGGAAAGCTGTGCACAGTCAGCCTCACTCTCTCGTCCTAATTCCATTTGATCCAGTAGCAAGATAGAATCACGACGACTGGAGCAGTAATCTAGATGATGTGGATGACCAAGGGGATCTTCTGTGTCTAGCCTTGCTCTAAAACGCTCCACAGTGAGTTGCTGGTAGGCGTCTTGCTGCCTGTTGACCAGCCAGTGGTCTTTCCGCACAGTCCGCCAAATCCAGTTTTCACATGCTCAAGCTATATCCCCGTAGGTTCATTAGTCCTATTGGCTATCTTCACTGGTTTAGCCGGTCATGTCAAGACCATTTGCTGAAATGTGGCCGCTGGCGTATGCTGACAGCTACGTGGAGCCACAAGTGATAGTTGAGTGCTAGGTAAGGACCAATAATGGACAAACTACCCCAGATAGGGCACGACATGTTCGCCACTAGAGGTACTATCCCTCCCTGACACCTCATACACCCCTTTCTTCTGTATCTCCACATTTCAAATGCATTAATTCTTTTCTCCAATCACTTGTTCATAGTCCTTGTTTCTACACCACACAGTAAAGACGAGTTTACAAAACACCTGATTACTCCTAATTTTAACTTCTGAGTGAGTTGCTGTGGCAGCATATGGCTGTGAATCATGGACATCTCTCCTGTGTGACGTGTTCTAGTTCATTATAGTCACGTGTCTACATTTTCCAGCCACACTAAAACTGACACTGTCTGCAGCTAGGGAGAAGGGTGTCAATCTTGTGAAATTCAGCTGTGTGCACTTGACCATGAAAATACAAAACATGGTTTAACCGTAGTACTAATTCTTATAGCCGATGTCCAGGCCAGGATAATCAGAGGGAAGAAAATACACAAAAATGAACAAATTAACTAGTCCAAATGGAAAATGACACGTTTCCGTGAACACAAGTGTAAGTCGTTGATAAGTGTGAATTCCAGGCAAATCCATGGCCTGGCAGCGTCCATAATGAACTAAAACATCAGAGCAATGTTAGACCTGCAGCCGGTACGCCGCCATCTTTGCTGATCGCATGGCACTACTGATGGACAAGGGCCAGATTCTTCGGGTACAGAATGAGTGGTCAGCTATTCAATATAAGACATCTCAAATCTTACACCAAGGTCAAGGAAGCCATCGCCTTGGATCCCTTGATCTCTGACAACTGCACCATTAATACCTGCTCAAATAAAGATGTGCAATTCACCCTAAAGTTTTCCACATAGTGCACTAATTTTGATTTGACAATTAACACTAGAAAAACTGAGGTACTCTTCAAGCCCGCTAACGGAAATCTGTCCAGTGAATCAAACATCACTATACAAAAATAATGTCTCCAGGCAGTCGATACTTTCACCTACCTAGGCAGTACCCTCACCAGAAATGTGTATATAAACTCAGAGGTCAACAACATGATTGAAAATTGAAGATCTGCGTTTGGGAGACTACTACAAATGAATGTCTGGAACAGATAAGGCATCAATGTTGCCACCAAGGTAAATGTGTATCGCTCTGTAGTGCTAACTACTCTTCTGCATGCCTGTGAAACATGGACAGTGTATAGCTGACATGTAGACAGCTAAATCATTTCCTCATTAGCGGTCTTCCCAGGCTGCTCAGGATTAAATGGCAGGACAAAGTACCTAGCTCTGAAATTCTTAACAAACCAATAACAGGTTGAGCAACCATGCGCTTCTACAAGATTTAAAGATAAGATGGGTGGGATATAACTTAACTTATTATCTTTATACTGGTTTAGAAGACTCTACAGAGTCTGTACACAACCAGTTTCTTGGAGGGTAGGTTTTACCGATATGCGAGTCCATCTTAATAGACTCAAACACTAGAGCTAAGTAGATCTACAACCAGTTAAGCGCCATCTATAGCTGCTCTTAACGCACTACCTGGAGAAATGTAAAAATAACTTAGGTAGATTTTTAATTTTAATTTTGTCTGGCCAGCGGCTGTTAAACCTACTCTTTTAAATTTCCAACGGCAAAAGAATTTTTAACGTGGTCGACACTAAACACGAGAGTCCAATCTCCCTACCTAGAGATCACGGGGAATTTTTACCAGAAGATCCATGTAAAAAAAATCATGGTCTCCACCGTTATTCGAACACGCGACCTTCTGCACCCGAGGCGGACACCTTACATTGAGACCACCGAGTCCCCACATGTTGTTCACATGCTATGCCACAAGCTCAGAACAGGCAGACACTCATCAGGGGGACATAGGAAACGCTACTACAGAGACTCCTTTAAAGTTCCTCTGAAAAGCTTCAACATTGATGTCTCCTCCTGGGAGATGCTTGCATGGAACCGTTTCCACCTGACACACTAGCACCACACAAGGTGCTCATATCACAGAGCAAGATATCATCACCGAGGCTGAGAGAAAGCAAGCTGTCTGAATGAAACCACAGCCCACTCCTCACATGTATGCTCCAAGTGCGGCAGAGTCAGGATTGGACTTTACAGTCATATGAGATCACATCTTCCAAGTCTGATTCTGTCGCCATCAAATACTACTATTATTATTGTTATTATATATAACCATATTACAAATCAGCTTCATGAAGTAAATCAGTTATTATATCTTACCATATAACAAATCAGCTTTATGAAGTGAATCAGTTATTATATCTTACCATTAACAAATCAGCTTTATAAAGTGAATCAGTTATTATATCTTACCATATAACAATTCAGTTTCATGGTGAATCAGTTATTATATCTTACCATATAACAAATCAGTTTCATGAAGTAAATCAGTTATTGTTTACCTTATAACAAATTTGCTTCATGAAGTGAATCAGTTATTATATCTTACCTTATATTTCTTAAGCATGACATCAGACTCTTCCAGTACGATCAGGAAATGTTCCCATTCAGCTGGAAGATCTTGAAGGCTTTTGCGAACCTAATAAGAATAATGATATTGCTCCATTGATGTGGGACGCAGACAGTGAATAAATCAGAGACACCCCTTGTTGGATGTCTAGCCAGCGGAAGATTGAAGAGAAGTAGCTTTGTACTCAGGTCCAAAAATGTAATCATAGCATATAAGCAGGGCTTGACAAATTTTAGGGTGGCTCACCAGTCAGTAAAAAATTTCACCAGTCGGCAAAATCACTCTACAGTCATTCAATTGATGTTAACAAATTTAAACTAGGCACTAATTCACTTTTACTGCTAAATAACAATGCGTACCAAACCAAAATATATTGTACTACTTACACAGAATTAGCCTATTTCTTCTTAAGAAAAAATGCACTGCTGTCAGAAGCATGGCGTGTGTGTCCTTGAACATTCTTGGCAGTTTTAGCACTGAGGTAACATTTATTGATAGCTTTAGCAGGTTTAAATTGTGCTAGTGGATGTCCATTTAGATTCGCAATCATAACCTAGCTTATTATAACCATCTATTCAAACCGTAATATCATTATCAATTATGGGAGAGTCGTTATGTAGTAATGATTAAAAACGTAATTCACAATTTAAAACGGATATTTTTGTTACTTGTCAAGCAAAAATGTTTACTCGTCACCGACGAGCGCTTTTGTCAAGCCCTTCATAAGGATGAAAGTTTAAAGGTTAAAGGAGAGGGCTCTACTTCATCGCCCCAGGTCTCCCCATATGGCTCATTCTCTCTCCGCAGAATGGTATGCCACCTGCCAAGAGCATCGCACAAAGCATGAACTCCGTAGCTGCAGCAATGAACCCAGGGATCTCGGGAAAAAACTGCCATCATGTACCGACCTCTGCAGCTCTAATTTGAACCACGACTGTCTGAACACGAGGCAAGCGGCTTGACTACTTCCACCACAGAGATAACCAAATAAGGATGAATTGATATACACCAATAACGTGGCAGCGTATGCTTTTAACTTGAGTAGTTTACTTATGTTAAGTATTACAACATATATCTACACCACCACAACGTTTCAACACAGTAAAACACATTATAAACACTATCCTGACCATTAAACAAAACAATATAATTTATTACAAGAATAATCGTTTCACAATATCAACAAAAAGTAGACAACTTCTGAACTAAATAATCATAATATATATATATATACCTAGGAGGTTGTAAGCACTAGCTTTTGATGTTTCATCCAAAATCTATGATACTCAGAATTCTTAGTCTACTTTTGTCCCAACAAAACTTCTCATAAACTCGAATACTATTTAGTTACAACTTAATGGCCCCAGTTAGCTCGTCGTCCTCTTTCTGCACCCTCAACGTAAAATCACAAACTTGTTTCACGATCAGATCACGTATTCAGTCAATCTGTGCACTTACATATAATCAGATCACGTATAATCAAGCAATCTGTGCATTCACATATAAACAGTTCACGTATAATCAAGCAATCTGTGTATTCACATACAATAAGATCACGTACCCACATATAATCGGATCATGTACTCACGTGTGATCACATACTCAGTCGATCTGTGCACGCACAACCAATCAATTCACGTACTCAGGCGGATTGTATGTTTACACATAATTAGATCTTGTACTGTTCACAGGGTGTCCATCATAAGCACATATGGAGTGCGACTGGCCAAACTCGAGGTGTGTGATGGGTCAACCACCCTGCAAACTCTCTCACTTCCAGACTCACTCCCAGTCTTCCTGCCAGACTCTCAAATTTTATCTCTGCAGTGTATTTTATAGTGTCAAGCAACAGTATGGTCTTCTGTGGGTAGGCTGATTTAGCTATCTTTCCAATTTGGAACTATCCCGTTTAAAATGTTAATGGCTGTCTATCCATGAGTCCCTGTCATTCTAAATGTGGTAGCCTGTCGTTAAAGTATTCGATATCGCCAAACCCTCTCCCCGTAAAGTCTGACGACAGAGTGGTCAGTTCTGACATCCACCCCTGTACCAAAAAAAGTATTCTACCTAACCCCTTGTTTTCCTGTCGACCTAGTGTCAAAACGGTGCTTGACCCTGGCGTGACCTGCGTTCGTCCAACGCATTCGGGCAACCTTTGTTTCTTAGAGTCGCTAGCCCAATCTCCGCTGCCCTAAACACCCATGCTCCAGCTGGAACTGTCACACTAAGAAGATAAATCTAATACTTCTTCCAAACCAGCACTAAAATCACATTGGCACGCAATTTCAAAAGTTCTGGGATTTGTTTACCAACCTACTGACAAAGATGAACAAATCACATCCTTACATCTGATAATATGACAACTCCATACTTTTCCAGAATGTCAAACTGCTCTGAAAGAGGAACAAACTTGTCCTCAACGCTGGGCAAGTCCAGCTGAAGCTTATCCCAGAGCTGAAGCCCTTCGATCAGCTGATCTAGTGTGTTTGGAATTTGTGTAACTCTGGTGTGAGGAAATAAGTTATATTTTTGTTTAGTTTATGTTTACGTTACATTTATAAACCATTTTGAATTCTAACTTTCTCACCTGTCAGCGTATGTCACCAGATGTCATGTGAAGGTACAATCTGCATGCCATTTGAAGCTTTGGACCACTGACCACTATAGCTGATGCGCTGCTCAGCATCTTGATCCCACTGTTGTTGTTGTTTGCGAATGCCCACAATGAGTTGGGCGTATGTCACCAGATGTCATGTGAAGGTACAATCTACATGCCATTTGAAGCTTTGGACCACTGACCACTATAGCTCATGCGCTGCTGGGCATCTTGATCCCATTGTTGTTGTTGTTTGCGAATGCCCACAATGAGTTGGTTACTCTTTTGTGCGCCCTGAAAAGGACGTTAAGTGGCGGGTTGCAGTAGCTTTCTTCACACCCCAAGCGTGCTGATGAAGGTGGACAGAGGTCCTCCAGGCGGTTGTGCTATGCTTGGTTTCATCTGCGTGTCACTCACTACTACGAGGATCACGTCGATCCCTCCCCTCGTTAGCTATGTTGCCATGAAAACAGCCTGTTTCCAGAGAGGGCTACTTGGAAGCCGAGGTGAGTTTCTTGGCCAGTACATTTTGCCATCCCTGACTAACATGTCTGATCAGTATATTTTGCCTGATCAGATGTTAGTCTTCCTCCCCTGATCCCATGGTAAACATAACAAACAAAATCTTCAACCCTAATGCAAAGTTGATTCTATTGCATGGCTCTGAAACATGGACAACATCAAAAATAACAATGAAAAATGTACATAATTTTATAAATGGGTGATGCCTACACAGAATAGAGAGATTGAAACAGAATGATAGAATCACAAATGTGGAACTGTTAGAAAGAACCGACTGATTTCAGTGGAACATGACATGAGAAGAAGGCATTTGCATTGTATTGGAAAACATCAAGGAAACCAGTTTATAGCATTACAAGACAGTCTCTATTCTGGAATCCCCAAAGGCAATTGAAGTAGAGGCAGACCAAAACACACAAGGAGAGAAAGAGACAAACATAAAGGAAACAGTGAAGATGTGGACAGAGATGGAACGATTGGCCCAGGACAGGAGCACTTCGCATGTATCTGTTAAAAACCTGTTCTAAAAAGGGAGCTGAAACATTTTGATTGATTTTTTTTCCTTTTTAGCTTGTTAACAACTTCCTTTAGCCTGTAAGATTGTATTTTTTATTCCTATTGTACCTCTTTTATCCTTTGAGATATTTTATGAAGAGGCTACAAATGAAAACCTTATATATATTATTTTTGAAAATGTATTCTGAAAAAGTGAAACTGTATAATTTTTCGACACAGTCACCATTGCATTTGATACAAGTTTCCCAGGGCCTATACAGTGCATTGATTCCTGTTAAGAAAAAAAATTATTTTTGTCACGTGTGTAATCACTCATGTACCACTTGCTGGACCCCTTGATCGAACCTGAAAGTCTTTCCTCCCAATGTTATCTAAAGACGTAGAAATCACTTGGGGGCTAGGTCTGATGAGTACAGCGGATGTGGTAGATACTGAAAGTGGAGGTCCTCAATGATTGCAGCCATTGCGCTGGCAGTATGAGGTCAGGCATTGTCATGTTGCAAAAGAACACCATTACTCAGAAGTCTACCTCGTTGAAATTTGATTGCAGGTCGAAGATGATTTCTGAGAAGATTTGCATACTGGCACTGGTTACAGTGTTCCCCCCGGGACATATAGTGCTCTAAAATATAACGCCTCGCTCATCCCAAAAGGGAGTCAGCATAACCCTCTCTGCATAGATGAGTAATGGGGAATACTGGGAGAGAAATCTACAAACATATGGCCATCCCAAATCCCAAAGACAACATCAACCAGACCAAAGCACCTTTTTCTGACTTCGTGCTCAGCAACTTAATAGTCACTTGAACAGAGTTGAACAAGAACATACTCCAGAGTGCCGGCTGTGCACACATCCCTATGAAACCGTTGAATATCATCTTTTTGAATGTTTGGAACTTGCCGATGTTATGAAAGAGGTTCTTCCTCTGAGGCCAGACAACTGGAACACTTTGTACGGAGCTAAACAACAGCTCACAAACACTTGCAGATACCACTATATGGCATTAGGACAAAGGATAGGAACCAATAGGCTGCTGGATCGATCAATAACCAACCAACCAACCTTCCCTACAGATTGCTGCATGTGAAACTTCTTCGGTTTTGGTGAGGAGGGATGGTCTCATTTCTTGCTCGCTCTCTTCATTTCAGGCTGGAAGTGAACCCAGGATTCATCTCCCATAACATATTCTTGGTAGGAAACCATCACTTTCTGCTTCAACGTGCCACAAATGTTCCTAACGTGTTGTTGTTTCAATTCTGGAGTAAGCTGCTATGGCACCCACATTGCAGACACTTTGTAGTACTCTAGCCCATCATGGATGATATGGTGTGCTGGACTTTGACTGATATCCAGATGTGAGACAATTTCATTCACAGTCAATCTGTGATTTTCCTTTACAAGGCGGTCAATGGCTACAATCAACTCTGGGGTCACTACTTGGTGTGCCTGACCTACTCATGAACAGTCTGTCACAAAACTCATGCTGTTTTGGAACTTCCTACTTCACTCATACACTTGCTCGAGTGAAAGGCATGTATCATCGTAGTGGACCTTCATTCACCGATGAATTTCTATAGGTTTCACCCCTTTGCTGCTCAATAAACAGATAACAGAACGTTGCTTCTCTTTTGTGTATATCAATAGTGGGGTGGCTATCTTTTAACTACAATTATAACGTCATGTTGTTTGTCTGCACCCTGCAGGACATTCTTAGCAGCCATATTAACAAGTTACAATACAAAGGAATAGTTTTCTAATTTTTATCCTGCTTTTAAAGTTTCATTTGAAGCCCTATCGTAAAACAGCAAATGTTAAAATATTTTAATATCAATTCTATGTAACCTGTGTCAATATTGGTCAATCAATATACAAGACACATTATATAAAAATTATGAAGTATGAGATGATATGCTTGAAAAAAACCTGCAATTTCACTGGACATGATAGAATGAGGGATGATAAGGTTGGAAAACGCCAGAAATACTTCCTTTGATGAATATATAGTTGTATAGAAAATGAGATGGTTATTGTAAGTCTATAGAGGCCAGACGTTTCATCTCTAGAGCCAAGTGTCTTGGTTGTTGTAAATTTATTTTAAAAATATCTGGTAACAGGGCATGAAAAAAGCCAAGTTGCCAATTGATAGATGATACAAACTTAAATCTTACAACAAAACAGGATTACAACAACCAACACACTTGGCTCTAGAGATGAAACGTCAACTCTCTGTATACTTGCAACATTCAACACACTTGGCTCTAGAGATGAAACGTCAACTCTCTATAGACTTGCAACACCCAACACACTTGGCTCTAGAGATGAAACGTCAACTCTCTGTAGACTTGCAACATTCAACACACTTGGCTCTAGAGATGAAACGTCAACTCTCTATAGACTTGCAACACCCAACACACTTGGCTCTAGAGATGAAACGTCAACTCTCTATAGACTTGCAACACCCAACACACTTGGCTCTAGAGATGAAACGTCAACTCTCTATAGACTTGCAACACCCAATACACTTGGCTCTAGAGATGAAACATCAGCTCTTCACAACATACTTCATGTTAGATGGCTAGAGGTAGTGGAAACACAGATCTGTGAGAAAGAACACTACAACAACCAATATTGCAGAAAATTTGGGAAAGAAAGTGGGGATGGACAGGGGATTGCTCTCAGAAAGAAGTCGGACAGTATTACCAGACATGTACTGGGTTGTAACATATATAGAAAGAGACCAATGTGAAGGACAGTTCAATCAGGGTCTTGTGGACAGAACTCAAGAAATTGGTGCAGAATATGAACAGATGTAGAGCATTTGATTGCGGACCTGTGTTACAATATGACCAGACAGATACAAGGGGTGTTACAAACCAAGACTTTTTTTTCTGTAAAAAAAAAAAAATTTGAAAGTGGCAAAAATGACATTTATTTTTCTATACAATATCCTGCAACTTTTATGCATTTATCCCAACATTTAAGTAATGCTTGAAAAGCTTCAGCGTAGAAAGATTTGTCAGTATGTCTGAACCAATCCAGGATAGGCTGTTTCACTTCGTCATCAGTGCTGAAATTCCGACCACCGTGACATTTTTTTAGGGGTCCAAACAGGTGGAAATCGCTTGGAGCGAGGTCTGAGTTATAAGGTAGATGTGGCAATACTTCCCAGGCGCGTTGCTGCAGATGGCACATAGTGCGGTGAGCTGTATGAGGTAGAACGTTATCTTGCAGGAGCAAGGCGACCTTTGTGAACAAACCAGGACATTTTTTCTGCAGATGGTTATGCACATCACTCACATTCACTATTGATAGTGGCACCAAGGGGTCAAAAATCTACTTGAATGATGCCAAGTTTGTCGCGGAAAACACTCGTCTCACTTTTTTGAGTTGAGAGCCACCACAGTTGGATCATCACTCACGGATGTACGACCTTCTCTAAAACTTTTACACCATTCAAATGTCTTACTGCGGTTGTCTTATCACTGTATTGTGATTGCACTCTTTTGTAAATCTCTGCAGGTTTCGCACCTTTTTCTACAAGAAACTTCATCACAACATGCTGTTCTATGCAAGCACTAACAATCTGCCATTTTGATTTATCTGTCATATGACTGGCCCATGGCGAGTGGGCCACATAGCAGTAATAGGACAAAAGTACCCCTAACTAACGATAGTAGTTCTAGCATGCTATAACCCATTCAGGTAGAAGTAGAACAAAAAGTTCTGGTTTGATTTTAATGCTGCCCCTCGTAAATAATGATAACACAAGCAGACACTATCCCGCAAGGAAATAATGACATTTAGTGTCAAGATGTTACTTTTAAGATTCACTCACTTGAAACTATTTGTTTTTATGTAATCTGTTAACTCCTTCAGAGACTTGCTGGCTATTTTGGTAAGCAATGATGTGAACTTATTCTGCCACTCCTGGCAGTGCGCCAAGATGGAAGATTTCAGAGAGGAGCAATCCAGCAAGACAAATTGAATATTCAGGATCGTCTCCTGCATTTGGACATTGTTGGCTACTTCGGTGTACCTATGGATAACATGTTTTGGCTCTGTTGTTAACAATATGGCAATAAAAGAAGGCTGTCTATCACATGAGGTCAGGAGGAAGACTTCAGATTAAATAGTCTGGTATTCACATAAAAAGATTGGTTCTGATAGCTGGGTCAGTTGTACTGGGTTGGACAAGGCTACAGCTGTAGTCAGTGGACTACTCGAGCTCGGAATGGGAGACGCCGCCGTATGTTACAGGAAGGTTGATACAGGAAGGGTGTGAGTTTTAACCTCCCTGTGACATGCGGCGACGCCTCCCTCGCATCGGCTGGCATTCAACAGCCAACTCAGAACTAGTATGGATCAGGGATATTCATAGGATAGAAGAATTGCAGCTTAGTAAGCAAACCTCTACACCCTAGGATAGAAGAATTGTAGCCTAGGAAGCAAACCTTTACACCATAGGATAGAAGAATTGCAGCTAAGTAAGCAAACCTCTAAACCATAGGATAGAAGAATTGTAGCCTAGGAAGCAAACATTTACACCATAGGATAGAAGAATTGCAGCTAAGTAAGCAAACCTCTAAACCCTAGGATAGAAGAATTGTAGCCTAGGAAGCAAACATTTACACCATAGGATAGAAGAATTGCAGCTAAGTAAGCAAACCTCTAAACCCTAGGATAGAAGAATTGTAGCCTAGGAAGCAAACCTTTACACCATAGGATAGAAGAATTGCAGCTAAGTAAGCAAACCTCTACACCCTAGGATAGAAGAATTGTAGCCTAGGAAGCAAACCTTTACACCATAGGATAGAAGAATTGCAGCTAAGTAAGCAAACCTCTACACCCTAGGATAGAAGAATTGTAGCTAAGTAAGCAAACCTCTAAACCCTAGGATAGAAGAATTGCAGCTAAGTAAGCAAACCTCTACACCCTAGGATAGAAGAATTGCAGCTAAGTAAGCAAACCTCTAAACCCTAGGATAGAAGAATTGCAGCTAAGTAAGCAAACCTCTAAACCCTAGGATAGAAGAATTGCAGCTAAGTAAGCAAACCTCTACACCCTAGGATAGAAGAATTGCAGCTAAGTAAGCAAACCTCTAAACCCTAGGATAGAAGAATTGTAGCTAAGTAAGCAAACCTCTAAACCCTAGGATAGAAGAATTGCAGCTAAGTAAGCAAACCTCTACACCCTAGGATAGAAGAATTGCAGCTAAGTAAGCAAACCTCTACACCCTAGGATAGAAGAATTGCAGCTAAGTAAGCAAACCTCTAAACCCTAGGATAGAAGAATTGCAGCTAAGTAAGCAAACCTCTACACCCTAGGATAGAAGAATTGCAGCTAAGTAAGCAAACCTCTACACCCTAGGATAGAAGAATTGCAGCTAAGTAAGCAAACCTCTACACCCTAGGATAGAAGAATTGCAGCTAAGTAAGCAAACCTCTACACCCTAGGATAGAAGAATTGCAGCTAAGTAAGCAAACCTCTACACCCTAGGATAGAAGAATTGCGACTTCCCTTAGTTATTCCTCGTCTACTTCTGTGTGGTGAGAGTACAAGTCTTTCTATACTTGAAATAGAGAACTTCTTCTTCTTCTTCTTCTTCTGCGTACGCAGTCAGACAGTAACCATTATTTTTTCGAAAAAAGAGGCGGTCATCCTGAGACTCTCGCCACTGCCATAGAGCTTGTCTTGCAGTTCCACTGGCAATGGCCACATCTGCTCTCTCTGATCCCCGTATGTCGGGCAGTTCTGCAGCAGATGTTCAGTGGTCATTTTACCAGTACCGCACGGGCATTCGTCGGTACACCCTATCTTCAATTTGTTGAATAGGTGGTACCTCAGTCTGTTGTGGCCAGTGCGAAGTCTGAAGACAACGACCTGCTCTCTTTGGTTCAACTGGTAATAGGCATCGTTTTTGGTGTAACCAGTATGTTCGGTTTCCCATTTGGTCATGTACCTGGCTTTGATAAGCCGTTTTGACTCTTCGTACGTCATACTGGTATCGAAATAGAGTACAAACAGGTGATTGACCTTCTGTGTTTTTATATGATGGAAGGGTGTCTCCTTTTGGCCTTCATGCTGGCCACTTTTGTGTAGATATTTTGCTACCTTTAATATTTTTGCCCAGACAGCAGTAAACAGCTTGTTCTTTTTTATTTTCAACTGCCAATAGTTATTTTATGTGCACAGCATGTACACAGGACCTTCGAGTTTATTGTCCATCTCAGATAGGACTATGCTCACTTCCCTTGAAACCAGAGGACATTTGAAACATGAGGGATTTGAACCATCCGCCATTACACGCTTTCATGTGTTTCTTGAGAGGCTAGTGCTTTACCTCTCAGCTATAACAACTCCTATGATGTATAAAGAGTGGCATCAAGTACTGCTCTCCTAATGGAAACATTATTATGATCTAGTTCAGGGCTCTCCCAAGGAATTGCTGCATCCTGTACAGAGCCATTTCCCAACTACCCAGTTGTTCAGGTCTTACTGGGTCCTTCTTCATGCATCCAGTCAAGAAAATTCTAAGACCAAAACCAGAGCTCATGCTGGTTTTGCAAACTAAATGCCCACCAAAGGGCATTCTTTTTCTTCAATCAACTGATGTTATGCTTCCAGTACAGTGAGATTCATGAAGGAGGCTGTGTGTTTCAGGTCTTCGCTGGTCCCCGACAGCTTTTTGAGCATGGTGTCGCTCCATTGGGCCAGACTCTCTCTATGATTTGCATAAGCAGAGTAGTCCTGCAGGATATGTTCTGAAGTTTGCTTCGGTGCTCCGTAATCGGATTTAGCAGTGTCTTTAAGACCCACTCTGTGGAGATGGACCTAGAGTTTGTATTGTCTCGTTTTGAGTCTGAAGATCTTTGTCTGCCTATCTCTGCCAATGCTGGTTTGTACTCTTTGTGCTGGTCTCTCCATTCCGTCCTCATGAATTATTTGATGAGTGTCTTTGCTTTTTTATAGCTCTTTGGACGGTAAGTCTGCAGGCAGCCATTTCCGGCTTTTGTGAGCTCATCTGCCTTCTCGCTTTCAAGGATCCCATAGTGGACCGAAATCCACTGCAGGACTAAATCTGTTTTTGGGACAGCAACACAGTGTTATATTTTATATTTCGTGTAGGAATCTATCAGGTTTAGGGCTTGAGATGATTTGGAGTACGCTCCTGGAGTCTGTTAGAATGACCATTTTCTTGCAGTTGTGTTTTGGCTGACACGAATCTGAGTTGCACAAATGGAATCATTACATTTTGGTCACCCTAATATAATTCCTCAACCCTGTTGTGTTAGACAATTCAAGGACTTGGATATTGCCTATATCCAGGATGTACTTGTTAGAGGTGCTTCAGGGTCTTTCATATTGATGTTTCTTTGGAACTCACACATGAGGATCTTGGTTTTCTTTGCATCCCATAATGAGGACATTAGATAGGGGTATTTCGTTTTTTACCTACTTATGCAATTGAGCATCATGGAGAGCTTTAGTCATCTGTTGTTGTTATTCGATGCTATTTGTGCCGAGTTGAGATATGCTTGACAACATTTCTTTGTTGTTGCTGTTGGTTGTTGAATGCACAGAATCAGTAATATTATGCATTTGTGCATCCTGAAAAGGGAATTATATGATGGGTTGCAGTAACTTTCCTCATATCATGAGTATGCTGATGAAGGCAGAACAGGGTCCTCCAGGCGGGTGTGCTATGCTTGGCTTCATCTGCATGTCACTTACTACTACAGGGATGATGTCAATCCCCCACCTTGTTAGTCAGGCTTCCATGAAAACAGCCTGTTTCTTCTCTCCCAGCTGTTGTTGGTAATATCACTTGTACTTGAGTTAGGTACTAATGATGATTTTCTTTCGTGGCGGGTCACAGAGGCTTTTCTCACATCCAGAGGCATACTTAAGGTGGACAGGGTTCCTCCTGGCTGTAATGTAATGAGAAACTCCTCAGTAAGCTCACCACTCTGGGGATCCCAGTGTCGATCACCACCTTGTTGGGCAGACTGCCATGTCAGTCTGTTTCAAGAAAGAACTGCATGAAAGTGAGGTGAGGGGTCTGTTCAGTATGTTTCACCTGACCCTAACATAGTCTGTTCAGTATGTTTCACCTAACCCTGTCTAACATAGTCTGTTCAGTATGTTTCACTTGACCCTGACTAACATAGTCTGTTCAGTGTGTTTCACCTGACCTTGACTAACATAGTCTGTTCAGGATGTTTCACCTGGCCCTGACTAACATAGTCTGTTCGGGATGTTTCACCTGACCCTGACTAACAGTCTGTTCAGTATGTTTCACCAGACCCTGACTAACAGTCTGTTCAGTATGTTTCACCAGATCCTGACTAACATAGTCTGTTCAGTGTGTTTCACCTGACCCTGACTAACATAGTCTGTTCAGTATGTTTCACCAGACCCTGGCTAACATAGTCTGTTCAATGTGTTTCACTTGACCCTGACTGTGGCAACTGGAAAAATCTCAAGCAATTTCAGAGCGGAGGCACTGAAGGCTGCAGTAAAAGCAATGCTGACAGGCAGAAGCAATGAAAGCCAGATAGTCCTGTTTACAGATGCCCTGGCTGTGGTTACCGCAGTAAAAAGCCAGAAAAATACTGAACTATGCCAGCAGTCCGCACCAAAAAGAGTAGTGGTACAGTGGGTTCCATCCCACTGTAACATTCAAGGCAACGTGGAGGCAGACAAACTGGCAAAAGAAGGTGCAAGACTACCACAACCAGATTCTAGTGTGACCTACGAAGAGTCCAAAAGGCCTATTAGGGCCAGATACATGGCCAAATGGGAAACAGAACATAATGGCTACACAAAAAATGATGCATATTACCAGTTGAACAGAAGAGAGCAGGTCGTGGTCTTCAGACTCAGCACAGGCCACAACAGACTGAGGTACCACCTATTCAATAAACTGAAGATAGGTGGCACTGACGAATGCCCCTGTGGTACAGGGAAAATGACCGCTGAACATCTGCTGCAAAATTGCCCGACATACGAGGACCAGAGAAAGCACATGTGGCCATCACCAGTGCCAATACTAGACAAGCTCTATGGCAGTGTCGACAGCCTCAAGATGACAGCTGCTTTCTTCGAACATATTCAAGTTGACATCTGACAGCGTACGAAGAAGAAGACTTGACCATGACTAATATAGTATGTTTCACCAGACCCTGACTAACATAGTCTGTTCAGTGTGTTTTACATGATCCTGACTAACATAGTCTGCTCAGTATATTTCACCAGACCCTGACTAACATAGTCTGTTCAGTATGTTTCGCCTGACCCTGACTAACATAGTCTGTTGATGATTTTTCACTTGACCCTGACTAACATAGTCTGTTCAGTATGTTTCACCTGACCCTGAATAACATAGTCTGTTCAGTTCATGTGACCCTGACTAACATAGTCTGTTCAGTATGTTTCACCAGACCCTGACTAACATAGTCTATTCAGTGTGTTTCACCAGACCCTGATTAACAGTCTGTTCAGTGTGTTTCACCTGACCTGACTAACATTGTCTGTTTAGGATGTTTTGCCTGCTGGACATCAACTTTTCTCCTATTTCTTTGCACTGAATTACAAAGGCTTTTCTGACAACCTAAGGCCTTTTTGGAAAGGTTAACAGCAGTCCTTCTGGTTTTTGTGAGGCTTCTCTTTACGTTCACTACTCTGTGGATTACAGTGTTGATGCTCATCACACTGGCCAGACTGCTGTAACAGCCTGTTAAAGAGAGCACAAACAAGGATGTGAGGTGGAGTCTTGAGCAATATGTTTCACCTGACCCTGTTTACAGTTCACTCCCAATATGTGGAAAACAACAGGATACTGTAAACGGCATATTATTTTTGTGTTGCATTAAAATTTAAAATTTATTTTATATAATTGTTTCATACCTGGCAATATCAGCATCAAAGGACGAGTTTTGTGGATTCAGCTTTTGGTACCGTCCAATGAAAGCATCTTTATTAATCTCCCAGATTTCTCTTAGAATTGTATAAATTAAAGCCAAATATAATTAATGTACAATTAGGCTATTCAACAGATATGTAAAAATCAATTTTACCACATTGTACGCAGGGGGCTTTAAATGAAAACCTTAAAAGTGGGATAGAAATTAGAAAAAGCATGCCTTTATATTGCAAATTGCTAATATAGTTGCTAAGGATGTCAAGAATGTCCTGTATGTGCCATCACGGTGCAAACAAACAATATGGTATCATGATTGCAGTTAAAAGATGCCCCCCCTTTTAACATGCACAAAAGAGTAGCAGCGATCTGTTCTTCGTTTTTGGTGCAGCGAAGGGTGAAACCTATAGAAATTCATCAGTGAATGAAGATATAGTATGGTGATGCATGCCTTTCACTCCAGCAAGTGTATAAGTGCATTAGGAATTTCCAAAGCGGTATGAGTTCTATGACAGACTGCTTACGACCGGGTCAGGCACACCGAGTAGTGACCCCAGAGATGATTGCAATCGTTGACCACCTCTCAAAGGGAAATCGCTGATAGACTGTGAATGAAATTGCTATACATCCGGACATCAGTCAAGGTTCAGCACACCACATCATTCATGATGTTTTACAGCACCACAAAGTGTCTGCAAGGTGGGTGCACAGTAGCTTAATCCAGAATTGAAACAACGACGCGCTAATGCATGTCAGGAACCTTTGAGGCACTTTGAAGCAGAAGGTGATGGTTTCTTAGCAAGAATTGTAACTGGAAATAAAACCAGGGTTCCCTACACTGAACTTGAAACAAAGACAGTGAGCAAGGTACGGCACCATTCCTCCTCACCAAAACTGAAGAATCCAAATGACGTGAACTTCTGAGAAAAGGTTCCCTTTTGCAACATAACAATGCTCTACCGCATACTGCCAGTGCAGTGGCTGCAATCATCGAGGACCTCCACTTTTAGTGTCTACCACATCTGCTGTACTCACCTAGCTATAAGTTATTTCCACATCTCTGGGTGACTGAAAGAGACATTTGGAGGAAAGACGTCCAGGTCTGATGAAGGAGTCCAGCAGGTGATGCATGAGTGATTACACGCACGATCAAGAGAATATTTTTTCTACAGGAATCCATGCACTTTGTAGGTGCTGGGGGACTTGCAGCAAAAGCAATGGAAACTATGCCGAAAAATGATAAAAATGATACATTTGTGTTTCACTTTTCCTTAACAATTTTCCCCCCCAAAATATATTTCAGATTTTCATTTGAAGCCCCTTTGTATAAGAGGTTGCATTATTGACAAACCTGTTAGCCTGAATAAATTTCAGTTTTACGACTAAAAGTGAAATAACTAACTGATGCATTGTCTCTGCATTGTCATTGGTTATTGCACTATTGTTATAGAAACGGGTGAACATACAGGTATTTGAATTTTAACAATTTACCACTCCTGTCAGTTTCGATTTCAAATACAGAAAATGGATTGTTTTATTTTAAAGAGAATTTTGAAGTGATTTATTCTTGATTTCACTCAGATTTGAAGATTATCCAAATATTTAGCGTTAAGTTAAGGTGTTGCAACAAATTTTTCTTAAGTAGTTCTGTTTAGTTTGTTTATGTAGATGTAATAAATACGTTTGTAGTGGAAACTAACAGATATGCTGATCTTGTAAAACAATCATTGTGTGTCCTCTGTAGCAATTTCAACAAATTTTGTCGAACACTATACCTCCCGAAATAGGTGAGTCGAAGTGTTTCTGATATTTTTCATCAATTCCACCACTATCTTCTTGTTTCTCAGAAACTAACACACACACAAAACAAAAACAATAACACCAACAAGTTCTTTATTAATTTATATCTCTTTTCTATACACAAACAAATCATATCTATAGACCAACAAATGCAAAAGTTACAGGCTCTTAAAGTCAACAACCATAATAAAACGTGATGTGCTGAAAAATAATGCCCTGGCAGGTGAAATTGTGTTATTTTTTTTTAATCATAATAAACTGATGTGCTGGTTTTCATTGGTCTGTTGTGCAAGTTTGAATTGGTGTACTTTACAGGTTATCATTTATTTCATATACACGTTTTCTTGAGTCTATTATACATGTTTTTATTAGATGTTTTTATGGGTCTTCAGTAGCAGGTGTACTGGTTGACATTTGTCTGGTGTAAGGATTTATATTGGTCTGGTGCAAAAGTTTATATTGATCTGTTGTAAGGGTTTATATTGGTCTGGTGTATTAGTATGTCTGGTTTAAAGGTTTACATAGGTCTGGTTTAAAAGTTTATATTGGTCTGGTATATTAGTATGTCTGGTTTAAAGGTTTATATTGGTCTGGTATATTAGTAAGTCTGGCTTAAAGGTTTATATTGGTCTGGTATATTAGTATGTCTGGTTTAAAGGTTTATATTGATCTGGTGTATTAGTTAATGTATTTGGTTTAAAGGTTTATATTGATCTGGTGTATTAGTATGTCTGGTTTAAAGGTTTATATTGGTCTGGTGTATTAGTTAATGTGTCTGGTTTAAAGGTTTATATTGATCTGGTGTATTAGTTAACGTATCTGGTTTAAAGGTTTATATTGGTCCGGTGTACTGGTTTACATTTGTCTGGTTTAAGGGTTTATATTGATCTGGTGTACAGGTTTATATTGGTCTGGTGTACTGGTTTACATTTGTCTGGTTTAAGGGTTTATATTGATCTGGTGTACAGGTTTATATTGGTCTGGTGAAAGGGTTTATATTGGTCTGTTGTAAGGGTTTATATTGATCTGGTGTACTGGTTTACATGTCTGATGTAAATGTTTACATTGCTCTCGTTTACTGGTTTACGTGTCTGCTGTAAAGGCTTATATTGGTCTGGTTTACTGGTTTACGTGTCTGTTTTAAGGGTTTATGTAAGACTGGTTTCTGGTTTACGTGTCTGGTGTTTGTTGTTTGCAAATGCCCACAATAAGGTGGGTTGCAGTAGCTTTCCTCACATCCCGAGCGTGGCGATGAAGGTGGATCAGGGTCCTCCTGGCAGTTGTGCTATGCTCTTGCTTGGCTTCATCTACGTGTTGCTCACTACTGCAGGGATCACATCAAACCTCACCTTGGTTAGCCAGACTGTTGTCCTCAACAACAGCCTGTTTACAGGACAACCAACGAGGAGGTCAGGTGAGGGTCTTGGCCAGCATATTTCTCCTGACCCTGACTAACATTGTCTGATCAATGTGTTTTGCCTGACCAGACGTTAGCCTCATCACACCCCGTGTCTGGAGTAAAGATTTATATTTGTCTGGTGTACTAGTTTCCGTGTCTGTTTTATGAGTTTATATAAGACTGGTTTCAGGTTTAATCAATAAAAAAATGTACAGGTAATAGCTCAGTAACTACACTAAGGCAAAAACAAAACAACGTCCATGTCACAGCCACAAGGCCTTCGTCGCGGACAAAGAACACTTGACAAAAAAAAACTAACAAATCACTAAAAACAAAACATGATATATATAGAATTGTTTGAGTTTGCAGCCCTAACCAGGAGGTGGCCAGGAACGTGTGAGATGCGGTATACTAGTCATGAAAAAGTGAAGACCAAACAAGTACTGGTTTAAATTTATCTAGTGTACAGATTTGGTCATGTTCACAGGTGTGAACCAGATACAAGGCCAAACATACAAACAGCACAAGTAACTACACAAAAATACCTGTAAATGTCCCAGGTACTAAGGTAGCCCTGCAAACTAAGAGCATTGGCCTGTATACTTGAGTTGATTTGGAGCATGACTTTCTTGATCTCATCATCGCCTCGGACGTTTTCACAGATGGGCTGATGGGAACATAGAAAGAGATTAGGTCAAGGAGAGATATATGAATGTTTTCGTTGATAGGAGAGGAAGGGGGAAGGGAGGGAGGGGGAAGGGAGGGAGGGAGAGAGAGAGATTAGGTCATTATCAAGTATGTGAATGTTTTCAAAGACAGGAAAAGAGAAAGATTAAGTAAAGAAAACTTTTGTCAATGTTTTCACAGATACATTGATGATGAATGGATCGATGGATGGATAGGTAGGTAGATGAGTGGGTGGTTAAGTTCAGTAGGGAGACAAAAATACAGATAGACAGACAGAGACAGACATACAGACAGACATATAGATAAATAGGGGAGAGGGGGGGGGGTGTAAGGAAAGTGACATAAAAAGAAAGAGAGAGTAAGAGAGGCAGACAGAAAGAGTGTAACAGTTCCCGCCGGAGCAAGGAGTTTAGGATGCCTGAACATGTTAAAGCTTAAAGCTACCTGAATGCATGTCAAGGTCACTCACCGTCTCAGCAAAGGAGAACAGAGTTGGGTTAAGGAATGTGGACAGGTAGAAACTGACCACTGGCCTTCCGATTTTGGTAGGGGGAGATTGATTGACAGACGAAATTGGCAGCGGGGCTTGCTGCGAGAGAATGAGTGACAGGTGTGCAAAGTGTTTCGTTCCAATTGGGATTGAAGATGACCATCACCTGAGATCGATTGATCAAGCTCTGGCCTTGCTTGAGGATATATAACTCGAGACAAAGTTTAGCTCGAGAGGCTGGAGGAGAGATGGAGAGTGAGAGAGAGAGAGAGACTGAATGTAGATAGTATGTTTAACTCACCGACTTAAATAGAGGAGCGATTGATAGACGGTTGGACGAATGTTTAGTGATAGAACAGGATCGCTCAAATAGGTGTGTGAGTTTTGCATTAATAGATAATCTGAAAGTGTGTTTGTAAGCAAGGACACATTGTGAACGAGTTATGTCGAGATCGCCCGCCTGAGGGGATTTCAGTGAGGAAGAGTATTTGATAAGGTGTGTTGAAGACGCAGTTAAGGCGATGTGTGTGTGATGCAATTGCAAGGCAATAGAACTGGGTTTTTTAGTTAGTTAGGAATTCCATCAATAACTAATGCTTACAATTCCCGTTATAGTAGAATGTTTAGTTAAGATATGTATTATATTGTGTTTGTAATTTCTCTACTCATTCTATGATATGAGTATGATATAATAAATATGCCACCTGCTGTGTGATATGTCATTTACTGAGTAAGGTCATGATGATGTGGATGAGTGTGAGAATGTTCTAAGTTAGATCACGGCCAGGGCAAGCAGAGGGTCTGCTACAAGAGAAACATAAAATAATATGGGAATGTTTTAGTAAATTAGCGGACAGGAAGCAAGAGAGAGAAAGGAAGACAGAGAAAGTGAAAAAAAGAGAGAACGAAAGAGAAGGAGGGGGGGGGGGGGAAAGACAGAAAGAGAATGAGAGCAGAAGGAATGAGAAAGAGAGTGGGGGAGGGGTAGAGCTCAGCTAATGTCATATAATAAGGAGGGATCACTTTACTAGTGTAATAGTTAAAGGAGAAACAACTCACATCCTAATGTCATACTTGAGGGAGAGACAACTCTATTAATGCCACAATTATTGGAGAAACAGCTCACAAACTAATGCAGTTTTTATGGTGATACAACTCACATTCTAATGTCATACCCTTAAGAGAGACAAATCACATCCTAATATCATACTTGAAGGAGAGAAAACTCACATTCTAATGTCATACATTAAAGAGATACAACTCACATCCTAATGTCATACATTAAAGAGAGACAACTCACATTCTAATGTCATACCTTAAAGAGAGACAACTCACATACTAATGTCATATCTTAAAGACAAAAGAGAGATAACTCACATACTAATGTCATACTTTAAAGAGAGAATACTCACATTTTATTGTCATATGTTAAAGACAGACAACTCTCATGCTAATGTGATACCTTAAAGAGAGATAACTCACATACTAATGTCATACATTAAAGAGATACAACTCACATCCTAATGTCATACATTAAAGAGAGACAACTCGCATACTAATGTCCTACATTAAAGAGATACAACTCACATCCTAATGTCATACATTAAAGAGAGACAACTCACATACTAATGTCATACCTTAATGAGAAAAGAGAGATAACTCACATACTAATGTCATACCTTAAAAAGAGAATACTCACATTTTATTGTCATATGTTAAAGAGAGACAACTTACATACTAATGTCATATCTTATGGAGAGATGGATAAAAGAGACTTCTTACAGGCTAATGTCATGATTTATCAAAGTAATCTTAAAGGAGACAACTTACTGGATTTGGTGACTTTTTCTTAGTCAATAAATCTGGCAAACGTTTAATATTAGCAATGGCTTCGATTAGGTGGACCTTACCAATATCTCCAATGATATTTGCCAATTGTAGCAATGAGGGTGAGAGCTCTACCTGAAATAATTAAATTTAAACTCAAAATTATGAGTGGACACGCCAGGAAGGTACCTCACCTACTATTACTGTAATATGGGTGGAGCAGCTTTGGAGTGGGGACAAATTCCAATCAAAATTCTACCTCATTTACATAATAAATGCTTGTATAACCAGTCACCATTTGTTACATCAACTTGTCACAAACTGCTATTTCAAACTATTGTGTAAACAAATATGTGGTATATATAAATGGGGAAGGGGGGGGGGGGGAATTGAAAAGTCTGGGAAACCCTAAACTTGCGGCGATGACAAGGTCATGGTCTACAATATCTGTGTAGTCAGTACCTAAGCCTGAAAAGAGCAAAGGCTCAACACCTTTCACCTATGGTGCCTGAGGTCCATCCTTGGAGAAACAATCTTGCACCGATCTCTCAAGTACACTCACTCTTCTTAGGCGGCAAAGACTGATATGGTTTGGTCATGTTCATTGCATGAGAGGCGGCCGCATCCCCAAATATATTTTCTACGGACAGCTAGTATGTGGTAAAAGAACAGCTAAGATCCAAATATGTGTGTAACCAGGACATGAAGGCACTGGAAATGAGTCTGACATTTTTGGCAAAAAATACATTGCTGCAGACTGATCCAAATGAAGATGCAACCTAAAAACCAGAGTGCTCTGCCGGAGTCTTTGTGCATGACAAGGACAAGAATAACACCACTGTCTCACAGAGAGCATGTCGTAAGAGGCGACAAACTGTGACATGGCATAACATCGGCCATGGTTAGGTGGTGTGTTTAGAGCAGCATAGATGGCACCTAACAGGCTGCGGGTCTACTTTGCTCTTGTGTTTGAGTCTATTAAGATGAACTCGCACATCGGTTAATCACCCTCCGTAAGTGATTGTTCCAACGCAGTGGAGTATTACATTGCTCGAGCCTAGCCCGCTAAGCAGGATCCTTCTCCCGGCTCCATCCAGCTCATACCAGAGCTGGGACCTGCACAGGGGCATCTGCCCCTGCAGAAGTTCAGGTAGACTAAGAACTATGAACCTAAAGAACCACCTCATACTGGGTGAAAATAAGCAGCCCAGGAGTGAAAAGACAACTCTGAAAGGAATAGGAAATCCAAAACTCAGTAGAGAGTTGCTACTCCAAGGTAGCATCATCCTAAAGGCAGTCATGACTAAAAAGAAACTTCTAACTAAAATGTAAAATATAAAAAAATTCTTTTATATTGACTTTTCTGGAAATATAATTGTCTATTTAAATAGCAACATTGGCTGTTATGTAATAAAAAGTAGATCAGGTTATAAAAGTCCCAATATCAACTGTTAATAGCTATGTTCTTTCTTCTTCTTCGTTCTCAATCTCGTGTTACCAAGCCTGAAAAGGGTTTTGCAAGTAGCAGGATGTTGTCCGGAGAACGAAATGCATTGCATCGTAGTTTACAGCTTAACTGCGGTCTTTCAGCAGGGCAGCCTTCCCTCTTCGATCCCTTCCCCATAGCAAGTCTGCTCTGTTGCAGCCTGTTATCCAGGATAACACCTGGAAGAACAGGAGAGTTTTGGCAGCTCTGGTTCCCTGGCCCTGATCCTAGCAGTCAGCTATAGGTCACTGACCATTGCAGCTTATGCACTGCTCATCATCTTAATCCCATATATGGTCATATATTTAAAAGTTTGTATATTTTAAAATTAGAATTATAGTTACCTAATCGCGGGTTTAAAATCTCTAAAAAGATTTTGACAAATAGTTTTTTCAAATAAAGTAGAGGAAAAAGAACTATCCTGCACATGGTGTGTTAGCTGCAGGAAAAAGCATACATTATTTCTCTGCCCATTACATTTTTCCAGCAGACCCTAGTACTAAATGGTGAAACAATGGTAGAAAAAATGTATGGGATTATAAATTCTGACTTTTGCAATGTAATTTTGGTCATTGTGTTTTTTAAAATTAATTTGGCTTATCAGATGAAGCCAACATTTATATAAATTTTTTTTTGTTTTTGTTTTTTGTGGTCGCCTTATTACTCTATTCCCCAAGGTGGTGTGCGTTGCACTGTAGTTTTTATTTTGCGCCTGACGGCCCAGTGCATCTGACTTCAGCATAACATTTATATATCATAACGGCTTTCCTTTTCTCATTTCATCCATCCATCCACCCATCTAATTTATTAATCTATCTATCTATTTTCAGTCCACTTGTGTTGTTTAGATGTCGTGGGGAGGTGTGACCTCTTTGTTTCAGATTTTTTAGCTAGCAAAAATCTGCTGGTGACTTGCCAGGTCAATTCCAGTGTATGTTATCTCTGAAGAATCAAAGCACGAACTCTGAAGCACTGGCGAGGATCCTCTAATAGATTGCGTAGATTGTTAAGATAATTTTTAATTTTTAATTTCCAACTGCTGAGGGATTTTTAACGTGCGCGACACACAGAAGAAATACCAGAAAGTCATGAGCTGCAGTGGTCAGCGACCCATAGCTGACTGCTAGAGGCAGGGCCAGCAAACCAGAGCTGCCAAGACCCTTCTACACCTCCATGCGGTGATCCTGGATAACAGGCTGCAGCAGGGCAGACTGGCTAAGGAGAAGGGATCAAAGAGGGAATGCTAAACCGGTACTCAAAAAATGCTTGCTGAAGTCGGAGGTGTTGAACAGAAAGGTGCAAATATCGAAGTAAAACTGTAAACTACAACACAATGCATTCTGTTCTCTGGACTACATTCTGCTACTTTAGCCCTTTCAGGGTTTAGTAGCGGGAGATTGAGAACAAACGAAGCCAAGCCAAGATACATAGAAAAGAACTACACAAGCACTGACTGGACCCATGCATACACTGACAGTTCTGTAACAAATGCCTCTTTTGACGTATCCAGCCTTTTACTTTTATGACTTTGTATACTTTCCTGATCAGCTTTTTCCCTTCTGACCAAAATAGCAGAGGTCGCACATGATCCTGAGCTTAATATCTCTATTACGTGTTCATTTCTTTATTTTCATGATGTATTGTTCTAATTGTATTGTCTGTTGTCCCTGACCTTTTGGTCATAACATAAGTTACATTGTTGTTCTTGTTTCAGTGTGGTATCTGAATCATATGTATTCATATTTTTCTACACTACATCTAATGAACCGGCAGTCTAAACACAACAGAATTATTCTATCTGATGTGATTCGAGCAGGTCGGGGAAACCGGAGAAGACGAAGCTGAAATGTGCACATCCAGCTAGCTATGGAAACGAGCAGTATTCATACACGTTCCCTTTTGCTGAAAGGGAATTAATAGATTTGAGTTTGCCTGGAGTATAATTATGTTGATTCTTCATAGCAAAACATATGGTTGTGACAAAAAAGGGAAGTGACTCATGCAAGCATCAGAGTTATTTACCTTCAATGCTCCAAGAACAACCTTGACCTTGAACAGAGGATTTGGTGCTGACTTTCCATCTCCAATGGCTCCTAAAAGTGCTTGAAGGGACCACTTGATGTTCAGTCTAAGGGAAAGCAAGGATAGTGTCAGGGTCAGGTGAATCATACTGATTAAGACTAATCATACAGCCTTTTCCTTTTCTTTTTTGTTGTTGTTTGGTTCTAATGTGGACTCAAACCCAAATGTGATAAAAAGGGATCCCTATGCCAAACTACTAGGTGAAGTTGAGACTTGAGATATGGGCGTGCATGAGCTGCATACTTTTTCTTGGCAGACAGACACACATCCTCACTTATAGATATTTTTTTTTTTCCCGCCTTATTTCTCTATTCCCCAAGACGAGTGTGCGTTACACTGTGGTTTTTATTTTGCGCCTGTTGGCCCAGTGCATCCGACTTCAGCATGCGTTTTATGTAAGGGTCTGCTTCCTCCTGCATTTTCTAAGGGTTTGCTTCCCCGGGGTAACAGCGGTGCTGTGATGAGGATCGAAACCAGCACCTTCTGGTTGTGAGCCGTGCCACTTAATCACTAGTCCACGCCGTCCCCACTTATGGGATATAAATAATATCATTAATTTAACTTAGTTCAATGTTTTAATATCGTTGTCTTTGTGCCCATTTGTGTTTTTTAAACAACCAAATACTATTTTTGTTAATTGTTAGTTTAACATTAAAGAAAAGACTGAACATACAGATATTTTAATCTTAAAATATACTTCACTTCCGCCCGCTTCGATTGCAGGTCCAAAAATGGCTCGCTTTTATTTTAAAGTGAATTTTGAAACAACATATTCTCTTTTTCAATACCCGGATTAGAAGATTAGCATATTATTGAGGAAGATGAAGTTAAGTTGATGTTAACAGATTTTGTGAGGTAGATCTGTTTAGCTTATGTAGATGTAATTAATAAGTCTGTAGTGGAAACTAACAGATTTGTCAATCTTGTAAAACTTCATTATTCGCCCACTGTGGCACTTTTTGTTAGCAGACAAATTGGCATGTTTGTGTTTCTCATCATTTTCACCTTCATCTTCTTGTATCTCAGAAACTAACATTCACATAACAACAACAATAACACCAACAAAGTTCTTTATTAATTTGTAGCGGATCTACTGATATCCTGAAGACTGTGTGTAAGTGTTACAACATCCACTACCTGATGTTAAGACTTCAACATAGCAAAACACTAAAACTTCCATTAAATATAACAAGAAGATATTTATTTATTGCCAAAAACAGTATTTGTTACAACATGATAAAACATAACCTAACTTACTAAACAAATATGCATCTTTTTAACTCAGGGAATGGGGACGGCATGGGCTAGTGGTTTAGTGACACAGCTCACAACCGAAAGTGCTGGGTTCAATCCCTATCACAGCACCGGCCGTTACCCCGGGGAAGCAAACCCTTAGAAAATGCAGGAGGAAGCAGACCCTTACATAAAAATGCACCCTGAAGTCGGATGTACTAGGCCGACAGGTGCAAAATAAAAACCACAGTGCAACGCACACCGCCTTGGGGAATAGATAAATAAGGCAAACGACAAAAAATAAAAAACAAAAACTCAGGAAATGTTAGCATGAGCTAGATGGAATCCCTGAAACTATAAAACCCAGTTCTGTAGTCTATCCTAATATATATATGAAACTTTACAAATTTTGTTCTATCTTGTATGGAATCTTGTGTGCCCCTTTGGCAGTTGGTGCTGATATTGATCTCTGGTGGTCGCTCATTCTGTGTTGTGCAATGATAGCTTCTTACTACGTTTGTGCCTATGCTCCCTGAGGAGTCTTAAGGTACATCTCACTTTGGCTCAGAGAGCTAGGGCGACTCGTTTGACCTGACTCGTGCGTACGATTGGTTGGATCACTACCTCTGCAACACCTCAAGAACTGACGTCTGCTGAACTGCCAACGGATTTTATACCCTTAGTTTATCTCTCACTCTCAAAAGATCATCCGTGCTGATGACTGTGAAGGTTACAGATATGTTCACTTATCTCTCGTCCTCACAAATCAGAGAGATTACTGTTAAGACTACAGATATACTTAGTCTCGTTTTCTATGCATGCATACGTTCCCTTACTCTCGTCCTCACAAATCAGAGCGATCACTGTGAGGACTAAAGATACGTTCACTTATCTCTGGCTGATCATAGAAGGGCCACAATTTCACTCCAAAAGGCACAAATGCAATAGTGAGACAAGCTTCTAGATCTGCTCTTGAATGCTGAATATCCACTGTCCTCTCTCTTTTAAAGATCCAGTCTAGCCCTGTTACACCAAGATGGCAACCAAGTGTTCCTCTATGCTGCCCTGTCATCCGTCCATCATATCTTGGATCCTACCATCTCGAATTCCATTGACTCATCTCTATCTATCACTCTGAGGAAAAACACTAAAGTCTGGTCAGGCAAAATATACTGATCGGACATATTAGTAAGAGTCGGGAAAAACATCTTGTCCAACACCCTCACCTCGGCTTTCTAGTAGCCCTCCCTGGAAGCGTGCTGTTTTCACAGCAGCCAAGGTAACAAGGTGAGGGATCAATGTAATCTCAATAGTAGTGAGTGACACGCAGATGGACCCAAGCATAGCACAACCGCCTGGAGGACCCTGGTCCACCTTCATCAACACGCTCGGGATGTAAGGAAATCTACTGCAACCTGCCACATAACGTCCTTTTCAGGGCACACAAAAGAGTAACCTACTCATTGTGGGCATTCGCAAACAACAACCTATCACTGTCATTCTAAATGTGATGGCCCAGCATACCCTTCTCGTCTTCTCAAATAACAAAGGGGAGTCAAAAGGCATTACAAACTCAGATAGTTCTGTTCTACCAACTTGTAAACAATGCTGACTTTCCCTGTCACGATTTCAACCCAATCTGATAAGGATGTTGTGTTGATTATAGCTTCCCCCTCCCCCACCCCTCCCAAATACCTCCTCAGCGCCTTTTTTTTGTTCCAGAGAATGTCCCCAGTCTTCAATCTCCACTGCTCCATAGGGATCTGTTACAAATGTATATCTCTACATACAGCAAAATCATATCTATAGACCTACAAATAAAAAGGTTACAGGTGTCAATTATTTGTGTCCCATTGTAACTGTTAAATACAGTACCTGAATGCCTCTTCAACCATGATATCCATCTTGTCTGTATAGTGATACCAGTGCATCTGCACTTCAGGTCCATCATTTTTGTAAACTTCGTAAGATTTCTGTAGAGTTGCTAGTATTGAATCGTGGATTTCTTTCAGCTTCCGAATTACATTTTCTCTGTGCTTAGCCTGGAATTCACAAGCAAATATAAGTAGTAGTACCATCTTATATGAACAGATAGAGACCAGAGCATTTTCATATAGCTGATTTGCTTGTCAAGCGGAATAAAGTCCATTTTTAGCTTGCAAATGCTTTTTGGCTTCCGAAAAAATAAAAAACACACTACGTATTATTTTAAAATGAGTGTGAATGCTATACATTTAAGAAAACAATTTTAAAAACACAGATACATATAAATAAAAAAACAAACATAAACAAAATCTAAACTTTAAATATATTTTTTCCGACAAATAACTGAAGATGAAGGACTAGAATGATGGTAATTTAGGTATTTTTAATAAAGTTGTCAAAATTTAGCGTTATCCTGATGACAATTTTGTGAATGTCAATTTTTGTCGCCATACAACAATGGTGTGCCTTGGGCCGCTACACACCTGACGGTGCCCATCTCTCTCCAGGTGGCAGTTCATTATAATTGTGTCTAAATTTCATACAACAAAGCTGACACTGATTGCAGCTAGGGTGAAGGGAGGCAATCTCGTGAAGTTCAGCAATGTGTACTAGACTGTGAAATATGATACAGTTTTAAGCGTAGTGCTATTCATATAGCCGACGTTCATTGCAGGATAATCGGACAGAAGAAAACACACAAAACGAACGAATTAACTAGTCCAAATGGAAAACAACAACACGTTTCCATGAACACAAGTGTAAGTCATTGACGTGTGAATTCCCGTAAAATCCATGGTCTGGCAGCATCTATAATGAACTAAAACAGAAGAGCAATGTAGACACGCAGCCTGTTTCGGCGCCATCTTTGCTGCTCTATTGTAATATGAATATTACAAACTCAAAATATTAACAGATTCACACGAAGAATTTCAAAAAGCCATGTTAAGTACGACTTTCAAAATCAAACTGATGGAAAACATCCATGTACTGGCATACGGCCACAAATACGTTGTTCTATGCATCCATCTGTTGTCAGGCATGCGTACCACATGTCCAGCCCAACGATGTTTGCATGATATCGCTGCTTTTACAATGTTCCGAAACAGAGTTTGATGTCAAATTTCTTCGTTGCGTATCTTATCCTGTATCAACATTTTTAGTGACTGAGCTTTTGAGCATCTGTTTTGTGCCACACTTCCTATCCGTAGATCATTGTTGGAATGACCATGGAATTGAAGGTGTGTGCTCTTGCTGTGGTGTCCATTTAGGTAGTGCAAGGATTGTTAGACTTCCTTGATTGTATGACTGATGAGGATGATGTCACCTGTAAATTGCAATGGAGCTTTACATTGAATTAACTCATTAACTTCCATGAGCCGATACATTGGCTTCCGATTTTTTCCAGAAAACCCAGAAGCCGATATATCGGACTTTCCGACTGTGTTCACAAAATCACATATTTTCCCATTCCTAGTTCACCTAAATGTTTTATTTTGGTTATTGGCGGAAGTAAAGATTTTGTATTTTTCATTTCTGGAAGAGTTATTGTGAGTTTCGTTGAAAAAATGTTTAGTTTCGTAACTTGGAAACCAACATTTTTTTCAGACGGCAGCTTTGAAGCTATCCTATGTACCTTCAGCCAAACCAAATAGCTACTAATCAGCTACTCATCTTCCTCTTTTTGACTTGATGGACATCTGTAGCCTAGTCCGACCAATGTTCTTTCACCCCCACTTTCTATTTCTCGCCATATATTTTCATTTTTGTTGCAAGGTGATAAATCATCTTTGATAGTTATATTAACTGAATTTGTACAGTATAATAAAATTTCACCTCCCTTAGCCAACTATCCTATCTTTCCTTAGCATTGTATATCCCTCTATTTCAAGTTCACTATCTGCAATGTTCTCATTTGTCTATAATTCTGTTAACCCTATTATATCTGGGTTTTTTTTCTACATACAGTTCCAATTCCTCTCTTTTATTTACTATGCTTCTCACATTTGCATAAAAACATTTTAGTTTATAATTATGTTGTTTTACCAATTTTTATATTTGCTTTATCATTTTTGTTTTTGTTTTTCCACTATGATTACACATTTTCCTGACCTCAACTCTCTTCCTTTGACTGCATTCTACATAGCACCCTATTTTAGACTTATCTTTAGTCTCATACTTCATTGGCCTTACTAGTTTAAATTTGTAACACAATGATTAAACATATACTTCGCTACAGCATGCTGTCCTATCTCATTTAGATGTAAACCTCTCCTGTCTAGCATTTTACTTCTGTCTACTTTCACATGAATAAATTCCATACCCATGTCCGCACACATCAACCTAAGATTGATACTTATTATCTTACTATCTAAATAGTCTGACCCATCTGCTCTGTCTAAAATACCGATCATGGTGACCTTCCTGCACTTTTTTCCCTTAAGTGTTCTCATAAGACTCTTGTATCTTTGCACAATTATTTCTGTACCATCTCTCTTTACATTATTTGTTCCTACCAATACCACAATATAGCTGTTTGCTCTGTCACCTATCATCTTTATTTTTAACTCTATATCTTCAATTTTAGCTCCCCCAATATCCATTTTTCAAACATTTTATGTTGTTTTGACAAATGTCTGCCAACCTGCTTGACCATTGAATCCCCTACTATCAACACTGAATCCTTGCTTATATTTGCATACTTATTTGCAAAGCTTTCTGCCCTGTGTTCGGTTACCTCAGAATCTGCCATACTTCCATATTCTATTACCTTCTCCAATCCACACTCAACTGACAGTGATTTTACCTTATCAGGTTGACTACCCAACTGCAGCTTCTTTAAAACCTCCTCAATTTTCTCTTGTTTCACTTAACTTAACGTCTTTATACTGGTTTAGAAGACCATGCAGAGTCTGTATACAACCAGTTACATTTACATCACCTTGCTCTAAAAGCTTCTAATTTATTCTTAAATGCATTAACTGTCCCTGCCTCCACTACCTCCCCTGGCAAAGTGGCAAAGCATTCTAGTACTAGCAGTAACTGTCTGAACTATAACTGTTGTGTAGGCCTAGTAGTATTTTGTGAGAGTTATTGTAAGGTTAATACCAATGACATTTGATGCTTTTGGTGTTCACTAGAGCAAATATATAATACTTCTGCCTCTTTTCTATCTCCTCTCATGTGTCCTAATATCGCACTCCATTTGAGCCTGCCTCTCTTCTACTCTACATAACCTACATATAACACTTACTTCATCTTCCAATTTTGCATCTATTCCTACACTAATACTAACATTGCTGCCGCACAAATCCCACACTGACACTCTACTCTTCGCCACATTTTGCCTGGTCTACCCAAGTCCCCTGGTCTTAGGCATACCAATTATATCATTTATTACAGTTACACTTCCTATCCAATAAGCTATACTAATACCTAATACAATATATATTTGCTCTAGTGAACACCAAAAACATAAAACTCATTGGTATTAACCTTACAATAACTCTCACAAAATACTACTAGGCCTACACAACAGTTACAGCACAGTTACTACTAGTACTACTCTCACAAAATACTACTAGGCCTACACAACAGTTACTACTACTACTATAGCACACTATGCCACCATATTTAATTATGTCAAGTCCGTAACTATCTGTTACAACCAGACCTCTATATTTGAAAATACATATGCTACAGTAAACTACAATTACAACTACGTTATTTTTTCACTAATTAATTCTCAACACTTATACTTATCTGCAAATATATAGATCTCTTGTCTATACTATACCAAGGGTTTTTGATCTCTTGGTCTAACTCAACTAGCTTTCACTTCTGCTATCTACTGGCTTGGTTTTTCTCAGACCTGCAACTGGCTTCAATTAAAATTAAACATACTGCCTCCTTGATGGACGATTATATGGAATTTGTCTACCACCAGATATAATTCCAGGCATCAATTAAAAATAATGCAGACTGCTTCCTTGATGGACGATTATACGGAATATGTCTAAACAAAACTGGAAGACTTACTATCTAGCTCTCCTTTCTATGCCGCTGAAGTCTGGACTTGAGTTACAGTTGTAGCATATCAGAATATTGCTTGTCTGCATAAATACTCAATGTCAATGACTTGGGTAGTCAAGTCCTCTCTTTCTGCTTTCTCCTTGCTAAGTCTTCAATGTCGTGGGCTTGGGTTGTCAAGTCCTCCCTCTCTGCTCTATCTTTGCTAAGTTTTCAATGTTGGGGACTTGGGTAGACCAGTCCTCCCTCTCTGCTCTATCCTTACTAAGTTGATCTCCCAGAGCTAGCTCAGTCTTCTATATCCACCGGTGAAACTTTTCCAACTATTGACTCTAACACTCCCACCTATATTACGTCAAATTGCGTCACGCAAGCCTGGCTCGCAAGCGCCAACTCTGGGTAGGGTTTAGTTGAATCCAGAACAATGCTCATGCCGTACGATTTAACCAACTTAATTTTTGCGGGACTGAGTTCAGCTGTACTGAATCAAGGCCGTCACCTTGTTTAATAAAAGTGAAAATGGTTTCAGTACATTACTCCTAAATCTTTAACACTAAATCATGTCTATAATCATACATTCGCCATGGGCTATAAGACTAAAATCTGTTACAAAATTCTAACAGTGTTATTATTCTTTGCTATACAATTTTTACCCTGCAAGACATTGCATTAAATTCTAACAACTTAACTGATCATATCTCTCAGATGTCCAGCAGAAATCCAAGAACAACATGTAACAGCAAACCAAACACAGTACAACAAAGGTGCAGAGTGCGACTTGCCTGATTGACATCAAATTCCAGGTTCTCGTAAACCACTTTATGGTCTATCATAACCAATAGGAGTTCGCTGATTTGAACGCACATTATCGAGATGTTATGATTGGCCAACTTGTGCGAGTCCACCAATGTCTAGGTAAAACACAGCAAAATTGATTTATAATTTACTTGTAAAGTAAAGACTTCGTTAGCACACCAGTGTGGCATGTTGAGAATATGGTGTTAGGATCCATATTTTTTATTAACTAACGGCACACTACGAGTGATGTGGTCAACATCAAGCCGGCAACCTATACTTTCCCAGGTTATTCAGGTAGCCAATTTTTTAGGCTGGAGAGGTTCTGGAATAAAAAAATTATCTACCAACTGGTGACCGAACTCCGATCGCTCGGCTTGCAAACCAGTGCACTAACCACTGTATTACATTACTTACTTAATTTTCCATGAACTTTTCCGCCAGCTGTCTTCTACCTTGGGGTGAAGAGAGAAAGAATTCCATGATATCCTGTGTGCTGGTTTCTGTTTGACACTGCAATTTGACCTTAAACTTTCTAATGTTAAGAACAGCAGAGGATATTAATGTCAATTGCTGGCATGGCCATTCAGTAATTCTGTTTATACATTTATTTTAAATATTCAAAAGACTTGAGAACAGCCCAGATCAATGGTGACAAATGGAATCAGGAACTTTATGAAACTTTTGGAAACATCACAGTGGAGTCAGTGAGCATGAAGTGAAAAGTCCAACAACTCTATTCAAGGAAAGAGCATCATCAATGTCAAATCACAAAACAGTTCACTAAATTGGTCGCTAAATATGACGTTTTCAACACGGATTGGATATCAGAACCTAAAAATTAGGTGTGCTGACGACACAGTCCTTATTAACTTAACGGTTTAACTTAACTTTAATGTCTTTATACTGGTTTAGAAGACTCTGCAGAATCTGTAGACAACCAGTTTCTTTTACATTTCCTTTCTCTAAAACCTATGTGCATTCAATCTATTGGTAAATGCATTTATTGTCCTCGCCTCCACTACTTCCTGTGGCAATGCATTCCAAGCATTCACCACTCTCTAATTAAAAAAATATTTTCTAATATCTAATCTGGACCTTTCTTTAGTTAATTTGTAGCTATGCCCTCTTGTTCTTGTAGGCAGTTGTATTTTGAAAAAACTTGTTGTAGTCTAATTTATCTGTTCCTTTGATTATCTTATATACCTGTTTTTGTCACCTCAAATTCTTCTCTTTTCTAGACATGTAGGCCGGTTTTTCTCTTTCCTCATAACTGTAATTCTGGAATCCCAGTATCAGCTTTGTCACTCTTTTTTGTATCCTTTCCAGCATGTTTATATCCCCTCTGCGATAAGGACTCTGTCCATACCTGTACACATTACTCTAATCTAGGTCTAATTAAAGCTTAATACAGTTTAACTAACACTTGAACATCAAACGTGGCCAGACAGATATCCACAGGTGAAGAGGAAAAGAGATAGACCAAGAAACACCAGGAGCAGACACCGCAAAAATGAAACTAGGTCTCTGAAGCTCAACTGGAGAGAGGCAGAAAAAGCAACTCAAGATCAAACTTGCTGGAGGAGGGTTGTCAATAGCTTATGTCCTAAAAGGAACAACATGCATTGATGATTGATTATCACAGGAATGATCATACTTGTTCAAATACAAATTGGAGGAAATAAAACATGTAACTTAGTTTCTCTTCTTATACCATGTAGTAGATAGGTCCTTTTCTTGTGGCTTATGGGAAACTGAGAGTCCGGTCAGGCACAATATACTGACAATGACGTTGCATCAGGGTCAGGCACAATAGACTGACCAAGCCCACCATCTCTCTTCCATTTAGCCTTCTCTGGAAACAGGCTGTTTTCAAGGCAGTTTAGCTGACTAGATGTGATCCTTGTAGTAGTGAGGGTCACGCAGATGAAGCCAAGCATAGCACAACTGCCTGAAGGACCGCGTTCCACCTTCATCAGCACGCTCAGGATGTGAGGAAAGCTGCTACAACCCACCACTTAATGTCCTTTTTAGGGTGCACATAAGAGTATTCTTACTCATTGTGACCATTCAACAACAACTTGTGGCCTATAGTTTCTAGCTAATGCTGCACGACAGTCAATAATCTGAGGTCTTTGCCATTAGCAGGGCAGTTAAACAAGGTTGTGTCCTGACTTCGACTCTATTTGGCATTTTCTTTGCCATCGTGCTAAAACATGTCTTTGGAGCTACTACTAAAGGAGTCTTCCTGCATACTAGATCAGACAGATGGGGGACTATTCAACCTAACCAGGCTGCATGCAAAAATAAAGAGACGGAAGACTGTTATTCAATATTTGTTCTTCGCAGATGATGCAGCCCTGGTTTGAGATCCTCATAAATCGATCAACAAAATCCTGTGATCTGTTTGTACTCACTATCAGTCTATAAAAGCTGAAAGTGATGGTTCAAGGTGCAGATCTACCCGGCATTTCCCTAAGGACTAAAAATCTGGAGCTGGGAAACAATTATCCCATCACCTACAACCTCTCACTGGATGCAGAGCTGCAAAAGAGATTAGGAATGGCCTCAGCAGCACTCGCTAGGCTTTCACAGAGAGTGTGCAATAACCACATGCTCATCATCTCCACAAAGGTTGATGTGTACAGATCCCTCGTGCTTAGTACCCAGCTCTATGCCAGCAAAATATGGACCCTGTATATTTCACAGGAAAAACACAAACTAAATGCTTTTCATATGCACTGCTTGAGACGCATACTTGGAATTTCATGGAGTGACAAACAACAAGATGTTAGACCGTGCAAAGATTACCAGTTTAGTTACAATTCTCTGCCAGTGCCGCTTAAGGTGGCTTGGTCATATATGCAGAAGGGAGGACTGGCAAATTCTAAAATTATTCTATTCGGAGAGTTATTCTATACGAGCGACTGGACTATCATACACCTCAAGTTGACCAGTCGCGATTAATAGGTGTTTATAGTGGACATCCTGTGAACAGTAAGAGATCTGAATGTGTGTTGTACGTGCAGGACACCTTGTGAACAATGTATGTTCTGAACGGTTACATGAGTGTACAGATCGCCTAAGGACAAGATCTGAATGGGTGTTTTATGTGCAGGACACCTTGGGAGCGATGTGTATTCTGATTAAGTGAGAATGCACAGATCGACTGAGTACGTGATCACAAGTGAGTACGTGATCCAATTATAAGTGACATGATCTAATTACATATGAATGCACAGATCGCCTGATCATACGTGAACCGATGGTATGCAAATGTACAGATCACCTGATTGAAAGTGATCTGATTATATGTGAATGCACAGAACGACTGAGTACGTAATCCGATCGTGAGGACAAGTTTGTGATTGTGTGTTGAGTGTGCAGATAATGGAGTGCAGCGGCAAGAGCCATGAGTAAATAGATTTAGGATGAAACATCAAAAACTAGTGCTTAAAACCTCCTATTCTAGTTCAATATATATATATTATGATTATTTAGTTTAGATGTACTTTGCTTTTTTGTTGATACTGTACAATGAATATTCTTGTAATAAATAATATTTTGTGTTATGGTCAGCATAGTGTTTACTGTGTCTTGCTGTGTGAAGTTGTGTCGTGGTGTAGTTACATGTTGTAACTCTTTAGATAAGTAAACTACTCAGCTAAACCTAGACTCTAACACACTTGCCAAAAAACATACCTGGCTGGAGGCAGGCTTAGTGTGCTGGCGTGCAAGCAGGGGAAGCCAAGATGTGATAAATTAGAGACTATGAACATGTGCGACAAAAGTAATTGCATCATCTGACTAAGTCCCTCTCTAGAGTGAAGTGAATTGTCTCTTGAGACTGCCAGGATGCCAATAAATAGTTTCTACACATCCACGTGGCTCCCAGGACAAATAGAATAAGGTCACTGTTTTCCTCCTTGTATGTCACTGGCAACTTCACCATGCAAATGCCATTGCTATAAGACTGCACTGCAAATCAGGCTTTGCAGGTTAGAGTAAGCCAAATGATGTATTGGACCTCTGCTCCAACAAATGACTGGAATCAGGCTTTCCTAAAAGCTGGTTAGAGTAAGCCAAATTATGTATTAGACCTCTGCTCCAAAAAATTACTGGAATCAAGCTTTCCTAAAAGTAAGCCAAATGCTTCAGCAAATGGAGTGATTGGGAAAGTTATAGTTTCTACAGAATGGGGTAGTCACCATGCCTAACACATTTAAGCCACTTCGTACAGTTACATGGGTAGAAATCTTTGCTCCCCTTTGAGACCCTAGTAATACATGGTGCAAATAGTTATTAAAAAAATGTTATGCAAATTTGAAAACCATTAATTATTTCACTTTCATTATCCCTTATTTCCATCAACATTGATACACTTATCTCATCGCTTTATCAGTGCACCAAAATCTGCAGCATTGAAGTCTTTGGTCTGCTGTCTCGGCCACATTTGCATTTCACGTTCAACCTCTTCGTCATTCGCTGAATGTCTCCCACAAAGATGGGTTCGTACATTATGCTGTAAGCTAAACTACGCAAACACCCTACTGCAGTTCCTACACTGTCTATCATTACTCACCCTGTCAGCTAGAATAATCTTGCCCACCAGCCTGACAGATGATTCTGTTACAATCTTAATAGGACGACCGGGTCAGGCTTCATCAGCAATTTTTTAGCGACCTTGAGAAAATTTATCGACCCAGTTATGCACCGTTATATGCGATAAACACTTTTCACGATAAACAGCAAGCATTTCCTTATGAATATGCAATGCATAATATCCTTTTGCCCCCAAAAATGCATAACAGCACACTGCTCTTTCATTGTACATTCTGTGAGCATGGACAACATTTTGTATCTGAGCTGCACAGGTGCATGCAGCACCTAGCATCTACTACCTATAGTAATCCCAAAGCTGGATGCTGCTGCCACCGAATAACACCTATATAATCTACCTACATTTTTTAGCTATCAAATATCAGTTTGTGCCCTATTTACTGACTTACCCTTGTATATATTTGTTTATGGGGGTACCCACAGTATTCTTAATGTACCTCCACAGGATTCCTCAAAGATCACCATAGTATTTCTCAAGCAGTTCAATAGTATTTCTCTTGAAACACCACATTAATCCTCATGAAACACCACATTAATCCTCATGAAGCTCCACATTCTCTCTTTATCCCTCATGAAACTCCTCATTATTCCTCACGAAATCCTAAATGTATTCCTCATGAAACTTCATTATTCCTCATGAAGCTCCACATTATTCCTCATGAAACTCCACATTATTCCTCATGAAGCTTTACCGTATTCCTCATTTTTCCTCATAGATCATTACAGCATTCTAGTGGACTGGTAGCACAGATAAGAGAGCCACCTACCCACACCAACTGAAATGACACATGATAATGGTAATTACCTGAACTGTGGAACAATGGGCCCTGCATTCATTCAGGAAGTACTCCGCTGCATCTTTTGATACCCAAGTCAGTTTTGTAAAGCCTGGATAGATGCTTTTGTCTAGGCCACGTAGTCTCTCCCTAAACAATCCATGCTCTTCGTAAGATAATTCTGACGTGATTCTGTAATGTGAAACAAACAATGAGAACTGGAAACACACGACGTCTACTTTTACAGGCAGGTCCCAGTTCTGGCGTGGGCTAGATGTAGCCGAGAAGATTTCCTGCTTAGCGGGCTAGGCTCGAACAGCTTATTACTCAGCTGCGTTGGGACAAGTGCCATGGAGGGTGGTTAACCAATGTGCAAGCCCATCTTAATAGACTCAAACACTAGAGCAAAGTAGACCCACAACCTCTTAGGCGCCATCTATGCTAATCTTAACAAACCCCCTAACCATGGCCGGTGTTATGCCATGTCACACAGTTAGTCCCCTCTTATGACATGCTCTCTGTGTGGCAGTGGTGCTATTCTTGCCCTTGTCATACACAATGACCCAGGCGGACCACTTTATAATGTGCTTAAAAGCTCTTGCTTTACTTTAAAAATGTATAACTCAACAACCATTGCACAGAAATGCATGAAATTCTAAATGGAAAATGTTGGACATCATGACATTATTGCACAAACATTTTAGTGGAAACGAGACGGTGGGTTTTATCTTTGCTTCTCTGCGATATACAAAAACCAGCACGTGTAAGCAGGACAGACATTACCATTTTATTACAGTATCTTAGAGGTATTCATTTGGTGTGCAAACTTGAAAACAAGTTTTGTTGATTTTTGCACAACTTCAGTCTTTTTCTTCTTTGATCGTTCTCAATCTACTGCTACCAAGTCCTAAAAAGGGCTTTACAAGTAGCAGAATGTTGTCTGCAGAACGGAATGCATTGTGTCGTAGTTTACAGCTTGGCTGCGATATTTGCACCTTACGTCTGACACATCAGACTTCAGCAGGAATTTTTGAGTACCGGGTTAGCCTTTCCTCTTTGACCCCTTCTGCTTAGCCAGTCTGCCCTGTTGCAGCCCGTTATCCAGGATCACAGCGTGGAGGTGTAGAAGGGTCTTGGCAGCTCTGGTTTGCTGGCCCTGACTGTAGCAGACATCTTTGGGTTCCTGACAGCTACAGCTCATGCACTGCCGCACAACTTTTCAAGAGGTAGATAGTAACTTCCTGTGGTGGTCTGCATAAGTTATTACTATAAATTGACTTTATTACATAAGCATTGTACATGAAATTTGATCTGGATGAACAATGAGTCTGAAAGTCAAATTCGTAACACTTCAAAACATCGCAATGAAGGTATATACATATTTTTGCAGAAAGGCTAAATCAGGGAATCGTTATTGGTGTATATCTGAAATAAAATGAAAATAAAAAATTCAGACTGTGCAATGTTAAAGAACTTTCATAGGCCACCCTCTCAAAGATAGACAAGGCTTATTAGGCTATATGTGAGGACCATATCTTACAAGAGGAAGAGAATTGCTGGAAAAATGATGGTTTTGTGTTTCATACAGTCAAGTACCCATCATCAAACATGTTAGACTCATCTTTTTCTTCTTCGTTCATTCTCAATCTCCCGTTACCATGCCCTAAATATGATTTTGCAAGTAGCAGGATGTTGCACCATAACAGCAACAACACACCACCATGACAACAGCACACCATAACAGCTCACTACCAAAACAGCAACAACACATCACCATAACAGCAACAACAGGACACCATCATAACAACAACACACCAGCATACAGCAACAACACATAACCATTACAACAAAACACCACCATAACAACAACACACCACCATAACAACAACACAACACACAACCATAACAACAACACATCACCATTACAACAAAACACCTCCATAACAACAACACACCACTTACAACAACACACCACCATTACAACAACACACCACCATAACAACAACACAGCACCATTACAACACATCACCATAACAACAACACACCACCATTACAACAACACACCACCATTACAACAACACACCACCATAACAGCAACACACCACCATAACAACAACACACCACTGTTACAACAACACACCACCATAACAACAGCAACACACCACCATTACAACAAAACACCTCCATAACAGCAACACACCACCATAACAACAACACACCACCATAACAACAACACACCACCATAACAACAACAGACCACTATAACAACAACAGACCACCATAACAGCAGCAACACATTACCATTACAACAACACACCACCATAACAACAACACACCTCCATAACAACAACACACCCCCATAACAACAACACACCACCATAACAACAACACACCACTGTTAAAACAACACACATCAATGTTACAACAACAACACACCACCATAACAGCAGCACACCACACCACCATTGAACAACACACCTCCATAACCACAACACACCATCCTAACAGCAACAACACATTACCATTACAACAACACATCACCATAACAACAACACGCCACCCTAACAACAACACACCACCCTAACAGCAACAACACATTACCATTACAACAACACATCACCATTACAACAACACACCACCATAACAACAACACACCACCATAACAGCAACACACCACACCACCATTGAACAACACACCTCCATAACCACAACACACCACCCTAACAGCAACAACACATTACCATTACAACAACACATCACCATTACAACAACACACCACCATAACAACAACACACCACCCTAACAACAACACACCACCCTAACAGCAACAACACATTAACATTACAACAACACATCACCATTACAACAACACACCATCATAACAACAACACACCACCCTAACAACAACACACCACCATAACAACAACACACCACCATAACAATAACACATCACCATAACAGCAACAACACATTACCATTACAATAACACACCACCATAACAACAACATACCCCCATAACAACAACAACACACCTCCATAACCACAATACACCACCATAACAACACACTACCATTACAACAACACACCACCATTACAACAACACACCTCCATAACAACAACACACCACCCTAACAGCAACAACACATTACCATTACAACAACACACCACCATTACAACAACACACCTCCATAACCACAACACACCACCATAACAACACACCACCATAACAATAACAGACCACCATAACAATAACACACCACCCTAACAACAACACACCACCCTAACAGCAACAACACATCACCATAACAACAACACACCACCATAACAACACACCACCCTAACAGCAACAACACACCACTATTACAACAACACATCACCAAAACAACAAGGATTATAATAACAGCCTCACCACCAACCCCTCCCCATTTCCTCCCCCCCCCCTCAACTTTCTTCCATAGAGAAAATGTATTTGTAGATGTTGCTAACTCACCGGTTATAATCTCTCACAACCAGCAGAGCAAGTTCAATCATGTTCTTGAGATAATCTCTCTTACCATGCAGTTCTAATGCATAAGAAGGCAGTTCAAAGTTCAATCTCTCCCAGTAGTAATTTTCATACATCATCTTCAGCAGAATCCTAGACAACAGCAGAAGAAGCATTAGGCTCAAAGAGACCACAGAATGACATGGCAAAGTGGTTAGTCTTCTTCTTCTTGTTCGTGATGTTTTTTTTATTATTTTTACACGTGAAATCACGTTGTCTGGATAAATGTTGCTTTAGTAAAGATAGTTTTTGTTTTTTTGTTTTTAGTTCAGTTTTAGTTTAGTTGAAGAATCAACGTCACTGCACGCGGTTTAACCCCTAAGTGCTCGGTTCTTCTCCATATTTTTGGAGAATCTCAGCACAATGCACGAACTCCGTAGCACCGGCGCAGGCTTTGGTGGCAGAGTTCTTCTTTATTTACTTTACTTTATTTTACTTACTTCACTCTGTCCTTCCACTGATACCATGAAGCATAGTGAGGAGTTGTAGGCCTATTACTTGAACCAGATGTGTTGCTGTGGTTGTTGTGAGCCCATACTGGCATAGGATGTCTCTGCTGTTATCTACCCATGAGACACGTGGTCTTCCCCTTGCTCTGAACCTCTATCTCCTATTGTTGTATGTTTTTAATGGCAGCCGATCTGGTTTCAATCTCAAGAGATGGTCGAACTACTTACTTTATCTCTATGTATGTATTCTTGGGAGGATGTTGTTCCCACAATTTTTCTGATGTCATTATTTCTCATTCTGTCTCTTCTGGTGATGTTGATGACTTTTCTCTGGTATCTCATTCCACAGGTTGCAATTCTATTTTCCTGTGTCTCGGATAAAGGCTATATTTGGCACTGATATCACAGAGTTGGTGAGAAAATAGTGTGCATCAGTTGCCATTTTGCTTCGATACTGATGTTCCGATGTTTGAGTAGAGGTGACAGTTGGTAGGTCACTGCACTTGCTTTTTGCCATCTTTCGATTTCTCTGCCCAATAGTTAACCCTCAGTGAAAATGCTTCCCACGTATTTAAACTCTTGCACCTGTTTGAGCCTGTTGTCATTGACATGGATGTTTAGAGTGCCTGGTCATCTTTTGACTTTCATAGTATCTGTCTCTGATGTAATAATCTTCATGTTTTATCTCGCAGAAGTTGAATTAAGCATATTTGTATGATCTTGTTAAGTCACTTTCATCTTCGTACATTAAACATTGATCGCCCGCAAAAATTAATTACCTCAGTGACTCATGGACTTCGCTTTCTGTTGTTTCATTGCCTTCAAATTTTCCTTCTGTTATTTTATCCATGTATATAATGAGTAGCAGTGGTACATAGCCCTGTCAGACTTCCATGGTTACATAGCTCTGTCAGACTTCCATGGCTACATAGCCCTGTCAGACTTCCATGGTTACACAGCTCTGTCAGACTTCCATGGCTACATAGCCCTGTCAGACTTATATTGTTACATAGCCCTGTCAGACTTCCATGGTTACACAGCTCTGTCAGACTTCCATGGCTACATAGCCCTGTCAGACTTCTATGGTTACACAGCTCTGTCAGACTTCCATGGTTACACAGCTCTGTCAGACTTCCATGGTTACACAGCTCTGTCAGACTTCCATGGTTACACAGCTCTGTCAGACTTCCATGGTTACATAGCCCTGTCAGACTTCCATGATTACACAGCCCTGTCAGACTTCCATGGCTACACAGCCCTGTCAGACTTCCATGGCTACATAGCCCTGTCAGACCCTATCAAATAGCTTTGTGTGAAGGTTCATCACTGTGGGCCATTGCTCAGTATGTATATATAACAGTCTTTTGGGATATGTTGTTTGTCCGCACATACACATTGGTGTTAGGACGATTTTTAGTCTGCATAAGTGACTATTCAATCTGTTATGTCCAGGTTCTCATGCAAAACAGGATCACCTGCTCTACTTGATCAAGGTGGTGATAGTCATCTCTTGTTTGCTGGGCTGTCCTTATGGTTTGGATAAGCGTATCCGTGTCCTGGTACATGAAAAGAGAAGGATTACCCATGGACTGGACACAAGAAGAAACACTTGGTAGTAAGAATGCCCAAGAGAAGAGACCCGCCTGACTGTAACAATTGGAGGAGAATTACACTACTCTCAATTCCAGAAAAAAATATGTGGTAAAATTATCATAATGAGGATTTTTATGGGGACGGCGTGGGCTGGTGGCTAAGTGACACGGCTCACAACCCAAAGGTGCTGGGCTCACTCCCCAATCACGGCCATTACCCCAGGAAAGCATGCCCTTAGAAAATGCAGGAGGAAGCAGACCCTTACATAAACAGCATGCCGAAGTCTGATGCACTGGGCAGACAGGCGCAAAATAGAAACAGTGCAACGCAGGCTGCCTTGGGGGATAAAGAAATAAGGCGAACACAAAGAAAAAATCATGAGAATTAAAGATGAAATAGATATTCGCACAAAGCAGGCAGGGTTTAGAAAAGGAAGAGTGACTAGTGAGCACATATTAACCATCCACAACATCCTAGAACAACGTAGTGAATGACAGAGAGACATACATATCAACTTTGTGGACTTTGAAAAGGCGATTGGCGGTGTGCACATGGTCAGCTTTTGGAAGCTACTAAGACATTATGGCATACCACAGAATATAGTTAACATCCTAGCTCTATTCTATCTAGATTTTGCCCGCAGCATGAAAAACTCTGGCAGAACATTCCCAGTGAAGCCTGGTGTAAGACAGGGATGTATCCTGGCATCCTTACAATTCAACCTTGCAATTGAATAGGTACTAAATAACACTACTGAGCGAGAACAGAGAGGTATAAGATGGACACTATTCACCATATTAGCAGACTTGATTTTGCAATTGATATAGCCCCACCTGACTCACAAATATGAGCATATCCAGGACAAGAGTAAAAGTAAAGTAAAGTGGAAATTCAGCAGAATTAACCACTGGCGGGAAATCGAGTTTTTGAAGACTCCATTGTACTAAGCCGCAGCCTGTGAAAGTTGCCCTTCTTTGCTGTTTTTTTACTTTGCCTAACTCATGCGTCCGGTACCCATTTACAGCTGGGTTGACTGGAGAAGCGATTAAAATCACGACCCTCATTGTTTTAGTCTTCGGACGCAATTCGAAGCAAGGCATGCTGTTACAGAAAATAGCGAATTGCTCGCTATGAACTGAGCTAACTCGCCCCTTAGGACAAGAGTATCAAGCTTGAAAAAATTAGCAAAACAAGTAGGGTTGAAGATTAACACAAAAACAACTGAAGTTATGGCCAATAGCACAAACAAACAACCAGTGTCTCTAAGAAACCAAATGTTGGAAGATATAGAAGTCTACTTATCTCAAAAGTGAGGTATCACTCCAAGAAGGGATGGAAGAGGACATCAAATCCCACTTAAATAAGATCATGACCACTTGAAAATCCAGGCTACATAGTAGGAAAACTAAAATCAGACTGTATAATAGGAGTGTTCTACCAGTACATCTATATGGTTCGGAATGCTGGAGAATGACAAAGAGAGATACCCAGCGATTAAAAACCTTTCATCATACATGCCTTTGCAGAATTATTTGAGTGTTTTGGCCAGACAAAATATCAAATGTCAAACTTTTACAGGACACCAACCAAGAAGATATGGATAGCATTATAAGAGAGAGGAGATGGGGATGGCTGGGACATGTTAAACAAAAACAGCACTTATGTGGACACATAAAAGAAATAAAGGTAGACCAAGAACTACTCTTGGCTATTGTGCAAAAGGTTGAAAAAGATATAAAACATGGAAAGTCCTTGTGGAAGACTCATGTGTCACAGAGAGCTTAAACAGAATTAGAAGGGATTGATATAGCGGAGTGGTTAGTGGCAAGGTTCAGAACTAAAATGTGCTTAATTTGGATTGTTGAAACAGCAAGGTTGCATCTCTACGAGCAGTAAATCCATTTTTAAATGCATGCTGAAGTTAGATGCACTGGACAGTTTGGTGCAAAGCAAAACTACTAAACTATACTACCCCTCCCCTGTTATGTCATGTATGTAGGTAGAGTGGTCCTATTCTTTCCTCCCCTGTATAGAACCTCAGAATCCACTCAAGGACTCCTCCCCTGTATTGAACCTCAGAATCCACTCAAGGACTCCTCCCCTGTTATATCATGTATGTAGGTAGAGTGGCCCTATTCTTTCCTCCCCTGTATAGAACCTCAGAACCCACTCAAGGACTCCTTCCCTGTACTTACCCACTGAAGTTAAGGTCTATCTTTGGTGGTTTCTCATATCTACGAGACAACAATGGAATTTCAAGTAGCTTCAGTGGTTCCTGTGTTTTGTATAGAATAACAGGCACAGAATTATAATGTAATTATTCTTTGTAAGAATTAACATTATATTACTTTGGCTTTTGTTGTTCACATGTGCCATTAAGCACCATGGAGAGATGAAGTTCCCTTTCTTGAGTCAAGTTTGCTCAGTCAGTTGTTGTAAGCCTGTGCTGCGGTAGTATTTCTGTTATGTAATCTATCCCTCTGTCATGTGGCCTATGCTTGTGCTATGCTTGGCTTCATCTGCGTGTCACTTACTACTACGGGTATCACGTTGATCCCTTACCTTATTAGCCAGGCTGTCATGAAAACAGTCCGTTTCCAGGGAGGGCTACGGGGAAACCGAGGTGAGGGTCTTGACCGGTATATTTTGCCTAACCCTGACTAACATGTCTGATCAGTATGTTTTGTCTGACCAGTCGTTAGTCTTCCTCCTGCTCTGAAGTTGGTAACCTGAGGCATGTCACAAAAGTTTCATACCCAAAAAAAATTATTTAATAAAACAGAAATCCACACCTCTGCAGTTGATAAACTGGACTGGAGCACACAACACAAAGGTTTTCTACCACAAAAAAATAATTTCAAAATACAGAAATGGGGGGAGGACAGAAGTGTATGAGGGATAGTACCTCACGGTGAGAGGCAGCCACATCCTAGATGGCCAGGATCCTATTTGGTTCCCCCACTTCTTTCCAGCTCCCGTATGGCTCCTAGAGCCTGCCTGTGTATGGCAGCGCCACCCCCCGGGCAATGGCTTTGGCTGGCTGGCTAAACTATGTGAGTGAAACGACAAGAAGGTGAGTCCACACCTGTCATGTACACACAGCTGCTGGTGGAAGAAGCGGCAGATCGACCTGGTCAACAACGACTCCAAAGTTGGGAGCTGGAAAGCCTGGTATCGGGTTAAGGGCGCACCAGAGACCATAGTTGGTAAGCGGCCAGAACAACATTCAGAAAGCAATGGCAAACTACTGGACGTAAAATGCCAAGAAAGCTATGACAAGCGATATAAACGAAATGCAAAGATCTGATGGTGAGGCCCTCTGGCCAGGCAGATAATCGACGCCAACTGGGGAAGAGGCCAATTTCAGAGCCAGTACAAGTAATAGAGATGACAGCCTAAAGTGGACAACTCTGAAATGGGACTAAAAACAAAACTAATAATTGGCACCTGGAATGTCAGGAGCCTATACCAGGGCAAGTTGTTTATGATTGGAAAAGAGATGGAGAGAACCAAGATAGAGGTTTCTAAAGTCTCTGAGCACAGATGGGCTGGTCAAGGGCACTGTATCAGCACCTCAGGAGAAACATTTATATTCTCTGGGATGGACAAGGAAAAAGCGTGGTCGGCTTCATTCTGTCAAAGAAGGCAGCACCTTCACTACTTGGTCACAATCCAGTTAACGACCCAATAATTGTAATCAGACTAAAGAGGAAGACAAGTAATTTAACAATAATTCAAGTTTATGCACCAACAGCAGCTGATGATGATGATTGCAAAATGGAAGATTTCTATAACAACTTACTAGAAACAATGGAAAAAGTAGAAAAAATACATCTTGATCATCATTGGAGATTTTAATGCGAAAGTTCTCCAACGAAAAGAGAAGTGTTCGAGGACCTTTGGGTTTGGGACATTGAAATGAGCGAGGAAAAAAACTGGTTGAATTCTGCATGGAAAATAACATCTCCATTGCCAACACCTTATTTAAACAACATCCGCGAAAACTATACACATGGACCTCCCCTGATGGCAACAGCAGAAATAAAATCAATTATATCCTGGTACAACAAAGATGGAGGTCAAATGTGCTGGCAACAAAAACGCTGCCAGGAGCGGACTGTGATACGGACCACGAATTACTGTTTGCAGTTTTCAAAACAAGACTACGTAGGATTAACAAAGGTTGCCAGCCAATACGCTTCAATGTATCAGCAATACCTACTGAAAACAACATCAAAGTAGAAAACAAATTTGAGGCGTTGCTTGCGGTAAATGAAGAGATGACATTTGAGGAGTTGACATCGTATGCAAGGGAGATTTTAATCTCAGGATGCCGCACAAGAAACAGAGCTATATAACAGTGGACACAGAAACTCATTGAAGAAAGAAATCAATTAAAACAAATGGGAAGTCACGGGACCTACACATCATTTAAAAACTGTGCAAGAAAAGTTAGAAGAGAAATAATAAAAGATAACAGAAGATACATAGTGGAAACTTGTAAGGACATAGAAAACCTACAGCAACAAGGCAGGGAGAGAGATGCCCTTAAGGCGATAAGAACACTGACAAAGGAATTCCGTCCTGTTCCGCATGTCATCAATGACAAAGAGGATAACACATTAACAGAAACCAAAGATATGCTGACTAGATGGAGAGATTACTGTAGAACCATGTATGGAGATAGCACAAAGCACTCAGTTACAATCCTACCAAAGGATGAGAAAGAACAGGAATCAATATTGGAGGAAGTACGCTCAGCAATCAAAAGCCTGAAAAAGGGAAAGTCCCCAGGATGTGATATCCAAGCAGAGCTAATACAAGCAGGAGGGGAGGCAAGTGCTCGAGTCTATCACAAGCTGTGTAAACAGATACGGCACAGCACACAGTGGCCAGAATGGAAGAAATCAATTTATATTCCCTTCCCCAAAAAAGGCAACCTGAAGCTGTGCACGAACTACCGATGTATCGTGCTGATCAGCCACGCTAGTCCAGGGTTTTATAAAAGACAGGGGGACCAGGGACAACATATTTAATATGAAGAATATACATGAAAAATGTAGAGAGTTTAATATAGACATGTACACATATTTCATTGATTACACCAGGCCCTTCGATATGGTAAAGCATCAAAATCTGTAGAAAATCATGAAGGAAATGGGGTTTCTTGTGCATATTATTCATCACATTGAAACATTATACCAAGATCAACAAGCCGCTGTCCGAGTATCTGGACAAATATCAGATTGGTTTGCAGTACAAAAGGGAGTAAGACAGAGATGTATCATCTCACCTTATCTATACAATATATATGCGGAATGTATAATGAGAAATGTTCGAGAAGACGAGAACATTGAAAGTTTCGACCCATTTACGATTGGCGGGTACTTCTTCTTCTTCTTCGTACGCTGTCAAACGTCAACCTGTATTTTTTTGAAAAAAGCAGCGGTCATGCTGAGGCTGTCGACACTTCCATAGAGCTTGTCTAGTGTTGCCACTGGTGATGGCCACATGTGCTTTTTCTGGTCCTCGTATGTCGGGCAGTTTTGCAGCAGATGTTCAGCGGTCATTTTCCCGGTACCACAAGTGCATTCGTCAGTGCCACCTTTCTTCAGTTTATTGAATAGGTGGTACCTCAGTCTGTTGTGGCCTGTGCGGAGTCTGAAGACCATGACCTGCTCTCTTCTGTTCAACTGGTAATAAGCATCATTTTTTGTGTAGATTGGTGGGTACGAGATTCCAGAGTTATGAAATGCAGACAACACAGTGATACTATCAAGAAGTGCAGAAGGGTTAGAGCAGCTAATTTCAGCCGTAAATGGACACAGTAAAAATCAAAACCTGCTTATAAACATAAATAAAACAAAGATAATGGCCACTGACAAAACACAATGTCAGCATACATTTACAGTGGGTGGTGAGGAAATAGATCAGGTCACACATTTTGAATATCTGGGCTCCAGAATTGACAAAAATGGCGACTGCTCGAAAGAAACCAGAAGAAGACTAGCCATGGCAATACAGAGACTAAACAGCCTGAAGAAATTATGGCAGAGCACCAACAAAATAATAAAAGTAAAAGTCTTGAGAGCCTGTGGCAGCTTATGGCTGCGAATCATGGACGATTACCAAAACTTCCAGACAAAGAATCAAATCTTTCGAGTCAAAATGTTACAGAAAGATTCTCATAATACCTTGAACAGAGAAAAAAACAAATGTAGACATTCGGCAAGAGTTGAGCATAGAGGAGAACTGGTTTATTAATTCCATTTTGGCTAGAAAATGTAAATACTTTGGTCAAATCAAGAGACACAACGGTCTTGAGAAAACAGTGATGGAAGGCATGGTGCCAGATAAAAGAGGAAGGGGCAGACCAAGAAGATGATGGCACAAAGATATCCAGGAATGTCTGGGTATGACTGTGGCGGAGGCTGGAGTTTTGGCAAGGGAACGAGTTTCTTTCAGACAGACTGATGGGAGCGACGCTCTATAAAGGACATGCTTCATGATGATGATACAGAAATGCATACCTTGTCTAAAGAAATAACCCATTCCTGGTATGTTTTCTGTATATATTCATCCAGCGCTAAGACTAGGGCTTTATACTGTTGTCTCAGGTCATCTTTAATTGCCATTCTTGGTAAGAAGGTTGCTCGATCAAGTGTCTACAAATAGATCAGTTCATGATGCATTCAATAAAATGGATCAGCAACAACATCTAACTAATTATGTTAATCTTCATCATCAAAACCTAACAGCTCTCTTTCCTGAGCCATTCTCCACATCTCTTCTGTTTCCTTTATTAATTAAAGAAAACAGGCAAGTAAGCGATGCATTTTCTTTGTTGCTTTCTCTGCATTATGCCATCTGTCCTTTTGACAGAGGACTTGCTTCTGTCTATGATGGTTACATTGAATTTTTTTCAAAGTTGATTTTTCCAGATATCTCCTGGTGAGAATTCATAACACCTTCGAGGAAACCGAACCAATTGAGCAGGCTGAATTACTTCTTCTTCTTCATACACTGTCTGATGTCAACTTGAATTTGTTCGAAGAATGCAGCAGTCATCCTGAAGCTGTCGACACTGTCATAGAGATTGTCTAGTGTTGGCAATGGTGATGGCCATATGTGCTTTTTCTGGTCCTCATATGTCAGGCAATTTTGCAGCAGATGTTCAGCGGTCATTTTCCCTGTACCACAAGTGCATTCATCAGTAGCACCTATCTTCAGTTTATTGAATAGATGGTACCTCAGTCTGTTTTGGCCTGTGCGGAGTCTGAAGACCACGACCTGCTCTCTTCCGTTCAACTGGTAATAAGCATAATTTTTTGTGTAGCCAGTATGCTCTGTTTCCCATTTGGCCATGTATCTGGCCCTAATAAACCTTTTGGACTCTTCGTAGGTCACACTAGAATCTGGTTGTGGTAACTTTGCACCTTCTTTTGCCAGTCTGTCTGCGTCCTCGTTGCCTTGAATGTTGCAGTGGGATGAAACTCACTGTACCACTACCCTTTTGGGTGTGGACTGCTGGCATAGTTGACAGAGTACTGCTCTTAAGTCATTAAGTTCTGTATTTTTCTGGCTTTTTAGTGCAGGCTGAATTTAGAGGCACCTAATAGCATGCTGGATCACATAACCACATGTAGCCATTTGATTGAGACAGTACAAGAGCACCAGACACTGACAGTGCTGATATTCACAAACTATAAAAAGGCACTGACTCAGTTGAACCGGTATTTGTGTGGAAGGCTCTGAAAGAGCAGGGAGTAGACTCTGGTTACACAGACATGTTGACACAATGCTTTGCTGGATGCACCACTATCATTCCTCCCCCACGTCCTATAGCTATCGCCACAGAATATGGAGTTCAATAACATGACCCCATCTTGCCCAACCTTTTCTCTGCTTGTCTATAGTCGATGATGAAACATTGTGACTAGGGTGAATACGGCATCGACATAGATTGGCGACTACTCAACTATCTAAGATTTCCAGATATCAAACTGTCAACTGGGGAAAGGTAGACTAATGTCTGGTCAGGCAAAATATACTGATCAGACATATTAGTCAGGGAAAACTCCAAAAGAAAGTATCCAGTGCCCTACATGCTGATGACTTCGCAATGTGGAGTGCTGCAGAAAAACTACCAACAGCTGAAAACAAATGCAGATAGCACTGGACACTGTTGGAAAATGGGTTACAGATTGGGGATTGCAGATTAACATCTCAAAGACAGTTACAACTTGCTTCTCACTGTCCAACACCAAGGAAGTAACAAAACTTATTCTAAATGGCAAAAAGCTTGTACAAGAAAATACCCCTGTGTATCTCGGAGTTAAAATGGACATGAGACTCACATGGAGGGAACACATACAGGAGATTGAACAAAAAGCTACAAGAAAACTATCCCTTATGAAGAAGTTGGCCGGAGCAAGCTGGGGTGCAAATAGCAACATCCTCAAAAATGTATACACTGGCACAATAGGGCCAGTACTTGAATACGGCATGACAGCCTAGACCATAGCATCAAAAACAAACACGGAACGCCTAACCAAAATTCAAAATTCAGGCTTAAGGATAATAACAGGAGGAATGAAGACTACACCAATCCAGAAAATGGAAACATATACAAATATAAGACCCCTAAATACTAGACGAGAGGAAAGAGTGCTGACACATAGTGAAAAGATGCTACGCATGCCTGATCATCCCATTCATATCAAACTAAAACACCCAGTTAAAAATAGGCTAAAGAGAACCAGCTTCATTCATATACCCAACCACCTACACCAAAAATATGGAGAACTAATTCCCAACCAACCTACAGAAATAGAAATGCTTATTAACTATGAAGAGCCAAGCTGCAACATAAACAACATCAAAATAAGTACAGAGATCCCAGGAACAAGAAGAAAAGACCAACACAGTGTCCACGAGCTAAAAATTCTAGCACAAACAATGATTGAGGAGAAATATAATACCAAGGAATGGACACAGGTGTACACAGATGGTTCAGCAGAGGGGACAGGCCGAAACAGGAGAGGAGGCATATTCATAAGACACAAAAGTGGAAATATAACAGAAGAGGCCCTCCCAACAAGAAAGTTGTCCACAAACCTCAGAGCAGAATCGGTGGCCCTCCTGCGAGCACTAAGAATACTTCAAATAGAAAGGCAACCTCCAACAAAAATAGCTGTATTCACGGACTGCAGAGTACTATTAGAGACAATACAAAAAAAAAAACAACGAACCACTGTTATCAGAGATCAGAGCAGAACTGAGAAAACTCCAGAGATCCTCAACAATAGCGCTCCAGTGGCTACCCTCCCATTGCGGAATCACGGGAAACAAGAGAGCTGATGCTCTGGCAAAAGATGGCAGCAAAAAGGCACAATTTAATCATCAAGTACCATACAGAGAAATCAAGAACATAATCAGAAATCAGTATATACACCAATGGAGAGAAGACAGAAACATAAGCAGTACGCCAGACCCAATTCACCAACTCAAAAGAAATCAACAAACTACCTTATTTGGTCTGAGAACTGGACACTGCAGACTACTAAAACATCTTTACCGACTGAAGATCTCACACACAGATGAGTGCCCATGTGGAACAGGATGCCAGAACCCTGAGTATATTCTACATGAATGTCCAATCTATAGGGAAATGAGATGCCAGACCTGGTCAGAGGGTTGTCCAATCTATAGGAAATGAGATGCCAGACCTGGTCAGAGGGTGCAGACCTGAGACAAAAGCTGTGGGGCAGTCGCTCTGACATGGTGAAGACTACAGACTTCATCATGGCAACTGGCCTGCAGATATAGCATGACCAAAAGATCCTGAACGCAAAGAAGAAAAAGAAGTCAGGGTCAGGAAAAACATACTGGCCAAGACCCTCACCCTGGCTTCCTCGTAGTATTTCCTGGAATGGACTGTTTTCATGACAGCCTGGCTAACAAAGTGAGGGCTTCTCGACTAGAGTGAGAGGACAGGTCGTTATTAAATGCAGTGAGGCATGCATGTCAACAACCTCCAGTTTGAGAATGGAGTTGAAAGCAGTGACCTCAGCACTGAAATGGATATCTGAGACTTCTATAACAAGGGCAGTCATCGTGACAGACGCGCAAGCCGTTCAGAAGAAGAAGGTACAGACTGAGGTACTAGTGGATGGTAGCTGTTAAGGCTTAAAACCTCTAGGGGTTGGCATGGATCTACTGTCCTGGTCATGCTGGGGTTCAGGGCAATAAAAGAGCTGACATCTTGGATTCATGAGCTCCTAAAATGGGCACGTTAGTGAAATATTTTGAAATTAATCAATGACCACCTGTTAGATGAGGACACTGCAAATATATGAAGCAGTAATCAACAGGTTGCAAAGTTTCGACATTAAACAAGGTTGAGTGGAGTAGGGCGCATGAGAGGACGGAGAAAGAGAGTAACCAGCGAGCTACAGGGACCATATGCATCCAAACCCAATGCCAAGTGGCCCGGGTTCAGAAGGTTAATATTGTAATAATAAAATAAAACATTATGGTTACTTTACTTTCTGATTATCTTTGTATAATACAGCTACACTACAAACCATGTCATTTTAGTCAAAAATGCGAGCAACCCATCCTTCATGCCACATCAATGCCACCAATACTTTATATTAATATTATACACTCACACTCATAATTTTTTGCACTTTGACTTTCAGTAGTCGGGCATAATGTGCTGAGCCAGCATATTTGGGTAATGTGGGATTCCGATACTCGTCTTTGTTGCCCATTTCCGTCTTCACTGTGTTCAACTCTTCAACAAAGAAGTTGCTAATTTCCGTTGTTATTTTGGCAATAATACTGCGAATTTGCTGTGGGGAAAAAACGAGATAAAAATTGTTTATTTTATAATAAAACTTATCATCCAAGTGTTAGATAGTTAGTTAGTGTTCTTTCCACTTGTGTCTTTTAGCGCCGTGAGGAGCTTGAGTCATCTGTCCTGCGCCAAGTGCGTTGCATCTGTCAATGTGAGCCCTTGTCGCTTGCACTATCACTCTAATGTCATCTATCCACCTGCCTTGCAGCCACCCCATTACCCTGTAGCCAGATCTACCAGCATTGTAAGCCATCAGTGGAAGTTGATGAGGGTGCATTCTCATGAGATGACCAAACCAACTTATATCTACCTGGAGATCTATTCTGCACAAGACGTAGTGCTGACCATACAACGAATGTCGTCGTTCAGCATTCTGTCTTTTTTGGTAACACCGATGATCTTCCTCAAACACTTCATTTCACACGTCAAATTTTGCTCTCACTTGCCCTTGACAGAGGCCATGATTGGCACTGGTAGCACAGAGTCAGCATAAATATACTGTTTATCAGCTGTTGCTTTGTTGCCAAACTAATGCTCGGGTGTCTAAGCAGTGGGGACAGCAGATGCTTTCTGACACCTAGTCTCAATTTCCCTGTCGATCTTGCCATCTGCCAAGAAAATACTGCCCAAATACTGAAACTTATGGGCCTGATGAAGAGCAATATCATTTACACTTATGTAATTGACTGGGTGCAAAATATCAGTTGCCATCCTATGAGATGTATTTGTATATGTGTGTGTGTCCAAGTGCTATCAGGCCCAAAATAATAGGAGGCAAGAATAGTGATAATGTAAACTGGCAGCATTTTCGTAAGAGATGACACAGGAGGGTTGTGCATGGGGATGGCTATCCCATCCTGTAGAAACTTTCTTCTGTAATCCTGGTATTCAATCATGCATAATGTAGCAAAATTGTGGTTAAACTCATTTCGATCTGGAGTACTTTGTTGGACAAAGGACTTAACTCTGGCCATCTCTCTATCTGATTTGTGGAAGTCCGAGAGTACGCTTAAAGATGTAGGGAATCCGGAATGCTACTTTTCAAGTCCACTTGTTGTCAGGCATGTGCATCAAAGGATCGGTCAATTTGTATTTTTTTTTAAGAATGCAGTATCTACAAAGCCAATGAAGAATGTTAGGCTTCTGATTTAGGTGTTATGAATTCAGTCAAGTAGAGAAACTCTAAGCTGCAATAACTTTACCAAATATGGACAAGTCAACTAAGAGTAAAAATACAACTTGGGAACCATACTTAACTTAACTTGACATCCTTATACTGGTTTAGAAGACTCTACAGAGTCTGTTTACAACCAGTTTTTTGGAGGGTGGTTAACCGATGTGCGAGTCAATCTTAATAGACTCAAAACACTAGAGCAAAGTATACCCGCAGCCTGTTAGGCGCCATCTACGCTGTTTTTAACAAATCACCACCTAACCATGGCCAGTGTAATGCCCTGTCACACAGTTAGTTGCCTCTTACAACATGCTTTCTGTGGAGTGGAGCTTGTCTTTGTCCTACACAAAAGACCTCGGCGGACCACTCTAAGACAGTAGTTAGAGAGCTAGAGTTGATTGTTCAGTTAAGGATGATTTGAGGTGCATTTGTTATGCTTCAAAGGAAGACTCTTCTTATTGTTCTTGATTCACTGATTTGTTTTGGTTTTTTTCAACGTACGATACGTACCGTACTCTACCATTGTGCCTTCAGGACACATTTCCTTTCATCATCAAAATTATCATCATGTAGCATGTCCTTTGCAGAACGTCGCTCTCACAACAGCTGATCTGTAAGACTCTCAATCTCTGGCCAGAACTACCACCTCTGTCGCTGTCATCTTCAGGACCTCTGTGATGTCTTGCTTCTCCTCTGACAGCGTCTACCCAGCTTCCCAGGTACCATACCCTCCAGTATCGTTCTTTTTCTGAACAAGATATTGTTTACTAGCCAATTTTCCTCAATATCCAGTTCTTTTAGAATATCTATATTTTTCATTTTCATACTTTCCTGTAGCATTTTAGTTAAAAAGATTCAAAAAAGATTCATTTGCTTTCAGCAAGTCTAATACTCTAAACCTATGTCTGTATCCAGACTACATGAGAGGCAGCAGGCAACCTGAAGTGAAAATCTTCCTCCTCCTTGATGAATTACCAACAATTTATGGTAGTGTCTTGTAGATCTACAAATTTTATTGTCAAAATTGAGCAGCCAGCGCAAATTCAAGGTGCAGTAGATTCCGTCTCACTGCGGAATACCAGGAAATGAGAGAGCTGACACAATGGCTAGGGAAGGTGCTGCATATGAGCAACCAGATGTACCAGTTACATACCATTAAAAGAAAAAGACAATTAAATCCATGAGAGAGTTTCCAAAACAAATACAAGATGACTATCACAATATAAACAGGCAAGAGCAGATTGTCATACTGCGCCTCAGAACAGGACATAACCAACTCCACAGCCACATGTATACAAAATTTAGGATTGGCAGCTCCAATATGTGTACTTGTGGACAGGCGCCCCAGACTGCAGAGCATATACTTCAGGACTGTCCAGAGTATGAGATACTGAGGCGGACATACTGACCAGTAAAAACAACACTGGATGGGAAACTATATGGACCTATGTGTGAACTGCAAAAGACAGTGAGGTTCATTCAAGAGATAACTTTGTAGATGTAGAACTCCGAGCGAACGACAGAAGAAGAAGAAGAAGTATGGTTTGTGTGATTTTGATCTCAGCCAATAGGCTCAATGTGGCAGTGGCCCTAACTTGTCGCCGTCATACATCTCAGTAAAAACTACTCAAGCAAACTGATGCCGCTAAAATGTACAAAACACAACTGTTTTTACCTCCCTGGATGACAAATGCACAAAAACATCCAGCATCTCTACTCCACCTTGAACTGTTCGAATGGTATTAAACGCTGAGGAGATAGTGTTTTGCATCATAACTTCCAGGTCCTTCATTCTTCCCTGGAATCTGAAAAACAAGTATTTTTGTGCAAGGTTTCTTCAACTTGTATCATAAGGTTGAGGGCTTTGTGTGTTTTTGCACCTTAACAGCTCAGTTAAACTGACTTCAGCATGAATTTTAAAGCTCTCCATGTTCCCATCTGATCAAAATTGACAGGGTGCAAAATATCAGCTGCCATCCTATGGGGATCTATATGTATATGTGCGTGCATGTGTGTATGTGGGTGTCTATGTCTGTGTGTGTGTGAGTCTGTGTGTGTCTGCGAGAATGAGTGCATGTGTGTGTGTGTATGCTGATGTGTCATACCAAATAGTTAACAACATGTCAACACTTTACTCACATGCTGAACGTTTCATGTCAACTAGTAAACAATATGTCAACACTTTACTCACTTGCTGAAAATTTCATGCCAGGATGTGTCCTTCACATCCAAGATGGCCTTCTTATTGAAGCGCAAGTTGCAGTGCGCCTTGTCAAACTGATTCCGGATCTCGACGAGTTCCATGATAATTTCTGGGGACTTGTGGCCAGCAAAGTGAGGCATCTCTGCCTGGTAGCCGTCTTCCTGTCTGCTAAAGTGGCTGTGGGCTTCACACACCTGGGGAGAAGTTGATGTGAATTTATTCACAAACTTGAGTGAAGAGTGAATGTTAAGTGAATTCGCTATAGTGTATTATGCTATCTCAGTTCAGTTCAGTTCATCCCGTAACTTATCAGGTCGTTGGGGCACACTTGAAGACACTTCCAGAATCCCACGCCACTTTTCTCTGTCTGCCGCCGCCTGTCGTATCTCACCGGGACAAAGGCTTGACCACTCAGTGATGTTGTCCACCCACCTTTTCCTTGGACGTCCTCGCCCTCTCTGCCCCGGTACGGAACCAAAGAGTATAGAGTTGGTAATTCCATTGGACCTGGCGACATGCCCGCGCCAGGCCATCTTTCGTCTTTTTATTGTTGTGATCAGATCTTCAAAAGGGCCAATAGCGTTTTCAACTCTGTCATATTTCTATGTTCATGACACGATCTTTATATGTAACATTTAGGAGTTTTCTATTGCACCTCTTTTTCTATTGCATGTATTCTGCCCTGGATATCTACTGTAATGGCCCAGGTCTCGCAGGCATACAGAAATATTGATAGCACCAAAGAGCGCATTAGTCTAACTTTTATGCCGTGGCCGAGCCGTTTGTCTTGCCATATAGGTTTCAGCCGAGTAAGCGCCGCTGTTGTTTGTGCTATTCTTGCAATTACCTTTGGCTGCGATCTCTCTTTACTGATCAATGATCCCAGATATTTCAAACGTTTTACCACTTCAAGTTCCTGCCCATTTGCCTCTATTACAGATTTAAACCCCTCTATGGTATTAGTCATGAGCTTTGTTTTATAAGCATTTATTTCCATACCAAAACTCTAGGCCGCTCTATCCAATCTACCAATCAACTCCTGGAGTTCCCATTCTGTGCCTGCCAATACATCAATATCATCTGCAAATCGGAAGTTTGTGATAAGCCTGTCACCTATTTAAACCATGCCAACATGTCCTTCTAAGGTTGTCTCCATTATTCTCTCCAAGAATATATTGAAGATGAACTTAGTAAGGCCTGTACAAAGTCGAAATACAACGATCCAGGACAAGAGTGGAAAATGTCTCAAGACATTCGTGAGCGCTGGACAGAGTACTGTTCGGACCTATATAAGCATGAAGGTCGTGGTGACCCAAGAATTGCAATGTCTTCCGAAGTGAGTCTGTTAGAGGAAAATCAAATGATAACAAGGTAAGAAGTAAATGAAGACGCGAAAATGCTGAAGAGAGGGAAGGCTGTAGGCGTGGATAATATCCCAGCAGAGCTCCTACAAGTGGGAGGTGAGGCAACAATTGATACCCTGACATACATCTGCAACAAAATTTGGCAGACAGGAGAGTGGCCCACCAGCTGGTCAAAATCAGTAATTATACCACTGCCTAAATCAGGAAACCTAAAAATGTGTCAGAACTATCGAACAATCAGTCTAATCAGTCATCCAAGCAAAGTTCTCTTGAGAATAATACTTAACAGAATGAAACCACAGGCAGAGAATATCATTGCCGAAGAACAAGCGGGCTTTCGAGCGGGAAGGAGTACCATCGAGCAGATATTTAATCTTCGGCTAATAAATGAGAAATACTTAGAGTATCAACAATAACTCTACCATGCCTTCATTGACTTTAGAAAGCCGTTTGACAAAGTGTGGCCCACAGCGCTATGGTCAACAATGAAGCATTATAAGTTCAACAGTAATATTGTGAGGATAGTTGCAAACCTTTATGAGCAGGCGACAAGCACAGTCTCTGTAGAGTGAACGCTAAGCGATTGGTTCCGCACGACGGTGGGTGTGAGACAGGGTTGTATACTCTCCCCAACACTCTTCAATATGCTATCTATGTTAAAGAAAATTGGTTCCGCACGACGGTGGGTGTGAGACAGGGATGTATACTCTCCCCCACACTCTTCAATATGCTATCTATGTTAAAGAAAATTGTTGTGATTGCTATAGCGTAAGTGGATAGATAGTACTGAGGGCTCAAAGCTTCAGCGGGGTGTGTTGGTCTACTATGTCCGGAGTTCCCAGAAATGAAAGATCTGATAACAGACACGGTTGGTGGCTTTTCAATGACAGCAACCGCTGGAAAACCAGCTTCGCACAAATATTATGTCACAAATGGAACTAAGATCCACTGAGCTTTACCACCTTGCAGAGGATATCCATGATTTGCTGATATTCAAAATCAGTTCGTTACATATACAGTGTTCATTAGATTCCCTTACAGGAGCTTGTGTCAACAAAATACACAATAAGTAAAGAGTTTGGATTAGACATAAACATAAAGAAAACAAAGACAATTATACTTAGGAAAAGTGACAAGAAACCGTGTATGCAGATACAAATAAAAGATAAACTACTGGAACAGATACAGAGTTTCTCCTATCTAGGTCAAATAATAATGGAGGAAGGCAGCTGTGGAAAAGAAATCAGAAAGAGAATAGGTATGGCCAAGATGGTATTCTTTTTCTTCTTCTTCGTATGCTGTCAGACGTCAACCTGTATTTTTTCGAAAAAAGCAGCGGTCATCCTGAGGCTGTCAACACTGCCATAGAGCTTGTCTAGTGTTGCCACGGGTGATGGCCACATCTGCTTTCTCTGATCCTCGCATGTCGGGCAGTTTTGCTGCAAATGGTATTCAACAACATGTGACACATACTGATATACAAACAGATAAATCATAATTTGAAAATCTGGATTGTCAGGTGTTATGTATACTCGTCACTACTTTATGGTGCAGAAATATGGACACTGAATAATAAGTTTGAAAAGAGTATTGAAGCCTTCAAAATGTGGGTAAATAAAAGATTTGGCTGCATTTTCTGGAAAGAGAAAAGAACAAATGTGGAGGTATTGAAAAAGTTGGAGGTGAAAAGAGAATTAATGACGGACATCAGGGCTAGACAGCTACGTTATTTTGGTCAAATAACAAGACATACCTCCTTGTTGAATACCATTCTAGAGGGTAGGGTGGAAGGCAGTTGTTCAAGAGGGAGACAATATTTTAGTCGGTGGATAACATCAGGAGATAGACTGGAAAAAGCCTGTCAGATTGCACCATTACGGCAAGAGATAGAGTACACTGGAGATCCATTGCAGCCGACCTTCGATGTATTGATGGTCTGATTCCTTAGTGTCATTTCAGTTAAAATATTGGAATATTTCATGGCGCTCCTGTAAACAGGCAGTACCCCAGGGCTCTAGGACTACAATTTGGGAACCGCTGGGTCAGGGCAGGCATTCTCAGCCCGATGCGCGCGAGCACCACAGTGCTCTTTTAAGAACCAATTCTCATAAGTCCCATTTTTAAATTTAAACTTTGTTTTGCAAACTCAAACAAATAATGTTGCTATCTATCCATTATATTTTAGGCGACCTGAAAGTTGCCAACTTGCCCGTTTGCTGCCAGTAAACATATTTACCGCTCAATGTTCTGAAATATTTTGCACTGCCAACTGGATTCGAGGGTTTCTCTGTTGCTGGCCAGGGTCAACGTTGTGCTGCATCATGGGTACTTGAATTGATAGATCTCCAGGTCTCCTAAGCGCCGAAATATATGTTTGAAAATTAGAAATTCCTAACCTTTTGGGGAGCAGATACAAAGAAGACTCAAATATTGCAGAGTGTTTCTCTCAAATGTCAGGCTATGTTCGAGACGACCTACCTATGCAGAAAAGCTTTCTCATTTATGAAATAGGACAAGAACAAAGCAGGATTACGATTAACTGATTCACATCTGCAAGACTGTTTACGTGTAGCTACAAGCGACGTCTCCGTCGACATCACTGAACTTATGAGCGGCTTTCCAGCTTACGGCTATATTTAATCCAGTGAGTTTTTTTAACAATATATTGTTTTAAAAAAATAAAAGCTGTTAGATTGCATGTTGCTCGCACACTTAATATCACACATGAATGGTGCTAGCATATCTTAAAAGGTTGAGAACTCCTGAGATAGGGCATACTTTAAAAAGGGACCTGGATGTTATCACAAGACAATCACTCGTCTGGATCGCGAAGGACATGAGAGGTAGAGACAGACCTAGACACATGGCAAAAGGAGCTGGAAGCAAATGTCAGGATGGTAGGGTTGATGCTGCAGATGTTGGACCAGTTGGCAGATGAAAGGCAGACTTGGTGTGTGTTGGATGAAAACTTATGCTCCATAGGGGGCAGTAGAGTCTGTATAGTTGTAATCATCTTCATTTGTTTCCTTACCGCACTCCCCCCCCCCCCCCCCCCCCCCCCCCCAAAATCCATTTTTGTACCAATATGACATCCAAAGGATTGTGAATAACCTGGTTTTACTTAACATACAGACAGCTGGGAATAGAAAAGCTGAAAAACATTCCAAAGATATCAATAACCTGGTTTTACTTGGCTTACGGACAGCTGGGAATAAAACAGATGATAAACAGCCAGAAGGATTTTATTCTAAAAAATCTCAATTTCTTGGTATTCAATTAAGCACTCGTGTCTGATGCCAGGTAGGCAAATGTTGAGTTAACTCATTTCGCTCTTTTGTCTTGGTGTACCATGTTGGACCCAGGGCCTCCATTATGCCATCTTTCCACCTCATCCTCGATCGCTCTAGCGGGCGACTAAAGTTGTATGGCCACCACGACAGCACTCTACGTGGCCATCTGTTATCCGACATGCGCACCACAAGGCTGGCCCATCTGTATTTCTGTAACAATGTGACATCTATGATGCCAGAGAAGGAAATTTGACGTCTGATTTCTGCGTTGTGGATTTGGTCTTGAATGGAAATCTTCAATGTTCTTCGCTACATCGCAACACGGAGTCTATCTGCATCAGCTATCTGTAGGTGGAATAGCCACACTGTTGAAGGTGTGAACCCTAGCGTTGACATTTCGCATCTGTTGCAGTATGGGTTTAGTACAGTTGAAGCTGAGCCACCAGCTGATATCCTTCATGAGATCTCCCGATTTATTAAATGGGAGTTCGTGATCCTTTGGCGCAAGTAGATATACAAATTTATGTTTTCGATGGGACAATCTCTTTATGTTTTCGATGGGACAATCTCCAAGGTGCATATTCCCTTTTGGGCAGAAGGTATTGAGCATGAACTAGGTTTTCTTTCTATTGATTTGTAGGCCAACTGCAATGCTTGCTCCGCTGTGTTCATTTAGGCTTTTCTCCACTTTTTTGAATATTTATTTATAGAAAAACAACGAATCACTAATACACAAGCTAGCTACAACCAAAGAACACATTTTCAGAGATTGAGTCCCATTATTTGGTAATCTTTCCACTAAGGGTGCCTTCCAAGCATGTCACAAAAGGTGACTAAAGTGGGTTGTCCATGAGGCTAGCAATAACATGTAAAACCATTGATATTGAAACTGTTGCTACCATGCTTGGGCCTATCTGTAATGGTGGCCTTATGCTTCATTTGAACCACTGATGAACATCTGCTACAATTCAAAAGTGTCCAACATACAAGAAATAGATGAAGCACACATGGCCATGACTGGACAAGCTCTTCTTCTTTTCTTCTTCTTCTGCGTTCATTCTCAATCTCCTGCTACCAAGCCCTGAACAGGGCTTTGTAAGTAGCAGGATGTAGTCCGGAGAGCGGATTTGCTTTGTGTCGCTAGTTTAGTTTGACTGCGATATTTGCACCTTTTAGTCCGACACATCCATCTTCGGCAGGAGGACAAGTTCTATGGAGATACCAATAGCCTCAGGCGGACTACAGCGTTCTTTAAATATTTTCAAATTGACACGTAAAAGTGTACAAAGAAGAACACACTTTATGTACGAGATGTGTTCAAAAGGCATCCAATGTTTGGGCCGGAGAAATACAATTACTCACCTGGAGGTTTAAAAACCTAATCCCCTTCAAAGTAGTCTCTTTGGGAATCCACAGACTTCTCCCAGTGGTCCCATCATTGTTAGAAGCATTTCAGGAAGGCCTCTTTAGGAATGGAATAAGCTGGGTCATTTCATTCCACATCATATTTTCCCATGACTCAAATCGAGTCTTTTTCAACAGAGTTTTCAGCTTGAGGAACAGTGTAAAAAATCACAAAGAACCATGACGGGAGAATCTGGCGGACCAGAGAAATGTTGTGTTTGACCAAGAGCGCCTGAATCAGATGCGAACATGGGTGGCTGTTTGTCATGATGGAGCTGCCAAGTTCCCGTTGACCACAGGTCCAGTCATTTGTATTGAACAGCATAACGAAGGCACTAGATGACCTCCAGGTTGTACTCTTTGGTAACGTTTGACCTTGTAGTGCGTACTCATGATGCACAGCTCCATAGGAGCAAAAAAAACGGTCAACATGACTTTGACATTGCTGCACACCTGGTGAATGAAAACCTGATGGGTGCTAAATACACTCAACACAGAAAGGCTGAATGTCAGGCAACTAACACAATCTGCGGAAAAAGTTAATGTCCAAAAAGATTCTTATCTGGAGTTTGTTTTGAAGAGGACGTTGTTACACTGTGTTGCAGCTTACAGTGAGGCTGCAAATATCTGCACCTATTGGCATGACACATCTGATTTCAAGACATTTTTTCGGTAGTATGTTTGCCTTTCACACTGTGATCCGTATTCTCTTAGCCAGAATGCACTAGTGCAGCTTGTTTCTGGGTAACCGCTTGGAGGCAGAATGGGATCTTGGTCAGCTCTGGTTCCCTGATGTAGACAGCCAGCTATATGTCGATGGTTGCTGTCATCAGGACGCATCTTCGGTGGCATGTACATATGAATAGCCACATACCCGATCACTGCATTTTTTAGATATATTAAGTTGGACATCTAAAGGCAGACTTTATGGAGATACTAATTACCTCAGGCTGACCACTGCCTTCTTTTCATATATTCACGTTGACTTTAGAAAGTTTACTAAGATAAAGAAGAGAAGAATGTTGCCATACACCTGATGATTCTGAACTCCTCTGATTACAGGTTTGCTATCATTATCAGTTTCTGAATGTCACATAGAAAATTTACCTCTAGCAAATCCTTGCATCGTTGAATGAAGGCATCAATTTGGGCAAAAATGGAACTGTGATCCAAAACCCAAGGAACATGTGAGTAGGCGTGATGCAGCTTGGCAATCTGAAGTGGAAAGAGGGATTGACTATCAATGTAAATAAAACACAGAAAATAGCAAAATAATGTATTTCATCTATTCTAAGAAGCCCTCAAAATTTCTTATTCATCTTCGTTCAACTGATGCTATGCTTCTAACCCGGTGAGGTTCATAAAGGAGACTGGGTTTCAGGTCTTCGCCAGTCGGTCAACAGCTATTCGAACATGGTCGCTCACCCGGGCTAAACTGCATCTCTTTATTCTACACAAGTGGGGCAGTCCTGCAGGATATATTCTGGTGTTTGCTTGGGTGCTCCGAAATCGCATGTGGCGGTGTCTCTGAGACCTATTCTGTGGAGGTGGGCCTTGCGTCTGCAATGTTTCGTTCGGATTCTGAAGATCTCTGCCAAGTTTGTCTATGCTGTCATTTTCTGGCTTGTAATCTTTGTACTGGTCTCGCCATTCAGTCCCCATAGATTGTTTGATGAGTGCATTTGCTTCTTTGTATCTCTGTGGATGATGAGTCTGTGTGTCGCCATTGATGCACCCTCTAATCTCAGCAGCATCAATCAATGCCATTCACTCCTTTCGGGGCATAGGTCATTCACAAACCCTTCTCCAGTAAGTCTGATCCTGAGCTGTCCTTTTTCTATCAAGTTGAGATCCAGGTTCATTTTCACAGTCATCTCCAGGCATGTCTTGGTCTATATCACTTCATCTTCCCGTGTGGATTCAGTGTCAGGGGCTGACTGGAAATGTTTGATAGTGATTCCTGCAGTGTTTGTCCTATCCAAACCCATTTCCTACATACTTTTTGTTGCTCCATTAGTTGTTGTTGGCTCCTTTTTCATTGTTTTCATTCCTCACCATGTCCTGCCAACCTTAGTCTTAGTTGGCCTGTACTTCTACAGGGGTGGATGCCCCTATGCAGGTCCCAGCTCTGGCGTGAGCTGGATGTAGTTGGTATGAGGATTCCCTGCTTAGCTGTCTAGGCTCGAGCAGCTTATTACTCCACTGTATCAGGACAAGAGCTGTAGAGGGTGGTTAACTGATGTCCATCTTAACAGACTCAAGGACCAGAGCAAAGTAGACCCGCAGCCTGTTAGGCATCATCTATGCTGCTCTTAACAAACCATCTAACCATGGCTGGTGTTATGCCATGTCACATAGTTAGTTGCCTCTTACGGCATGCTCTCTGTGGGGCAGTGGTGCTATTCGTGTATGTCCTACACACAACGACCCCGGCAGACCACTCGCGATGCCCTCCAGCATATACCCATTATCCTCTGTATAAATTTATTGATAAACGACTGGAGTTTCCTCTGAATTGCCTTTGTCGTTCACCATGTTTCTGCTCCGTACATGAATACAGACTTGACATTTAAATTAAACAATCTTAACTTGGTATTAGTCTTTATTTCCCTGAATTATCATACATTATTCAGCTGTCCTTGCCTTTCCAATTCTTGCCTTTACACCTGCCTCTGTGCCTCTTGAAATATCAATGATGCTGTCCAAACATGTGAAGGTGTCCACCGTTTCCAGTGCCTTACCTCCAAACTAGATTGGCTCTTTGGTTAATGTGTTAATTTAAAACAGCTTGCTTTTCTTCATGTTAATATTTAGTCAATGAATTTCCTAAGAACAAATCATTTATTAGTTGCTGACAATTGCCAACACACTGTACAGAGCAGTAAAACAACTGAAGAAGACCTGAATCAATATAAGAATGGAATTGGGCTGCCAAATGCAGGCTTGTTCAGCAGCTACGGGACAACAACAACAACAACAAACATTAGGTGAAATGTTACATACCACTTCCATACTTACTTTTAGAAATTGTTTTTGTTTTTTTTGCATTCGCCTTATTTCTTTATTCCCTAAGTCGGCGAGCGTTGCACTTTGTTTTTATATTCTTTTTACTGTCTGCCTAGTGCATCCGACTTTGGCATGCATTTTAGGTAAGGGTCTGCTTCCTCTTGCATTTTCTAATGGTTTGCTTCTCCAGGGTAACAGCCGGTGCTGTGATGGGGATCAAACCTAGAGCCTTTGGTTTGTGAGCCATGTCACTTAATGACTAGCCCACGCCATCCCCCTTCTGGAAGTGAATGAGAATAGATAATAAGCTGATAAAAGCCAGCGACTCATAGCTGGCTACTTGTATCAGGGTCAGCAAATCCAGAGCTGACCATGACCTTATTCTGCCTTCAAGCAACGGCCATCGAAACAGGCTGCATTAGTGTAGTCTAAATAAGGGTATAGGGATTTCAGTGGAAAGGCAAACTCAGTACCCAAAAAAAGTCTGCTGAAACCAGATGTGTTGGATCAAAAGAGACAGATATCGTTTTAAATTACGACACAACATACTTTTCAGGATGAACGTCGAAGAAGAGCTTTCTTCTGAATTAATATCAAAGTCAAGTTCACATTCAGAAACTGTTGCTTCTAAATCACTTATCAAACCGTTAATATAGAACTTGCAAGAGCAGACCAAATCATAAGCCAGGCAGTGGTTAAAGATCTAAAACAAACATCCAAAATCCCACCATGGAAAAAAGCCAAGTCCTCTGAGATGGTAGAAACCATAGAGGGAATAGAGAAAAATGGAACTCAGACAGATTCAGAAAGGAAATTTATCACAGAAGAATATCTTAGGAGAGTATACCCACCAGAAACATGGATACACGTATATACAGATGGCTCATCTAACAAAGCCACATCCAATGGAGGTGGAGGGGTCTATTACAGACTAAGAAATGGAGAAGAAAAAACTTGAGTATTAACAACGGGAACATATCCCAATAATTTCTGTGCAGATGCAGAGGCACTGAAGGCCGCAGCTGAGCTTGTAATCCAAGATAAAGATATCCACCAAGAAAACACAGTATTCCTGACTGATGCCGCGTCAGTATTAGCAGCGCTAAAACAACACAAAGATGAAGATCTCGAGCAATGTATGTTCTCCCTGACACAGCTCTCAGCAGAACACCCAAGGTTGGTCATACAGTGGATCCCATCCCACTGCAATATTGAAGGCAATGAAGCTGCAGACAAACTAGTAAAGAGTGGAGGAGCATCCCCACAAACAGACCTGAGTATCACATATAATGAAGCCAAGACCATAATTAAAGCCAACTTCAGGGTAAAATGGGCTGATCAACACCCTGACTTCCAAAAAGAAGACAGCTACTTTAACTTAACTAGAGAAGTGCAAGTCATCATCTTCAGACTGAGAACTGGGCATAAAAGACAAGGGTCATATTTACAACAAAATCAGGATTGGGACAGATGACAGGTGCCCATGTGGGGAGCATATCATGACCGTGGAACGCATCCTGCAAAGCTGCACATTCACGCAGGAAAAGAGAGAACAATACTGGCCTCGTGAGACAGATATGAGACTAAAGCTGCAAGGAGATGAAACAGCCTTACAAACAGCTTTGTAAGAGAAACCGGAACCTTGATCTGAGGATGAACGAAGAAGAAGAAACCGTTAATATTATCCCATAATACTGCATGTGATCCAAGTAGCTTTGCAGTAAAAATATATAATTATTGTCATTTGTTCAACTAATGTTAAATGTGTCTCCCCAAGTTCTACCTCCATGTTCGTCTGTATACATAATCACATCTCTTTAAAAAATGGCTGCTTAGGGCATCTTTTTCAAATTTTGATTGAGTCATTGATCTGTGATACTAGGACACCTTGTCATAAATGTTTGTCCATTGTTCCCATCATTTTATTGAGTCATTGATCTGAGACTCTAAGACTGACCTTGTCATAAAAGTCTTTCCTTGGCTCATATCAATCGATTGAGTCATTGATCTGTGACACTGGGGAGGAAGACTAACAGCTGGTCAGGCAAAATATACTGATCAAACATGTTAGTCAAGGTCAGGCAAAACATACTGGCCAAGACCCTCACCTCAGCTTCCTAGTAGCTCTCCCTGGAAACGGGATGTTTTTATGGCAGCCTGGCTAACGAGGTGAGGGATCAATGTGATCCCCGTAGTAGTGAGTGACACGCATTTGAAGCCAAGCATAGCACAACTGCCTGGAGGACTGTGGTCCACCTTTATCAGCACGCTGAGGATGTGAGGAAAGCTACTGCAACTTGCCACATAACATCCTTTTCAGGGCCACAAGAGTAACCTACTCATTATGGGCATTTGCAAACAAACAGACATCTGCGGCACTAAGTCTGACCTTGTCATAAATGTCTTTTCATGGCTCATATCAATCGATTGAGTCAGTGATCTGTGACACTAAGACTAACTTTGTAATAAATGGGTTTCCATTGTTCCCATTTATTTATCGAGTCATTGATCTGTGACACTAGGACTGACCTTGTCATAAATGCTTTTCCAATGTTCACAGCAATTGATGGAATCTTTGATGCACTTCTTTCCAGTGATTACAAAACCATCAAATATTTTTTCCAGGTCAATCTCCGCAGAGCAGCGACGAATTATTTCATTACTCAACTGTCAGTCAATTTGAAACAAAACGGACAAAGTTATTATGCAGTTACAATGACTATCTTTGTTTCTTTTCAAAACTACTCGTATGGAGTTCTTCAATTTTGATGAATAATCTCTGGTAGTGAAATTTGTGACAAGGTACAAGCATAAAGGCAAAGATCTAACTGATCAGGATTATGCATTTTTTCTGTGGCAGCATTTAGCTGAGAAACATGGACATTTTGCAAAACAAAGAGATATTCCTAAATGAAGAGATGTAGCAGAGATACAAAAGTCTTATGGATAGAAAAGAAGACAGAAATTTGGGGCTGAAGATGTAGGACAGCAAATGAGCTGACAGCAGCCAGCGACTCCTAATCAGCTGTTTGCATCAGGGTCAGCAAGCCAGAGCTGACCATAACCCAATTCCACGGCAGTCCTAGATACAGACTGAATTAGTGTAGTTTGACTAAGAGAATAGAGATCGCAGTGGGAGGACAAACCTGGTTCCAATAAAAAGCCAGCTGAAATGGGTTGTGTTGGGTCAAAAGACGCAGATATCGTAGTCATGTTTTAAACTATGACACAATGTAACAATGTCATTTTCAGAATGAAGGCCATAGAGAAACAAGATGAACAAAGAAATTCTACAACAGATGAATGTAAAATAAAATTGGATTATAGACAAAATCACAACGCTTCGATGAAAGCTACGATGTTTCAGTCATATCAAAATGAACACTGATCTGGACAGGCTGAAAGTAGAAGGTGTCCAGGAGGAGGAGAAGAGGGCCACCTTGAAGAAGATGGTATCAAGACATTACTGACAGTTTAGAGATGTTTTTGTATGATTTGTATGATGCGGGCCGACTTGCTCAAATCACAATGTGTTCAATGCTACTGTTCACAAGATTAAGTTCTGGAAAAAAGATGTTGGGTGATTATGACAAAGATGAGTGAGTATGCAGTGGCTCTTCCTTAATCCAAGAAGGTGGGCCTAGATCCTTCGTGCTGTGGTGCAGTGAAATATTTCTCAGTCTTAGTCAACCTACACTTAACCTAACATCTTTAAACTGGTTTAGAAGACTCTAGTCTGTATTTTTTTTTTTTTTTTTTGCGTTCGCCTTATTTATCTATTCCCCAAGGCGTGTGTGCGTTACACTGTGGTTTTTTTATTTTGCGCCTGTCGGCCCAGTGCATCCGACTTCAGCATGCATTTTATGTAAGGGTCTGCTTCCTCCTGCATTTTCTAAGGGTTTGCTTCCCCGGGGTAACGGCCGGTGCTGTGATGGGGATCGAACCCAGCACCTTCTGGTTGTGAGCCGTGCCACTTAACCACTAGGCCACGCCGTCCCCTGTCTAGTCTGTATAAAACCAGTTCCTTGGAGGGTGGATTAACCAATATACAAATCCATCTCAATAGATTTAAACACTAGAGCTAAGTAGACCTGCAGCCAGTTAGGCACCATTTATAGCTGCTCTTAGCAAACCACCTGGAGAAAAGTACAAATAACTTTGGATTTCCAACTGCCAAGGAATTTTTAACGTGCTCGACACTGAACCCAGAGTTCAGGGGAATTTTTACCAGGAGATCCATGTGAAAAAAATCCCGGTCTCCACCGTGATTCGAACCAGCGACCTCCGGCACCCAGGGCGGACACCTTACCTCAAGACCACTGAGTCCTCCTACTTCTACGAGGGCAGGTCTCAACTCTTGTGCGAGTGAGTTGGTGGTCGGTATGTGTAATTCTCTGACTGCTGGGCTGGGCTCGAGGAGCACTGTGCTCTTTGGTCTTGTGTGGGTCCCAGTTCAGGTTCCTGTTGGTTTTATCTTGTTTACGGGTTTTCCAGTGAATGCTAGTTTGTTTGTTTCAGGGTCACGAATGTCGTTGTGCTGCTTGAGAGAGTTGTGCCACCGACTAGTCAGCCTTCCAGGACGTCTCTTTTTGTTGTCTGTGTACCAGCGCTCGTCTTTCCTTCTGACTGCATGACCAGTCCAGCAGTGCTTGGAGTTGTTGGCATGCTGTATGACATCCTTGATGTGTGACATTACCCTGACGTCAATGTTGTATAGGTTGATCTGGCGCTGTTGCTTAAATGTAGGCACATGAGACAGTATTCAAGCAAGGCGTGTGTTATCCATAGCTAGTTCTCCATGGTTTTGTTAAAGAGATCATGTTTCACATCATAGCACAGCACTGGTAGGACCACTGGATCAAATAGGTCTACTGGCAGTCTGAAGTTTTTTGTGGTATCTGTTGCCATCTTGACCAAGTTGAAGATAGCCCAACCCGCTCGCCGACATTTGGCAATCTCAGGATTTAGCTTATTTTTCCATGTTGATGAAACGGCAGAGGTAGATATATTCATTGATATCCTTTAGGGATGTTTCATTTTTGATCACTGGGCTGGGTTCCGTTAAAGTAGTCTGCGTAGCTCTGGTTTTTCCTATGTTAATGGTGAGGTCTGCTTTCTTGCCTTCTGATTCAGCATCTGTGCTGCTTCAATGTGTGTTTCTGTGATGAGTGTGATGTTGTTGGCAAATCTTCAATGGGTGTTTCTGTGATGAGTGTGATGTTGTTGGCAAATCTTCAATGGTCGAGTCCATCTATGTTGACGCCATATTCACCCCAGATCATCCACTCCAAGCATGCAGAGAAAAGTTTGGGCCAGATTTGGTCATCATGTCACACCTTTTTCAGTAGGCTCCTTCTGCTTCTTTTTCTGCATTTGTTCTCAACCTCCCACTACCAAGCCCTGAACAGGGCTTTGCAAGTAGCAGGATATAGACCAGAGAATGGAATACGTTGTGTCGCTACTTTACAGCTTGACTGCAAATATTTACCTTTCCTGACCTTCAGTAGTAGCTCACCATTATGGGAATCACAGTGTCGATTCCCACTTTGTTGGCCAAGCTGCTGTAACACAGTCTGTTTCCAGGTACACATCCTGGTTGTAAGGTGGGGGGTGGTCTTGATCAGTATGTTGTACCTGGCCCTGATGGTAGCTTTCACACCTTTACTGATGACACTTGATCAGTATGTTGTACCTGGCCCTGATGGTAGCTTTCACATCTTTACTGATGACACTTGATCAGTATGTTGTACCTGGCCCTGATGGTATCTTTCACACCTTTACTGATGACACTTGATCAGTATGTTGTACCTGGCCCTGATAGTAGCTTTCACACCTTTACTGATGACACTTGATCAGTATGTTGTACCTGGCTCTGATGGTAGCTTTCACACTTTTACTGATGACACTTGATCAGTATGTTGTACCTGGCCCTGATGGTAGCTTTCACACCTTTACTGATGACACTTGATCAGTATGTTGTACCTGGCCCTGATGGTAGCTTTCACACCTTTACTGATGACATTGATGCTTTGACTGATGATGAAAAAAGACTGCAATCACTGAGAGCCAGGCTTGATTCAGCTTCTAGGAAATATAGCATGACAATCAACACCACGTATGACCAAACTAACAATGAACAAAGAGGGGGGAGAGCCAGTTCAGTGACTGTATCACTATCAATGGCCAAGCGCTCAAAAGTTACTCAATTCAAATACGGGAAGCTATCATTTGGGGTCTGCGATGAGGGTACCAGAGTGGAGCTACAAATGATAACTGCCCAGGCTATGATAAGTCTTACATCACTGAAGTTGATTTGGGGAGAAATTAACATATCTCTGATCACTAAAATCAGTTTCATGCGAACATTGATGCTTTCCATGTACTTCTACGCTTGCGAATCATATAATTAAATGCTGCATTGGAACGGAAAATCCAGGCCATAGAGATGAGGTGCTTCAGAAAGATACATGGAATATTGCGTCGAGATTACATCACAAATGTAAGTGTGCGCAATAATGTCTGACAGTCTATTGAACCGTATCCAAACCTCCTTTCAGTTGCCAAATCACGAAAGCTCTGCTGGTACTGCCATGTGATATGATCTCATGGTTTATCCATACTCTGAGGTGCAGTTTCTGGCAAGAGAAGGAGGTCGCACAAAGATGCAATGAACAAATGATACTTGCAAATGGGCGTGAATAATATTAATTGAATCTGTGACGCAAGCACTAGATAGAGTAGGATTGCAATGCACAGTTTCCATTATGCTGAGATGGGAAGCCTCTATGACCTCCTAAGTTATGGGAAAGACGAGGCAAGATGAGAGAGACAGACTTTTATCTCTCTAGGTCCAATAAAGAACTGCAGTTCCTAACGGGATATGATGCATTGCATAAGACACAATGTCTGCTAGTCCTTCATGCATAAGACACAATGTCTTCTAGTCCTTCATGCATAAGACACAATGTCTGCTAGTCCTTCATGCATAAGACACAATGTCTGCTAGTCCTTCATGCATAAGACACAATGTCTTCTAGTCCTTCATGCATAAGACACAATGTCTGCTAGTCCTTCATGCATAAGCCTTCCTCATCTACAAATAATGGATTCTATTCTTCCTAGTAACCCAGCTAAATGCTTGGGTTTTAATTTTTAGCGGGACACTGGATTGGGGAGCCAACAAGGCTCAGGAAGTCTTTTTTCCCCAACTGGTTGGAGCAATGATTAAAGATCACTCTCCCAGTTCAACCTGGAAGAGTGCAGTTATAAATGGCATCAAAGTCAGCAAGGAACTCCGTGTTCAGGTAGCCCAGGATAGACAAACAATTAGGAATTCTAGAGCAGAGAAGATACCAGAGGCAGCTGTGGACTATGTTTGCCAGTCGTGTCATAGAACTTTTAGCCCTCACATTAGCTTGATCAGTCACAAGCACACTCACATACTCAATGATAGAGTATGACATAGGATGATGTTGTTGGTCCTCATCGACGACAATGGACGATTTATCATTCTCCCAGAGCTGCCAAAGACAGATGTGTCGGACCGAACGGTGCAAATATCGCAGTCAAGCTGTAAACTAGCGAAACAATGCAATCCGTTCTCTGGACCACATCCTGCTACTTGTAAAGCCCTATTCATACCTTGGTAGTGGGAGATTGAGAACGAACGCAGAAGAAGAACTCTCCCAGTGAAGAAGTGCTAAAGGCTGAGTTACTTGACCAGAAAGTGCACCAGAAACCTCTGTTTTATGATGATACAATCCCTTGAGCTGTAAGCTGGTAGTTCTTGACAGCCCAATGCCTCACAGACAAAAGCACACATACTCCTCACTTGTTGAGGTGACGTCCAATCTTGCATAGTCTGTTGTCTTAACTTAACGTCTTTATACTGGTTTAGAAGGCCCTGCAGAGTCTGTATACAACCAGTTACATTTACATCACCTTGCTCTAAAAGCTATGCGCATCCAGTTTATTCTTAAATACATTAACTGTCCCTGCCTCCACTACCTCCCCTGGCAATGCATTCCAAGCAGACATCACTCTGACTAAAAAAATATTTCCTAATATCTAACCTGGACCTCTCTTTAGTCAGCTTGTAGCTATGCCCTCGTGTTATTGTAGGTGGCTGTATTTTAAAAAACTTGTTATAGTCTAATTTATCGATTCCTCTGATCATCTTATAAACCTGTATTAAGTCACCACGAATTCTTCTCTCTTTGAGACACTGTAGGCCGGTTTTTCTGAGTCGTTCCTCATAACTGTAATTCTGGAATCTCACTATCATCTTTGTCGCTCTTTTTTGTATTCTTTCTAGCATGTTTATATCCCCTCTCTGATAAGGACTCCACACCTGTACACAGTACTCCAATCTAGGTCTAACTAAAGCTTTATACAGTTTGACGATCACTTCCTTGCTCCTATGTTTAATATTTCTTTTTATCATACCTAACATTGCATTTGCCTTTTTCACTGCTACCTTAACTTGCTCACTCACCTTTCCTGTATGATCTATTATAACCCCTAGGTCCCTTTCCTTATCTATCTTTCTAATATTGTTTTCTCCCATTCTGTAATTATGTTCCATATTGGATCTACCCATGTGGATGACTGTACATTTATCTACATTAAACTCCATTTGCCAGCTTACAGACCATTCTCGAATTTTATCTAAATCCGAAATCAATATATCCACTTCCGCTTTAGATGAGACACTACTGCATAGTTTTGTGTCATCAGCAAATTTTGCAATCATGGATCTCATATCAATGTCCAAATCATTTATATATATCAAGAACAAAATTGGTCCCAAAACCGAGCCCTGTGGCACACCACTTTTCACTTCACACCACTCAGAGTACTCCTTATTTATGCCCAACATCTGCCTTCTTCCCATTAACCAATTTTCAATCCATTTGGCAACCTCCCCACCTATTCCATGTGATTTTAACTTTCGAAATAATCTTTGATGAGGTACTCTATCAAAGGCCTTTGCAAAGTCTAGATAAATAACATCCACTGGCTCCCCTTTATCTATGAGGCATCATGACTGCGAAGGAGGGTTATGGACGCATCTTTTGAGTATCTCTGAAGGGAGGCACTCCGGTGTGTTGGTGTCCCAGGGTCGTCATGTCCTGTCAGGGACATATCATATTCATCTGGGTCAGCTATCTCATCATTCTCCCGTCAGGTTTTGCCACCCCATCTGTAGTGATGGTATGTTTGGCATTCCCCACCACCTGAAAGATGGTCACAAAGGGACAGAGGTGCAATGTCTGCTAGTCTGCATCTCTTCATCATCCATGGAGATAAATGATAGAGGACAAAAAAGTAAAGGACAAAACAAGAATGCATTTCACCGACGAAGTGGGGATGGATTGGTGCAGCGCAGAGCATGTACCACTCGCCGGTAGGTTCTGCAGCTACACCTATAGGTCTCCCCACTTGCTCCTTGGCCCTTTTGTCTGGCCCCTCTCCAAGGACCTGTACGGCTTGGGTGACCCTGTAAGGAGTAAAGCAGAGATATAGCTCCTTGGATCATAGGGGCGCGCAATCTCTTCAGCCTCAGTAAGATCGGCTTACGTATGGAAGGACCTCAGTATTGTGAAACTCTCACTCTCTATGGATGATTGCACGTTAAATTCCGAGAAAATAAAATAAAATTGTTCAATGCTGAAATAGTTGTCAAAAGGAAGGACCAAGATATGAATCTGTGTAGTGCAAACGGGCAGATGGGGCTCGAAAGCCTAGGAAGGCAGCTCCTCTAGGAGAAGAATGAACCTCTGATTTCAAACCATCTGAAGCCTTGCAGATAAGAAACTGGCGTATCTTGTCGGGTTTTGTCAGATATGGCTGTGCAACCTGTTTTCTGATTAACTCTGAAAGTTTGTCAGCACCTACTAAACCTGACAACCCACGATGTGCAAAGGAGCACATGGAAGAGGATATAATGTCTTACCTAGAGCGAGGAAAGCCAACCTCATCTGAGTGTTGTGACAGGGCAGACCAGGCCCTTAGCCTTGGTTGGCGGCTGGTCTAGGAGTGAAGTTCAGACAGGCGAACAGATAGAGCATTGCTCTGCTGATCCTGCAGCTTGCCTTGTTCCGAATGCATTGGTATCACCTTTCCCTTGGATCAAACAAGGCAGACCAAGAAAGGGACTATACTGCATGGACAACACATGGTCTCTATACTTCCATTTGGTTTGTAAAATCCCATTTACCTGTGCTCGTGAGAAAATATGCACAAGGTAGACATTTGAGGAAAGCTACTATAACAAAACTATGTGCTCTAATTTCATTATTCTGTCTCAAATTGGCTGACACCTGATCATCTCCAAAGTTTGGGATCAAGATGCTGAGCAGCGTATGATCTGCCACGGTCAGGGCCAGCGAACCAGAGCTGCCAAGACCCTTCTATACCTCTACACTGTGATCCTGGATAACAGGCTGCAGCAGAGCAGAATGGCTAAGGAGAAGGGATCAAAGAGGGAATGCTAACCAGATACTAAAAAAATGCTTGCTGAAGTTGGATGTGTTGGACCAAAAGGTGCAAATACCGCAGTCAAGCTGTAAACTATGACACAACACATTCCGTTCTCTGGACTACATTCTGCTACTTAAGCCCTTGCCAGGGTTTGGTAGCGAAAGATTGAGAACGAACGAAGCCAAGCTATCTCCAAAGTTCCTACTTTAGAATACGCTGTGCCAGTCTGGAAAAACTCTGCCCATACGAAACTAGTTGATTCAGCAATAAATGATGCGGATCGGATAGTATCATGGTGCCTAAAACCCACCCCAATGATAAAATATACCCCATAATCACAGCAGAAATCTAACAAGACAAACAGGAGCACGATCCAAGGCACCCAATGCTTGGACATCAGGCACAGAGCACAAGACTCAAATCCAGACATAGCTTCCAAAAATCAACACAGCCCATACAGACAAATCCTGAAAGTCACTGTATCGAGAGATGGCACAAATTGATGCAGACCCCAGAGCCAGAACTTCAGGAGGAATCTGCCCCAGGACATCATCTACCATAAACAGCATGGAAGTCGCTGAACAGACTCCAAACTGGTGTTTCACTGTTCAGGAGGAATATGAAACGGTGGGGATACACAGAAGATGACACATGTGACTGTGGCGCAATACAGGACCCAGACCACCTGATGATGTGTCCCAACCTCCAGGAAACATGCAATAGGCATGACATACTGGAGGCAAATGACAAGGCAATCCATGTCGCTGAGTATTGTATGCATGCTGTATAACGTAATGTTTGGGCATGTAAACTAAGTAAGATGCCAGTAAATTGTAGAATATATTCATTGAAGTTCATCCTCTTGTCAAATTTACTTGATGTATTATGTAAGACACCTCCCGGACCTTAGTCTGATACTCCAAGGGACAGGAACAGTTCTAGCTTGGTCCTAATCCGAATCACACGTGCCTTCAATTAAATAATCACTTGTCCTTTTTAAAAATAATCACGATCTAAATTCTAAATAGCTTTTTTGAACGAAAATTTTCCTAATTTTAAAAATCACGAAAATTATCAAAATCTTTGTGAACAGCGCCATATTTGTTATTTCTGGAAATTTGTGTACTATGTAGACTATGTCACGATATTATGGCCCAAATCCTAGCAGTACAGCCCGAAATATACCTTAAAACAATGGTCCACTGATCACACCAGCGCATGGGTGGCTCAGGGAATGGGATATTTACATACACATCGGTATATGGGTGTCACAGGTTCAACGGGGTGTTACGGGTTCAACAGGTTAAGCAACGAAAAACTGGGACTTTTTGTTCTAGTTCTACGTGAATGGGTTATAGCGTTCTGGAACTACTATTATTAGTTAGGGGCACTCGTGTCCTATTAGTGCTAGATGGCCCATTTGCCATAGACCAGTCATGTGACAGGTAAATAAAAATGATTTACAACACTGTTAGTGCTTGCATGGAACAGCGTGTTGAGATAAAGTTGCTAGTGAAAGAATGCGTGAAACCTGCGGATATTTATAGAAGACTGCAATCACAATATGGTGATGATATACTCTGCCACAGTAAGACATTTGAATGGTGTAATGTTTTAGAGAAGACCGTACATCCATGAATGATGATCCCGTCTTGCTACTGCAAGATAACGGTCAACCTCATACAGCTCACTGCACTATGTGACATCTGCAGCAACTCAACTGAGAGGTATTGCCACATCCACCTTACAGCCCAGACCTTGCTCCAAGCAATTTCCACATGTTTGTACCCCTAAAAGAATTCCTGGGAGGTCAGCATTTCAGCACTGATGACGAAGTGAAACAGGCTATCCTGTATTGGTTCAGACATACTGACAAATCTTTCTACGCTGAAGCTTTTCAAGCATTACTTAAAGGATGGGATAAGTGCATAAACGTTGCAGGAGATTATATAAAATATTAAATGGCATTTTGACTACTTGAAAAAAAAAATGTGTTCTTTCATTACAAACAAAAAGTCTTGGTTTGACTTTGGCTCGGCTTCGTTCCTTCTCAATCTCCCGCTACCAAACCCTATCAGGGCTTAAGTAGCAGAATTTAGTCCAGAGAATGGAATGCGTTGTGTCGTAGTTTACAGCTTGACTGCGATATTTGCATCTATCGGTCCAACACATCCGACTTCAGCAAGCATTATTTGAGTACCGGGTTACCATTTCCTCTTCGATCCCTTCTCCTTAGCCAGTCTGCCCTGCTGCAGCCTGTCATCCAGGATAACCGCATGGAGGTGTAGAAGGGTTTTGGAAGCTCTGTTTCGCTGACCTTGACACTAGCAGTCAGCTATGGGTCGTGACCACTGCAGCTCATGCGCTGCTCAGCATCGTGATCCCGGTTTGACTTTGACGCCAATCGTATTTTTTAATGATATGAGCTTCTAACATAACGACACACCTTTTTAAGAATGCCAGTTAGCCTGTCTCTGCTATTGTAAAATTCAGAGTTGATCCATATGATGCGAATGATCGTAAGAATGTTTGGAAGAAGTGCAGGTATGTCTTTTGGTTTTGCATTCACTAGTTTAGTGCATGGTTCTTGGAGGAGACTAAGGTATTTCAGGTTGCTCTCAGCTTGACGTGATCCATCCTGGTACATCAAAAAATACAAAGCATGTAATTGGTTGAGAAGAAAGCATCTGATTGGTTGAGGAGAGAGCGTAATTGAGAATAGTATTTGATTGGTTGAGAATATAGTGTCTTACTGATTATGAAAAGTACAAGGGCAATAGTATCTGATTGATTGAAGGGAGGGCGCAACTGAGAATAGTATTTGATTGGTTGAAGGAAGGGCGCAACTGAGAATAGTATTTGATTGGTTGGGAATATAGTGTCTTACTGATTATGAAGAAAAGTGCAAGAATAGCATGATTGGTTGAGATAATAGCTTCTGATTGGTTGAGATAATAGCTTCTGATTGGTGTAGAAGATAGCATGTGACAAACTGAGTAAACATTATTGTTTAAGAACAACATTCTTAAGAGAATATGAATTGATAGAATGAAAAAAAAGCACACGTTTGGTGGATAAGCTAGCGTCTGATGCTTCTTCTTCGCTTTTATTGCTTTGGGGTGCATAGGCCATTTACGAGCCCTCCCCTAGCAGACTTTACTTGTGCTATTTTCTCCAGTTCTTTTCAGTTTCTCATTGTCTTTCTTGTATTTGGCCTCTTCTACATGTGCACTTTGGTCTTCTTTTTTCTCTTTTTTCCTGAGAGTTCTATTACAATGATTGGCCAGCAATACTTTCTTGGGGTTTTGCAGACCTTTCCAGACTGACTTTCTCCTCAGATTTCCTGTTCCATCTGGTCTTTGTCTTGTTCTCTCCAATATTGTCAAACTGTATAAAGCATTAGTTAGACCTAGATTGGAGTACTGTGTACATGTGTGGTCCTTATTGTAGAGGAGATATAAACATTCTGGAAAGAATACAAAAAAGAGCGAAAAAGGTGATAGTGCGTGCGATTCCAGATTTACAGTTATGAGGAAAGTCTCAGAAAAACCGGCCTACAATGTCTAGAAAAGACGAAATCAAGGTGACAAATACAAGTTTATAAGATAATCAAAGGAAAGGATAAATTAGACTACAACAAGTTTTTCCAAATACAATAGCCTACAAGAACAAGAGGGCACTGCTACAAATTAACTAAAGAAAAGTCCAGATTAGATATTAGGTAATATTTTTTTAGTCAGAGAGTGGTGAATGCTTAGAATGCATTGCCACAGGAAGTAGTCGAGGCAGGGACAATTAATGAATTTATGAATAGATTGGATGTGCATAGATTTTAGAGCAAGGAAATATAAATGAAACTGGTTGCATACAGACTTTGCAGAGTCTTATAAACCAGTATAAAGACGTTAAGTTAAGTTTGTAACCTTAGGCCCAGAATCTTTCTTAGGGGTTTGTTGATAAAGCCCTATAATATCTTAATACTGAATTTGGTCACTGCTATGTTTCTTCATCACATACTAGGACTGACTTCACAATAGAGTTGCAGATCCTTAATTTGGTTGGCATTCTAATCATTCTGACTAGTAGGGCTAGGCTAGTCCCCAGACATTTTTAGTTAAGCTATTTTGAGTCAAATTTCCACAGGACATGAAAGCATAAAATAAAAACATTGAATAAACAGCTTTAGTATTCTTCACTATCTTCTTCTTCTTTTACTGTGTTTGTTCTCAATCTTCCGCTACCAAACCCTGAACAGGGCTTGTAAGTAGCAGATGAAGAGCGGAGAACGGAATGTGTTGTGTTGCTAGTTTACAGCTTGACTGCGATATTTGCACCTTTCGGTCCAACACATCGCTATCTGAGTCTCAATTTGCGTCACAATACTCAACGATATTCCTGCTATTTGCACTCCCTGACATCAGAAATGCTCAAGTGTTGTCGGTTCTCTCTGGGTAGAAGACTAGATTAAGCTACTCTAGTCCCTATGTGCCATAAGATATATGCTAACCGTTTGGCACTCTGTCATTGGTAAACATAATTTTTGTTTGCTTCTTATGAGAGGTAGTGTTGTGGTTTTTAAGCTAATGTAATTGTTCCTCTTTATGGAAGAGATCTTGTGAAGTGTTCAAGTGTTTGATTGTCAATATAATTTGATAGTTTTTCAAAGGGTGAAATATGGAAGTAGACTCGGATTTAGAAATTGTTGCCTAACAACAAAGCTTGCGAGAGACAAGTTGAAAAGTGAATGTGAGTAGGCCATCGGCAGGATGTACCACACATCGCAATGCTGTGTTCTCGATTCACTGTTTTGTTTGGAACCCTCAGTATTGAATAAAAACAGCAAGTAATAACGAAAGGTAGGCCAACTTCTGTTAAAACAAAAATGAAAGACTTTACACGTCATTTCAAAACAGTATTATACTTCTTCAAAATGGTTTACTGCATGCAAATAAAAAAACAGACTGTATTGTTGGCCTTGTGTGCTGTTCAAAACAGATCAGGGAGTGTAGAATAATAATGGCTTTTTTTTATATTAGTCATTTTCACAAAGCCACGATGCATGAGGTACAGTTTCACTCACACCCATCTGCAATACAAATTTTCTGGGATAATCAAAATAGATATTTCAGAATTTATGTAGAATATATTTGTTTCTTTATTTAATTTCTAAATATTGAACATCGGTTGAAGTGAGCTAAACTGCGTGAACTGTGATCGGTAAATATGTCATTAGTAAGCTACATATTGTATCTTATATTATCAGGAAAAAGTAGGCACTGACTGAAGCGGTAGAGAGATACAATAAAATGACCATCCATATAGGGTACAAATAAACACTTGGAAGCAAAAGAGAAGATTGGAGCAATTGTCCCCACTTGATGTAGCAGAAGAGGAAAGTAATATTCACCGACTGCTACAGGAGAGAGAAATGGAAAATAGGTTTTTTGGACCAAACCGTTGGGAAAATCTTTGCCTGCCAGTCATATAAACACACCTGACAGAAAAGGCAGCCACCAAGGAAACTAAACTTAATATCCTGAAGTCATGTGCCTTAGAGACAGTCTCTAGCTACCCAAAATCAGCAGTTCTGGTCTATACGGATTGATCAGCATTAAAATCTACCTCTTTTGCAGGGTATGGTATCCATATGAAATACCCGGATGGTCCATATACGAGTTTTGTGATTCATGCGGCGAAAACCATTCAAACGATGAAGCGGAGGTCGAGGCTATAAAAACAGAAGTTGAGATAATGCACCAACAGTTTGACTTGGTCAAAATTGTTGCCAATGAATTTGGTAATTTTTAGTGACTCCAAGTCGGTTCTGGAGACGCTGAAGAACACCCCATACAAAGAAAAGGAGATGTTCTTGATGGGGAGGGCGATCAACAACATCATCACTGCCAACGGGATAAATGTCACTTTGCAATGGATCCCTGGACATAGTGGGCTACTAGGGAACAAAATGGCCGACAGATTGGCAAAAACAGAAGCCTCGAAACAACAACTGGATAGACCCTGCAGTAGCCACGCAGCAAAACGAATTATTTAGAATAATACTCTGGAAATCTGCATGAATAAGTGGGTGAAGGGAACGACAGGTTGCAGTGTATTTAGCGAAATGTCACAGCCAAAAAGTAACGATGACATAAATAAACTACATAGAAGAGATCAAAGTCTCATCTGTCAGTACCGAACAGGGCATACCAGAGTCAATAGCCACTTGAACTGCATCAATCCCCAGCACCTGCCCTTGTGTAGACATTGCTCTCATCCTGATGAAATAGTTCTACATCTACTCATTGAGTGCAACGAGCTTGCAGACTTGAGGACAATTATCAACACACTGTACGGAGCAGTGACACAACTGAAGAAGACCTGTATATATATTAGAATGGCATTGGTCTGCCAAGAGCAGGCTTGCTCAGCAGCTGTGGGATAATAAAAACAACATGGAGAGTATTCCTCTTCAGCTAAATAATGAAAGGTGTCCACGAACCTAATCCACTTTAAGAAAAGAAAAGCCACAGCATGCCACAACTTCCTAGGTATGTGAAGCTCTCTACCTTATCCAATGGTATTCCTGTCAGTTTAATAGAGACCATGGCATGGCGTTGGCCGCATTAAATTTTACAATTTTGTCTTTTCTACATGTATCTTGAGGGGAGATTATGTCAAGAGTTTTTGTTTGTTTTGCGGTCGCCTTATTTCTCTAATCCCCAAGACGGTGTGTGTTGCACTGTGGTTTTTATTTTGCGCCTGTTGGCCCAGTGCATCCGACATCAGCATGCATTTTATGTAAGGGTCTGCTTCCTCCTGCATCTTCTAAGGGTTTGTATCCTCGGGGTAACTGCCGGTGCTGTGATGGGAATCGAATCCAGCACCTTTGCATTGTGAGCCGTGCCACTTAACCACTAGGCTACGCCGTTGCCTATGTCAAGAGTGTCTGTCCTCTGCATTTGGAGTTGGCTGTGAGATAGAAGGACTTTGTCATTTGCAAAGTCCAGGTCTTCCATCTGTTTAAATAAGATCCAAAGGATTCCATTTTTTTAATAGGCTGTAGTTTCTTTCATAATACAATCAACTGAATGCAGGAAAAGTGATAGAAGACTGTCTTGATGAACCCCTGATTTGATGTTAAATGATTATGTGAGTTTCTCCTCTTGCAAAACTCTATACTGCATGTCTTTATTTGTCTGCTTTATTATGCTAGTGAGTTTTTTCAAGATCCCATATGTCTTAGTACTTTCCAGAGTATCCAAATCTTAGCTGTTAAAGACTTTTACATAGTCAACAAAATGAATGTGCAAACTTGAATTTCACTCTATAGCCTTGTCATTCATTAACATTGTCCTGGATGGTTGCCAAGAACAAAACCTATATGCCTCTTCATTCAATTTCGCTGTTTAACCTGCGATATGCTACAGTGTTGAGATATTGACACTAACAAAATCACTGAAGGACAAATTGAGAGACGCTTGGTTGGAATCACTCTTCGGAACTATCGTATGCAAAATCTCCACAATTTTGACGATTGTCCTTGATGAATGATGTGGTAATCTATTGAGACAAGGCAAACCATAGATGGGCAGGTCACATGTTGTGACAAAATGATGGTCGATGGAGCACGGCAACAGCAATCTGGTACCCCTGAGGTAAAAAGAGGCAGCGGAGAAGACTTCCAATGCGTTGGTCAGACTCCCTTGCTCTATACAACAACATCCGAGACATGTCTGGAAGAATGCTTACCACCCACTGGACCTCCGATGCCCAACACAGGGTTCACTGGAGATGAAGTTGGGACCCGCGGCTATGCTAAGGAACGGGTTATCAAGATCAAATATATTTACTACCACAAAGCTGAGACCAGATTAATTTCCCATGTATTTATGGATTGAAAGAGTAACTAAAATCTACCTATATAAATATTCCAAGCCTGAACTTCCCAACAACCATTTGTGTATATTAAACATGGTTAGGCCATGACTTTAGATAGGCCGTCTGACTCACCGGGAAAACCCCATTGAAACGTCACATTCCACTGCCGACTAAATAACGGAACTCATATTGTGCCAAGGTTTATAATCAATGCATGCTCCACACAGAGAAATAAAACAAATTCACTGTTCAAAACACAACAAATCACTATTGCGAGTGATCCTTTCACAGAATTCTGTCCTGAAACCAACTGCATATCCATCTTTGTTTCCCGAACATGCTATTATAGTTGCACTGATAGTTGACACATGAAAGTTCCGTTATTTAATCAGCTGTGGAATGTGATGTTACAAAGAGATTTCTCAGTGAATCAGAAGGCCTGTATCTACAGTAAGCTGTGGTTAGGCACACTATTTTGTTGAGCTCAGTTTTGTTGACTCCTCTGGGCCTCCGTGCCATTCACCCTGTTCATTAACTCTATCTCAGTTCTTGTTAGGTAATCATGACATACACTCTGACCGTTAACTCTACCTCAGTTCTCGTAGGTGATCATGACATACACTCTGTCCGTTAACTCTTATCTCAGTTCTCGTCAGATTGTCATGCCAAAAACCTTGTTCATTAACTCTATCTCCGTTCTTGCCAGGTAATCATGACTTACACCATGTCCGTTAACTCTATCACACAACATGTAATTATGTTACAAATCATAATCAGCTGATGCTGAATCTACATCATTTATGTTCTAAGAACAGAACCAAGAAAAGAACTTAATGCTGTCACCAGGGAGATCATAAAGAAATGGGAAATGTAAGATATCTTGACAAAGAACCATAGAAACAGAAATGAAGATCATGAACCAGACCTGGCAGAATACAAGGGCTGGTCACTAAATAGGTCACAAATGGCTATTACAAAAACCGACTAAATGAGATTTGAACTTAAAAACCATTTATTATTGCCTTACATAGTCTCTTATTTCTCAACATAATGTGAACCGACATTGATACACTTATCCCATTGCTTTATCAGTGCAAGGATATGTCCATTTGGTTCATTGTGTGCTCGTGAGTGAGTTGTCTGGATACACACTGTGAGAACACTTTCCAGAAACTTTCTGATCATGCATTATGATGTGGGCTAAACCATGCAAACACATTTTTGCAGCTGCTACACTGTTTATCATTACTCATCTGTCAGCTCGAAATAATCTCACCCACATGCTGCACAGATACTTTCGTTGCAATCTGAATAGGACGACAAGGTCGAATTTCCTCACCCCGAATTACCTCGAATTACCTTTTTTTGTTGTTGTTGCTTAGATGTTTGCCTCACTAGTTTCTACTGGCGGAGGCGCGCCATTTTCCACCCCAGACCGTAGTCCATTGGGCGATATCAGGACGCATAAACCAGTGCTTGGATGCATGTGTGCGTCTGTATGTACCTATGCTAGGTTTGTGCGCCCTCAGAAGCTAGCCCAACCAAAGTGCAATGGAAGGGCCTCACCATGAGGGCGCGTGTGAAAGTTGTGCTAGAGTGTGACTGTAGGACAGAGTCAAATGAAACAGAGTGAGGTAAGAAGAATGGGAATAGTGGCCCTCAAGGTGAGACCCATCATTAGGTGCCCCCTGAAACTAACCTTTTTGAGAAAATTTATAGACTCAGGTAAAAGTGGGAATTCAGCAGAATTAAGCTGGTTGGAAATTGAGATTTTTGAAGACTCCATTGTAGTAAGCGGCAGCCTGCGAGAGGTGGGCTGGCCAGTGCCCATCCTTGCTGTTTTTACTTTCCCTAACTCATGCGGCAGGTAACCATTTACAACTGGGTTGACTGGAGAAGTGGTTCCCGATTAAAATCACGTCCCAGATTTTTTTTAGTCTCCGGACTCGATTCGAACTGAGGCACGCTGTTACCGCAGAAAATAGCGAATTGCTCGCTATGAACTGAGTTATGCACCTCTTTATGCAACAGACAACTGTATCAAACAAGAAGCATTTTCTTGTGATTATTCTTTGCAGAAAGTTCTTTTGACGCTCTTTGATTACGTATGCCATTATGTATCTGAGCTGTGCATGTGCATGCGACACCTAAAAGTTGCTAGCTAGAGTAATCACAAAGCTAGACATTGCTGCCACCTAACGACACCTTTAAAAACTACAAACTACATCTTTCAGCTATCACATATCAGTATATGGTCTGGATTATAACTGACATTGTTGTCGATGACGACCACCGACATCACCCTTGTTGTTTGTGATCTGTTTTATTTTGTTTCTGCACTGACTGACATGTTTTGGTGTAGTGTTTGCTGGACCGCACGTGGCTTATCAGTCCAATGCGGGCACGGAATGTTCTATTACATGGTTTGCACACTATGTCTTCTGCTGCCGGTGCGGGTGGTTTCGCTGCGCTTTCTTTCCGGATCAGCCGTTTGGTTTGCGCTGTCTGCAAATGGTGACTTTCTCTTTCAGCAATGCCTATGTTTACTGCATTTCTCCAGACCGACCTGTTTTTTGTAATGCTCTCCCAGTTGTCTTTATCTATGTGACAGCATCTCAGAATTTCCTTCAGGCTGTCCTTAAATCATTTTTTGGGCGACCTCCTTTTTGACTTCAGTGTTTGGGACATGGTCCTTCCAGCGGATGCAGAGTATGCATCTCAGGCTGGTGCTTATGACTTACTTACTGACTTAACCTCGTACAAAGAGCGAGATCAAGATGCTGAGCAGCGCATGAGTTGTAGCAGTCAGCAACCCATATCTGACTGCTAGCATTAGGGCCAGCAAACCAGAGCTGCCGAGACCTTTCTTCACCTGCACCCAGTGATCCTGGATAACAGGCTGCAGCAGAGTAGACTGACTAAGGAAAAGTGATCAAAGAGGGAACGCTAACCCGGTACTCAAAAATACTTAAGGAAGTCGGATGCAACTAAGTCGGATGCAAAGGTACAACTATAGCAGTCAAGCTGTAAACTACTACACAACGCATTCCATTCTCCGGACAACATTCTGCTACTTGCAAAGCCCTTTTCAGGGTTTGGCAGTTTGAGATTGAGAACAAACGAAGAAGTACAAAGGGTGCTTGTAGACTGAGTGAAGTGGAGGGAGATTTTTACGACCTTTACAGATGCCATCACGCATGATGGTCACTGAAGAGAAAGTCAAACCTACCTTAATCTGGCCAGATAGTTTGAGAAAAGGTACCACATATGATGATGCTGCTTGTTGTAGAATACGGGTGATCTTCTTAACACCATTTTTGTCCAGTTGTACGGTGATGCCAGAAAGATCCAAACAGCGATTTCTCCAAAATTCAATTTCATCCAGTGGGCTCGAGGTGTCAGCCATTTCAAAGGCATCATAGTTGGCCAATACTTCTTTAATCTGCCTGACCCAGTGAATTATTGAAGCTGTGGAGAAGATCAACAAGAATTTATCAACAGAAATACAGGCAGGCCTCAATGCCCCAGGGTACCATTTTGGGGAAATAAAAAAGAAAAGAAACGTAGGAGTTGAAATAGATGATACAGAAAAGGTGCGGGAGCAAGTCCAGATGGCAGTGGAAAAGGCATGATCAAAAGAAACATTTCACAGAAGAGCAAGGAAGTAATAGTCAAACTATATAAATGGGGACGGCGTGGGCTAGTGGTTAAGTGGCTGACAACCAGAAGGTGCTGGGTTCTTCTTCTTCTTCTTCGTACGCAGTCAGACAGTAACCATTATTTTTTCGAGAAAAGCGGCGGTCATCCTGAGGCTGTCGACACTGCCATAGAGCTTGTCTTGCAGTTCCACTGGTGATGGCCACATCTGCTCTCTCTGATCCTCGTATGTCGGGCAGTTCTGCAGCAGATGTTCAGCGGTCATTTTACCGGTACCGCACGGGCATTCGTCGGTACCACCTATCTTTAATTTGTTGAATAGGTGGTACCTCAGTCTATTGTGGCCAGTGCGAAGTCTGAAGACAACGACGTGCTCTCTTCTGCTCAACTGGTAATAGGCATCGTTTTTGATGTAACCAGTATGTTCGGTTTCCCATTTGGTTATGTATCTGGCTTTGATAAGCCGTCTTGACTCTTCGTACGTCATACTAGTATCTGTTTGTGGTAGTCTTGCACCTTCTTTTGCCAGTCTGTCTGCCTCCTCGTTGCCTTGGATGTTGCAGTGTGATGGGACCCACTGTACCACTACCCTTTTTGGTGCGGACTGCTGGCACAGTTTGCAGAGTGCTGCTCTTAAGTCATTAAGCTCAGTGTTTTTCTGGCTTTTTAGCGCTGTGACTACGGCGAGAGCATCTGTAAGCAGGACTATATGGCTTTCATTTTCTTTGTGTGTCACCATTTCTTCCACTGCCGCCCTCAGTGCCTCTGCCTCCGCTCTGAAATTGCTTGTGTACTTACGAGTAGCGAATGACAGTGTTATTTTTCTGCCATTTGGTAGGTTCAGGAATGCTCCTGCCCCTCCGTTCTGTGTAGTGTTTGTTACAGAACCGTCGGTGTATGCATGGGTGCAGTCCATGCTTGGGTAGCTTTTCAATATAAAGCTTTGGGTAGTATCTCTCCTTTCTTTTTCAGTCTGGCAGTTTTTGTTTCCAATACCTGGTATATTTTCTACCACCTCTGGAAATATATCCTGCCTCCAGGTAGGTTTTCGTACAGTAGTGATGGGTTTTGGTGTTGTTAGTGCGTTTATGGGATCTTCGTGCATCTTTTCTTTGGCTATTTCTGCAAAGTTTCTCCGTTTTAGTTTCCCATTTCCCAAATTGTTTAGTCTCTGGTGCATTGGATGGTCAGTCAGTCTTCGGAGTTTCTCTGACTGCAGATGGGCTCTGCAGTCTCTTCTATCGGTCATGGATTGCAGTTTTGTAATCTTTTCAAGTTCTACAATTGGCGTTGACTTCATGCCTCCTGTTATAACTCTCATGGCTTGGTTTTGAAGTTTGCTAACTTTATCGAAGTTCGCCTTTGCTGTTGTTGTCCATACCGCAATGCCATACTCGAGAACTAGTCTCACTCTTCCAGTGTACAGTTTCTTTAGTATGCTTTCGTCTGCTCCCCAGCTTGTGCCAGCAAGTTTCCTCATGATTGCCATTCTTTCTCTGGCTCTCATTCGGTTTCTCTCGATCTGACTTTTCCATGTCATGCGCCGATCAAATGTGACTCCCAGATAGTTTGGGTTGTCGTTTGGCTGCAGGAATTTGCCATTTAAACTTAATTTGGTATTTTGGGGTTTGATTGAAAGCGAGAATATTGTGCATGTGGTTTTCTCCTCGTTTATTTTGACCAGCCATGAGTTCGCCCACTCTTCCAGCGATGTTAGGGCCTGCTGCATCCGATTTCTTGCTATGGTGAGATTCTTTTCAGAGGTCCACATAGCCAGATCGTCTGCAAACATTGAGCTATGGACTCTTCTTGGTATATTCTCTGTAATGTCGTTTATATACACCAGGAAGAGTGTGGGTACTCCACCTTGAGGTACTCCCTGCTCGAGTGTCACCTTTTTGCTCATCTGCCCTTGTACTTGGACTCTGGCCGTTCTATTTTTGAGGTAGTGGTTGATCCACTTGTACATTCTCCCACAAACTTCACTTCTCCTTAGCTTGACTCAAAGTCCGTCTTTCCAGACTTTGTCAAATGCCTTTTCCAGGTCCACCCAAACCGCTACTGTGTGTTTCTGTGCCTGGTAGGCATCTTCTATGTCCTGGGCTATGAGGATGACCTGGTCCTCAGTGGATCTGTGCTGTCTAAAGCCGGCTTGCTGTGGAATTAGTATACATTTTTCTTCCAGATGCCACATCATTCTAGTGTTTATCATACGTTCCATCAGCTTGCCGACACAGCTCAGTAGGCTGATAGGCCTATATCCATTTGGATCTGTTTTGTCCTTTCCTGTTTTTGGTACTGGTACAAGTACTGCTTCTTTCCATGCCTGGGGTACAATTCCCCTTTTCCAGCTTTGGTTCAGGACCGATAGCAGCTGCATCGATCGACCACTACCATGTCCAACTGCTGAGGCTGTGTCAACCAAAATCCATACAGACTCCCCAGGTGGAGCCGAGTACTTCACTGCCTTGGGATGAGAACCTCGAGGAGTGTGTTGAGCCTCGAGGAGTGTGTTGAGCCGCGAGGAGTGTGTTGAACCGATGTTTGTGTCAGGCTTTTCCGTGTCTGTCCATGCCAAACTCTCTGTTTTTCCGTGTCCACCTTATGGTAAGCGCGACCCTTGTTGTGCTGAGAATACGAGGTTGGGAGAGGTATCGTGTAACCTCCGGTGGAGGGAGGGGCAGGCAGGAGGAAATCAGCTTCAGTCCGAGCAGAAAAAGCCTTGAGTAGTGGTAATCTGGACTTAACTCTGGTGTGCAGTTGGACTTCTCTCCCACGATTTAAGCCAAGCATGAAAGGCAGCATAATAAACTGGATAACTGATCAAAAGCACATCAATTCTACAGAATAAAGTCCTTGATACCTCCTGGTGAAGGAGTTGTGAAATAGAATCAAAATAGGAACCACCAAGCATCAGAAAACGACACAAACACCAGAGCGAGTCGAGAGCGCAGCCGTTAAGGCACGGCCATCTTACTTTTTATTTTTTTACTTAATACAAGTGTATAAAATAATAAATGGAAAGGATAAATTAGACTACACAAAGTTTTTCAAAGTACAACCAGCTATAAGAACAAGAGGGCACGGCTACAAATTGTTTAAAGACAGGTCCAGATTAGATATTTTGAAATATTTGTTTAGTCCAAGTGCTGAATTCTTGGAATGTATTGCCGCAGGATATTGTGGAAGCAGTGTTAGCTAATGCATTCAAAAATTGATGGGATGCTCACAGTATTTTCAGTATCAATGGAGTGAAATACACTGGTTGTGTAAAGACTCTGTAGAGCCTAAACCAGTATAATGAAGTTAAGTTAAGGTTAGATAAAGTCTGACATAGTGAATATTGTTGTTGTTAAATGCACATGATCAATCAATCAAAGCCCATCGCTCGTCTCGGTGCATAGGCCATCGACAACATCTTGCCAGCCTTACACGGTCCTGGGCTGCTTTTTCTGCCTCTCTCCAGGTATAATTATTTAATTTTAGCTTCTTCTCACATTCTCTTCTCACCGTATTTTTGGGTCTACCTCTCTCTCTTTTCTTTTCCCCCGAGGATTCCATGTAACAGCCTGTCTGGCTATGTTAGACTGTGCCTTCCGCAGGGTATGTCCTATCCAGCCCCATTTTCTTCGCTTAATTTGTTGTTCCAATGGCTGTTGTTGGCTTCTTTCCCATAAGTCTTCATTCCTCACCATGTCCTGCCACTCTATGCCTATTATCCTTCATAGGCATCTGTAAACGAAGGACTGGAATCTTTGTTGTATGACCTTAGTCATTCTCGATGTCTCCGCTCCATACAGCAACACCGACTTGACACTTGCGTTGAATATTCTAATTTTGGTGTGAATCTTGATATCTCTGGATCTCCATATATTCTTTAATGTAAGGAAAGGAATGCCCCTCATGCCTTTCCAATTCTGATATTTGCATCTGCATCTGTAGCTTCTGATGTGTCTATTTTGCTGCCTAAATAGGTAAAGGTATCCACTTCCTACAACTGCTCTCCCTCCAGCATAATTGGTTCTTTGCTGTTAGCGTTGAGTTTAAGGAGCTTGGTTTTCTTCATGTTGATATTCAGTCCCAGTTTGGCCGATTGTTCTTTCACACCTATCAAGTTTCTCTTGCATTTGACTATGACTGTGTGACAAAAGTACCAGATCATCTGCATAGTCCAGGTCCTCCAATTGTGACAGCGATTGATGTCTTTATTATCCAATCTATAGCCAACAAGAACACCTGCCTCACCCTTGTTTGCACCCCGAAGCTGGCAGTCAATACTCCTTCATGTACCACTCTACAAACTGTCTTTGCACATATTCTGGATGAGGGTTGTGTACTTCTCTGGTATCCCATAGTGTCTCAACAGTTGCCATAGAGTACTTCGATCCACACTGTCATAGTCTACAAAATTTCCGTATAGGGATGATTTCCATTCAATACTTTGTTCTACTATGATGCGTAGTGTAGCTATATGATCTGTGCATGATCTTCCCTGTATACTTCGGTTTTTAATCTGTCCGAGATGATTCTGTTGAATATCTTGCCTGGCACCGACAGCAATGTAATCCCCCTATAATTGCTGCAATCTGTCAGGTCCCCCTTCTTAAGCAGTTTAATCAATGTCCTTCTTTCCATTCTGTTGGCACTCTCTCCTCTTCCATTATCTTCTTGAATAATCCTTGCAATGTATAAATGGCCTTATCTATATATACCATTATGGCTTCTGCTGCTATTCCATCTGGTCCTGCCAATTTCCCTTTCTTGAGTTTGTATATGGCCCTTTGGATTTCTATTTTACTTGGTGGGTTGCCGTTCAAGTTCAGTCTCCTCTGCTGGTAGGATGTTTGGTGTTTCTTGTGGTGGAGGTCTGTTTAGACTTTCTTTGAAATACTCAACCCATCGTTTCTGTTGTTCCTCCGATGATGTCAATATCCTGCCTTCTATATCTTTGATTGATTTGTCCATCAGTATATATCTATTTGCCATTTTCTTTGTTAATGAGTAGATCTCTCATATTTCCTCTCTCTGCTACCTCTTCTGCCTGCTGTGCCAGCTTGTCAATATGTTCCCTTTTATTTTTCCTTATACATGTCTTGACGTCCTTGTCTGTAACAGTATAATTACTCTGTGCTTCTGCTTTGGTGGCTCGGGTTTGGCAATTGTTGAGTATAGCTTCCTTCTTTTTCCTTTCTTCTATTTGATGTAATGTCTCTGTTGTGATCCATTCTTTGTGTTGGTTTCTCTTGAATCTCACAGTATCTTCACATGTCTTATTCCACATCTCTTTAGCCTGGTCCCACATACTATTATTTAAGAAATTAACATTTCTTCATCCTCATATAGCTCTTGATATCTGCTATTAAGTTTTAAGCTAAATTGTGTCTTCTCCTGGTGTTGCAATAAGTGTACGTTATATCTAGTTCTCCTTGCCCCCTGTACTCGGTACTTTTTTAGTTTGAATTGCAAAATCCCCAGAACATGTGGTGGTCTAACACTACATCTGCACCTCGCTTTACTCTTACATCTTGTAGTGTACTTCTGAATGCTTGACTGAAACAGATGTGATCAATCTGATTTTCCGTTACATGGTCTGGAGATCGCCATCTGTCCCATTCCTTGTCTTCCCATAATCTGATCATAACATAGGTGCACATGATGAGTAATTTTATTCTTCTGTGCATCCTGAAAATGGTGTTAATTTGTGGGCTTCAGTAGGTCTCCCCACATCACTAGCGTGCATATGAAGGTTAACCGGGGTTCTCCAGACTGTTGTGCAATGCTTAGCTTCATCTGCCTGTCATTCACTACTACAAGGATTTTGTAGATCCTCACCTTGCTAGCCAGACTCCAGACTGTCATAAAACAGGTCTGTTTTCAGGGAGAATTGTATGGGACTGAGGGGGGGGAAGCATGGGATCTTGGTCAGAATATTTTATCTGATCCAGAAAACACTGATCAGTATGTCTTGTCTGAGTAATTTTTAAACTACTGTATTATGAAGTGTTTGAGGAAAGTCATCAGTGTTACCAGAGAAGACAGAATGCGGTTAGTTGGTTTGGTCATCTCATGAAAATGCACCCTCATCATCTTCCACTGATGGCTTACAATTTTGTAGATCTGGCTATAGGGCAAGTACACACTTAAGAGATTACTAATCCAGTGCGGTATTAACCAAGATGACTAGGAAAGAATCGCCACCAATCGCACAGATTTGTGCAGGACTACTGTGGTGGGTGTTCAGAGACATGAGACATCAAGAATATATGAGATGATCCGGAGACGATGGTTTCACAAGTCTGCTCACATCAACCCTTCTTCAACCTCGGTGGAATGAGGTGTCTTATTTCCCTGTATTGAGTGAAACAGACAGTTTAAGGCTCAGATTGGCTTATTTAGCCATCTTCGAACTCATGCGAACAGTGAATGCTGACAAAGTTGTCCTCATCGATTACGATGGACAACTCTCTTTAGTCACCTTTTAAAACATAATTTTCTCATTTCTTAATCACTAATCTTCTACCTCTTGACAGTGTAGATGTTCTTATCTTTGTATATACTTGCAATTAAGTGTGCAAGCAAGATGATTGGCCTGTTGTTACTTTGATTGATAGTACTTTGGGTAGGAATTTTGTTACCTTTAGAATTTTTGTAAGGACAGCGGCTTAACAGCAAGCTGCTTTTCTAATTCCAAGGGTTCTTTTACATTTGCAGCATATAGTTTTATCATACATCTCTGATAGGACTAGGCGATAATTTTACCTCCATTGAGGCCAAGGGACATTTGAAACTTGCGGGATTCAAATATCTACAGCTTCTTACTTTCAATCGATTGTTTCTTGAGAAGGGCATGTAGCATGTTGAGTGTGTAGCCTAGTCAACAGCGGGCTGGCTTGCTAGACTGGGATTACAGTGTGCCAGGATTCGAAACCACGGACTGATAGAAACAAATCTGCAACATGGTTTGTGCCTGAGGTTGTTGTTGAATGCCCACGAGTAGGAATACTCTTTTGCGCGCCCTAAAAAGGATGTTAAGTGGCAGGTTGTCGTAGATTTCTGCACATCACAAGCATGCTGAAGATGGACCATGGTACTCCAAGTGGTTGTGCTATGCTTGGCTTCATCTGTGTGTCATTCACTACTACGGGGACCACATCGACCCCTCACTTCGTTAGGAAGTGCTACAAGGAAGCCAAGGTGAGGGTCTTGTCCAATATGTTTTGCCTGACCCTAACATGTCTGATCAGCATAGTTTGCCTGACCGACCAGACGTTAGTCTTCCTCCCCTTTATGTCTGATATGACCGCTTCTTCAGTCAATCCCGCTGTACGAGTTGGGGAAGGTAAAAACAAGGAAGCGAACTGGCCACCCCACCTCACATGGGCTGCGGATAAGTACATGAAGAGTTATCTTCATCCTAGACAGCAATTGCTGCCATGGGACTAACCTTTGCCTTTATCTTTCATGAGAGACGAGAGCATTTCCTCCCAGCTATATCGACACTATGACATACTATAAATTTTGGATTTGTCTTAATTCCTCCCCAGGTGCGTCTCAAGATAGAGGTGATAAATGAAAAACGTCCAAATGACCTACTCTCTAAACGCCGCACCAGCTCCTTATTCTTGGCAGCTTCACTTTCGGCCATCGCCATGCCCTCTGTGGTGATATACAACACAGTCTTCCCTTGCAGCTTCCAGCAGGTGTCAGTCAAACATGCCAGGAACCGATGTAGGTGAAGTGAAAAATCATTCTTGATGCCTGTGTGTTTTTGGTTTAGGAAAATTTGTTGCAAAATAAAGCAGCAACTGATAAACAGTATATTTAATTTAAGTTAACGTCTTTATACTGGTTTAGAAGACTCTGCAGAGTCCGTATACAACCAGTTTCATTTACATGTCCTTGCTCTAAAAGCTATGCGCATCCAATCTATTCTTAAGTGCATTAGCTGTCCCTGTCTCCACTACTTCCTGTGGCAATGCATTCCAAGCATTCACCACTCTCTGACTTAACAAATATTTCCTAATATCTTCTTCTTCTTCATCGTACACAGTCAGACAGCAACCATTATTTTTTCGAAAAAAGCAGCGGTCATCCTGAGGCTGTCGACACTGCCATAGAGCTTGTCTAGTGCTGCCACTGGTGATGGCCACATCTGCTCTCTCTGATCCTCGTATGTCAGGCAGTTTTGCAGCAAATGCTCAGCGGTCATTTTCCCGGTACCACATAGGCATTCGTCAGTGCCACCTATCTTCAATTTGTTGAATAGGTGGTACCTCAGTCTATTGTGGCCAGTGCGAAGTCTGAAGACCACGACCTGCTCTCTTCTGTTCAACTGGTAATAGGCATCATTTTTCTGTGTAGCCAGTATGTTCGGTTTCCCATTTGGTCATGTATCTAGCTCTAATAAGCTGTTTTGACTCTTCGTATATCATACTAGTATCTGGTTGTGGTAGTTTTGCACCTTCTTTTGCCGGTCTGTCTGCCTCCTCGTTGCCTTGGATGTTGCAGTGGGATGGAACCCACTGCACCACTACCCTTTTTGGTGTGGACTGCTGGCATAGTTGACAGAGTACTGCTCTTAAATAATGAAGTTCAGTATTTTTCTGGCTTTTTAGTGCTGTGACTACGGCGAGAGCATCTGTAAGCAGGACTATATGGCTTTCATTCCGTTTACCTGTCACCATTTCTTCCACTGCCGCCCTCAGTGCCTCTGCCTCCGCTCTGAAATTGCTTGTGTATTTTCCAGTAGCGAATGACAGTGTTGTTTTTCTGCCATTTGGTAGGTTCAGAAATGCTCCTGCCCCTCCGTTCTGTGTTGTGTTTGTTACAGAACCGTCGGTGTATGCATGGGTCCAGTCCATGCTTGGGTAGTTTTCCATTTTGTAACTCAGGGTAGTATCTCTTCTTTCTTTTTCAGTCTGGCAGTTTTTGTTTCCAATACCTGGTATATTTTCTACCACCTCTGGAAATATATGCTGCCTCCAGGTAGGTTTTCGCACAGTAGGGATGGGCTTAGGAGTTGTTAGTGCATTCATGGGATCTTCGTGCATCTTTGCTTTGGCTATTTCTGCAAAGTTTCTCCGCTTTAGTTTCCCATTTCCGAAATTGTTTAGTCTCTGGTGCATTGGATGGTCAGTCAGTCTTATGAGTTTCTCTGATTGCTGCTAGGCTCAGCAGTCTCTTCTGTCGGTCATGGATTGCAGTTTTGTAGTCTTTTCAAGTTCTACAATTGGCGTTGACTTTATGCCTCCTGTTATAACTCTCATGGCTTGGTTTTGGAGCTTGCTAATTTTATCGAAGTTCGCCTTTGCTGCTGTTGTCCATGCCGCAATGCCATACTCGAGAACTGGTCTCACTCTTCCAGTGTACAGTTTCTTTAGTATACTTTCGACAGCTCCCCAGCTTGTGCCAGCAAGTTTCCTCATGATTGCCATTCTTTCTCTGGCTCTCATTCGGTTTCTCTCGATCTGACTTTTCCATGTCATGCGCCGATCAAATGTGACTCCCAGGTAGTTTATGTTGTCATTTGGCTGCAGTTATTTGCTGTTAAGACTTAATTTGGTGGTTTGGGGTTTGTTTGATAGCGAGAACATTGTACATGTCGTTTTTTCCTCGTTTATTTTGACCAGCCATGAGTTCGCCCACTCTTCCAGCGATGTTAGGGCCTGCTGCATCCGATGTCTTGCTATGGTGAGATTCTTTTAAGAGGTCCACATAGCCAGATCGTCTGCAAACATTGAGCTATGGACTCTCTTGGTATATTCTTTGTTATATCATTTATATACACCAGGAAGAGTGTGGGTGACAGTACTACCCCTTGGGGTACTTCCTGCTCAAGTGTCATCTTTTTGCTCATCTGCCCTTGTACTTGAGCTCTGGCCGTTCTGTTTTTGAGGTAGTGACTGATCCATTTGTACATTTTCCCACAAAGTTCACTTCTTCGTAACTTGACTTTTAAGTCCCTCTTTCCAGACTTTGTCAAATGCCTTTTCTAGGTCCACCCAAACCGCTACTGTGTGTTTTTTCTCCTGGTAGGCATCTTCTATGTCCTGGACTATGAGGATGACCTGATCCTCAGTGGATCTGTGCTGTCTAAAGCCTGCTTGCTGTGGAATTAGTATGTGTTTTTCTTCCAGATGCCACATCAGTCTGGTGTTTATCATACGTTCCATCAGTTTGCCTATGCAGCTCAGTAGGCTGATAGGCCTGTATCCATTTGGATCTGTTCTATCTTTTTCTTTCTTTGGTACTGGTATAATTACAGCGTCTTTCGATACCTGCGGTACAATTCCCCTTTTCCAGCTTTGGTTCAGGACTGATAGTAACTTCCTCTTTGCTGTTTTTTTATCATTCTAATATTGTTCTCACCCATTCTGTAATTAAGTTTCCTTATTGGATCTACCCATGTGGATGACTGTTCATTTATCTACTCTAAACCCCATTTGCCAGCTCATATATCATTCTCAAACTTTATCTAAATCTGATCTCAATATATCCACTTCTGCTTTAGATGAGATACTGCTGCATAGTTTTAAGTCATCAGCGTATTTTGCAATCATGAATCAATGTCCAAATCATTCATATATATTAAGAATAAAATTGGCCCCAAACCAAGCCCTGTGGCACTCCACTTTTTACTTCACACAATTCAGAGTACTCCTTATTTATGCCCACTTATTTGTATCAACTCTTGTGTACCAGTGTCAGATATGGTCCATATAAAATGGACAAAAGCGGAAAATTTATTTGCGAGAAATGAAATGTCTATGGACGGTTCTTGGTGTCACTAAGACAGAAAATAATGAGAAATAAGGATTATGAATGGTACAAACTACGTGATGATCAAGATCCCCCCCCCCCCCCCCCCCACCATTCTCATTCAAGCCCCTAGAAACAGGTTGTCAGCAGTCTGGCCAGCAACGTTGGGATTGATACTACAATCCCTTTAGTGGTGAACTAACAGATAAACATCATATTTCACTTCAGCCAGGAAAATCCTGGCCCATTTTCTCAAGAATGTCTTGAGATGTAAAAGAAGTCCCTGTAACTCACTAATTCAAAAAGTCAACAACAGTTAACTCAATTCAGAACAAGAAGCTTCAACCAACAACAGTTAACTTAATTCAGAACAAGAAGCTTCGACCAACAACAGTTAACTCAATTCAGCACAAGAAGCTTCGACCAACAACAGTTAAGGGGACATGCGATTTGGAAATTTCTTGTTTGGGTGAAAAATATTGATTTTTAAAATTGTTAATTTTTATTAAGTTCGACATTAATAGAATCGTTTACATATAAAATAATGTTATTTTGCAAGCATATTGACATTTAAAAATTAATAATAAACACCCTACCCCCTGTTCTAAAGTTGACCTACTTTAAAAAGATACAGAAAACTGATGATAAAACACAATGTTTGACACATAGCAACAGCTTTTTCAAAAAAGTATAATGGGTCATATTATATATCATAATGACCGGGGTCCAAAGTTCTCTTCAGAATTTTTCATTCGAAAGCAAATGCTAGCTTTGTCTAAACGATACGATACTTCAAATATAATGACATGCGATATTTCATTGGTTTTATTATTTTGCTATTTCTGATTGGTTGAAACAAGTATCGTCCATGGGAACAAAATAGTCGCGCATGTGCAAAAGAGGTGTTTTCCAAACCATTGTCGGTCCATCATTTTTAATTGTGTTTAGGAACTGTTCGCATCATTTAGAAACAGCAAAGTCATTTCAACAAGAGGATACAAGTAGAACGACAAGCGTGCTCCCCAAAAACCTCGAGGAATTTATGCTCGAAACTAAGAGAACCTTTAAATTCAAGGTAAGTTTACTGAATTATGTTTATTGTTCACGACCACGTTCTACATTGCCTTGCTTCAATATTTAATTTTAAAAAAGAGCTCTACGCTATTCAAGAAATATTATTTTGTGTAGATTGTGTACGTACTTATTCAGTAAGTTATTCACTGTAAGTATTAATTTAATATCTGTTATTTAATATCTGTTATATTACTAGAGTTACGAGTACACATTTATTACTAGACATTAATAGTTCAAATTTATGAATACATCGTGAAAGTATAGAAAGATAGTTATTTAGTTTAGTCTTAGATAAGACAGAATGTTACATGTGAGAATGTCAAACTGTCATTTATTTTGAAAATAAATTGGGCTGTTTGCGCCATGCATATGTGTGCTTTGTTAATGTGAGTTTATTTGTCATCGTATTTGATATTAATGGGTCATTTTCTGTATTCCAGTTCAACTGTGGATGCTGAAGTCAGTGAGCCTACAGGTGCTGCTGAAACTATAGAACCCCCAAAGTGGCAGAGGAGAAGTGTACAAGAATCTTTCTGAAGGGATACTGAACCTGAACAGTGATCAGTATACTTTAATCCATCAAAGTTTTCTACATTCTCTTGTTTCCACAGTTGGATGTAGACATTGCAGAAGGAATAATCTACAGTTGATTACAAAATAACCAAATGGTCTTGCTGTTCTTATACAGATTCTCTGTCCAGATTGTGAGTCAGAGTGGTCAGAATAAACAGCATGACATCAACTATAGGACAGTCATTGGTTGTCATGACAATGGTATGACATCAACTATAGGACAATCATTGGTTGTCATGACAATGGTATTGGACATGCAAAGTTGCAGTCATTGCTGTCCACCATGAACATAAAGAACCAGATGCACCACAAATCATTTTACAAGGTATCCAAAACTGTTAGTATTCCAGCAGAAGTAGCAATGTGTCAAGCAGCTCGTGTAGTTGCAGAAAGAGCTGCAGCTACAGGTCCCCTCCCAGGTCGTGTCAAAAGTAACACAGGGCGTCCTATCATCGTTGTGTCTTAATTCGGTACATGGCAAAAACGTGGCCTTTCATTGCACAACGGAGTTGGTGTTGCCATTGACATTGACAGTCGCCTAGTTTGGATACTCAGGTCATCAGCAATTATTGCAAAATATGTGCAGTTGGTCCAAAGCCAGGTTCTTCTGAGTTTATGAATTGGATACAAATGCATAAATCTCAATGCCAGCAGAATGTAGATTGTTCTTCAAATGCAATGGAGACTGTGGCAGCAAGGATTATTTATTCAAGGTCAGTTGAAAAAAGATCTCTGATTTATGGCACTATGCTTTGCGACGGTGATGCAAAGGCATTCAATGAAGTCCAAAATTCTAAATGCTATGACATTGAGATAAAAAAAGAGGTTTGCATCAACCACATAGCAAAAAGAATGTTTAATGCTCTGAGCAATTTGAAGAAAACAAATGAGTCACTAAATCTAACTGACCACATCGCCCATCGAACAAATTACAAACACATATGCCAACAATTTAAAAGACAATGCCCCTGATGTTACAAAAATGAAGCGAGGTTTTTTCACATGATGAGCACTGACAATGCACCCAACCATAGACTTTGTCCAGAGGGTGAAAATTCCTGGTGCCTCGTCCAGAGAACTCTGAAGGCATGGTTGCACGAACAACATCGGCATACATTTTTGGCAGAAGTTGGCAGACTCATCTACTTAATTCTGACAAGGCTGAAAGATACAAATCTCCTCCTGCAAAAATGGGTACACAGAATGCAAATGAAAGTTTCAACTCATTGATTTGACAGTGCTGCCCTAAAACAACATTTGCTTCACTGTCAGCGGTAGAGACGGCAACTTCCTTTGCCACTCTATCTTTCAACTGTGGTCCTGTAGGGCTAAAAATGGTAACAGACAGAATTGGACTGGAATGGGGTGTTGTAAATCACATACATGCTACTCAAATGCTGAACAAAAAATACTATGATTCAAAAAGACGAACATTGGGTGTATCAAAGTGGAAAAGGAAAATCCTTAAAAAAAGGCGTATTGGACGAGAACACCAGCACGAGTTAGCAGAAGGTGAAACATATGTTGCTGGTGCATTTAACAATTAATTGTATTTGCAAATGACTATGTATATGTTGCTTAATTAAAAAAACAATGTAAGAAGACTTTTTTTTGTTATTAAACTTATTTTTATTTGCTTTCAAAGTTTAAAATTGAATTATCTCAAAATCTTTTTTTCCCATTTGTTATGTATCTGAAACCCTAAAATCTCAGCTAATATGGATGTTGGAAACATGCAATTTGGTGTGTACATTTCTCATACACTCTTGTTGGTAATCTTTTAAAGAAAAGCTAATTTGGTCAAAGATATTTTATTAAAATACATTTTTTGTGCCAAATGTTGATGTATTTTGTCGACTTTTCGTGGAGCTCAAATAGAAAAATAGAAAAAAAAATATTTTTGAACCTTTTTCATAAAATAAATATGCCCTTTCCCTAGAACTATGCTTAACATTCATGGATCATTCATATTATTTTTAATACATATGTTGTTTTTTTTAAATTGAAGGTATTTGCAAGCAAGCATTTCTTCAAGGTCACCGCAGTTATCATGGCAACCGAGTGTTTGTTTGTTTTTTTTAAACCTGCAAATATATCTACATTCATAGCCTAACATTAACATTATAAAATATTTGGTCTGATTTAATTAATTTAAAAAAAATATTTTCAGGGAGCATTAACTCAATTCAGCACAAGAAGATTCGACCAACAACAGTTAACTCAATTCAGCACAAGAAGCTTCGACCAAGACCAATAACAGTTAACTCAATTCAGCACAAGAAGCTTCAACCAACAACAGTTAACTCAATTCAGCACAAGAAGCTTCGACCAAGACCAATAACAGTTAACTCAATTCAGCACAAGAAGCTTCGACCAACAACACCCTAACTGGCAACTCAACACAAGAAGTTTTGACCAACAACACCCTAAATGGCAACTCAGTACAGGAAGTTTTGAACAAAAAACACCCTAGCTGGCAACTCAAAACCACATGTTTCGACCAATGAACATAAGGGTGTCGACACCGACTGGGACACTGCATTTCTGTTTGGAGATGCATAACAAACGAACAGAATGACATATTGTGCTGAAATTTACACTGAACATTCTTTGACAGATTCTTATATCAACACAACATTTTAAGTTACTATGTTGTTATCTTCACTAGTTATGGAAATAAGTTTAACTAAAAAATTTAATGATGTATATCGTGCTGAAATTTTCACTGCACATTCTCTGGCTGTAACTGGCGAACTGAACGACATATCGAACTGGAATTTTCACTGAACATTCTGTGACCAATTTATAGATCGGCGCAACTTATTTCAAGTCACGATGTTGTTCCCTTCCAATGTTATGGGCATATAATTATATAGTTGCACGAAGAATATTGTTTACCGGCAAATACTGACGTGAACTGTTTGTTCCTTACACAACCAGTCCAGCAATCTCAACCAAGGAGTGAGGAGATGGATGGGGAGTAGGCAGACTGCGCATAGAAATTGATGAGGGCAGGATTAGAGATGGAAAAGATGGACAGAGGAATGAGAGGGTTAATGGGGAAGAGCTGGATGTAGATGAATTAAAGGGTGAAAAAACAATTGGCGGTGGAATGGTTTGGTTGACCCTACATAACTATCCTGGGCAACACTGGGTAATGGTCAGACAATAATAAGACACAATCTGTGTCTTACCACAATGAGGAAACACTGAAACACTGCTGACTTAACAATAACAAAAGATGAGCAACTAACGAACAGGACAAGTAAACGAACAGGACAAGTAAACGAGCAGAGTAGTGAAGGCCCGCGGTAATACATTTATTAACTTTGTCTGGCCCAACGGCGTGAGATTATGACAATTTGGCTCCGTTCCACTGGCGTTGCACGCAACCAGCTCTAGGGGCATCGCTATATCGTATATAAACTATGGGGTAATGCCATACAAACGGCTGAACATACTGCTCTTTTGATTGTTGAGAGTTCCAACTTCCGTCATGTACAGTTAGAAGAAAACATTGGTGCAATATTTAGATTTTGGATAGGATTTTTTCTGTTTTTCGCTTGGATTTGAAGATTCACCCATTTTTCAGAATGGGGAAGTTAAGTTTCTGGAACATATTTTTCTGAGGTAGATGTATTTAGTTTGTTTATGTAGATACAATAATTATGTTTATAGTCGAAGTGACAGACATAGCTACGGTAAACATCGATAGTAGAATTAGTATGTTTTCCGGCAAATCATTATTTTTTTTTTTCGAAATGAAAAAAAAAAGCCCCAAAAAACTTGCGCGCCACGCAGGCACACACACACACACTAATGGTTCTCAAAATCAACAACCAGGTCGTGGCATGATGCGCTGAAAAATAATGCTTATACAGGAAATAGACGTAATTTTGTAAACTGGAAAGCAGAAAAAGAATTGTATGAGTGAAAACACAGAGACAACAAAAGGATACTATTCGGCCAGTGGTTCTCAAAAAAGATGGGTGCATATATGCCCATCATAAGTCTTAGGAGACTTTCAATGTGGCCATTCTTAATAGCTCCATACTGTACCTCCTTCAAGAAATTTCCACTGGTAATCTTGGCATTGCTCAACTTTAAAAAATAGCAAATATGATTGATTGGGCAGTTTGGGATAAATTGAGCCACACAAAGTCCCAGGTGAGGGTGTTTGTAGGCCACGAGAAGGCGAACAGCGTTATCTGCGATGAACTGCTCAATGGTATTAATATGGTCTGCATCTAGAGTGATTTCACTAAGGCCAGCAACAACAATGCGTTTCTTGATCATCTCAAACTGAAAGTAAAATAAATTTAGTTACTTGAATACTTACTAGATTATTTTATGGCTACTTGATTACTGGACTACTGGATGACTATGTGTTGACTATGTGATGACTATGTTATGACTACGTGACGACTACTTTGTTAGTTGACTACTTGATGACAACTTTGTTAGTTGATGATTACTTGATGGCTACATGATGACTACTTTGTTAGTTGACTACTTGATGACTATGTGGCAACTACTTTGTTAGTTGAATACTTGATGACTACATGATGACTACTTTATTAGTTGACTACTTAATGACAACTTTGTTAGTTGATGATTACTTGATGGCTATATGACAACTACTTTGTTAGTTGACTACTTGATGACTATGTGATGACTACTTTGTTAGTTGACTACTTAATGACAACTTTGTTAGTTGATGATTACTTGATGGCTATGTGGCGACTACTTTGTTAGTTGACTACTTGGTGACTATGTGACGACTACTTGATGACTATGTGACAACTACTTTGTTAGTTGACTACTTGATGACTACTTTTTTAGTTGATGATTACTTGATGAATGTGCAATGACTACTTTGTTAGTTGACTACTTGATCACTACTTTGTTAGTTGACTACTTGATGACTACTTTGTTAGTTGATGACTATGTGATGACCACTTGATGACTACTTTGTTAGTTGACGACTACTTGATGACTACATGATGATCACTTGATGACTACATGATGACTTTGTTAGTTGATGACTAATTGATGACTACTTGATGGTTAGGTGATGACTACTTTGTTAGTTGATGACTACTTGATGGTTGCATTCTGCGATGAATGTCGACTGGTCGACATCCTTCAGCTGTTAGAAACCGAATTACTGCTCACTCATCAACTCAGGACGGATTCTGTATCACACGCACCATGTTTTCAGCGGTCTGCTGAGGTAACTATGAGTTGGTGGATAATGAAATTTTGCTCACTTGACGGTTGGTATGTGCTGTTTACATCAGAAGTGACGTCATCACGCTCATCGTACGAATGTTCACTTTGTGCAGTTACGTCCGGTTTCATCTGAACACGCCTCGTATATTGAAGTCAAGTATTAGATGTTGTAATTCACAGTCAGAAAGAAATCCTAGCTCTATTACGTGTATATGTAAAAATGGTCCATGTGACGGGATATTATAGATTTGCTACATAAGTCAGCTTGTCACTTCTTTATTCCCTACATAATATTACATTTGGGCTTTATTTCAAGCTTAATTTGTTACTCTGCACTTAGCAATGTGTAAGTATTGCCAGGTGTTGAGGAGCCTTATGCTATACAGCATAATGAAACACTATATATTCAGGTTTGATATCCCTACCCAAAGACAAGGATCCCTACAACTTTTGGCTCCTTCCATGACTCTAAGACATCCTTAAAGAGACAAGATTTCTAGATGCAGAAGAAATTAAGACAAATGTGACAAAGCGCCTGATGGAGAAACCCCCCCCCCCCCCCCCCAAACAAACAAAAAATGACTTCCTGAAATGCTTTTATTAGAGCTTTGCTGGGAGGATTTTGTTAATCCAGAAGCAGCCTATTTGGCAGGGAATTAGGTTTTCAATAAAATATGCAAGTTATTTTCTGTTTCCAGCCTAGTGTCTTTGATTAGTCATTAAATGCATATTTTAGGTGAAGGCACATATACAAAACCAAATCAGTAAATAAGTCACAAATGGCTACTTTTTTAAAAGCATGGGATACGAAATTAAAAACCATTTATTTTTGCACTGACATTGTCCTGTGCTTCTCAGCATAATTTCCACCAACATTCTTTGCCATTCGTGAAATGTCTCCTGCCAATGTGGGATCACACATTATGCTGTAGGCTAAACCATGCAAACACGCTACTGCAGTTGCTACATTGTCTATTGTTACTCGACTGTCAGTTGGAATTATCTCCTCCACCCACCGCATACATGCTTCTGTTCCAATCATAACAGGATGACGAGGTCGGGCTTCTTCGGCAATTTGTTAGCGACTTTGAGAAAAATTATCAACCCAAAGTTATGCACAACTTTATGCAACAAACACTTCTCACCATAAACAGGAAGCATTTACTTATTGATATCCTTTGCAGAAAAAAAGTTTTTCTTCTCCACCCGAATTGCTGCATCAATTTTGGTGATGGCATCTTCTGACACAACAATATGCGCCTGACCTGGTCTCTAAAGTTTTTTTGTTAACTCACGCCCTTCTTTAAACATCGTTGTCCAGTTCTTAACTGTTGTCTTCGACACACTTTTGTCACCATACACTGCCTGCATTCTGCAATGAATATCAACTGGTCGACATCCTTAAGCTGTTTGAAATTGAATCACTTGTCGCTGATCAACTCTGGAAGGATTCCGTATCACACCCGCCATGTTTTTAACGGTCTGCTGAGGAAACTATGAGTTGGAGGATAATGAAATTTTGCAAACTTGACGGTTGGTATGTGCTGTTTACATTAGAAGTGACATCATGCGCATTTTATGTATGTTCACTTGGTGCAGTTAGGTCCGGTTTCATTTGATCAGGTCTTGTATCTAAGCTGGGCATGTGCATGAGTCACCTAACATGTGCTACCTACAGTAATCATAAAGCTGGATGTTGTTGCCACAGAATAACACCTTTACAAACCACAAATTTCATTTTTTTGCCAACCCATATCAATTTGTGACCTACTTACTGACTAATCCCCATACACACACAGGTATAAGTCAATTATGGTACCAGAAGAGAAACCAAATAAAACTTATGTTACTGACACAAATCTAGTTCTTTCCAACAGTTTCATATAAGAATGCATACCACACTTATCTCAGGACAAAGTTCTGCTATCGGGGATGATTTTCTGCTCTGTTCATCCTCATCTTCACCAATAATTTGGTTTAAATCTAAAAATAGTAGAGAGAAGAACATGAGAAAACATGTCACTCAGAAGATTTGCTGCAGTAGGCATTTATCAAATCCATTTGAATGCGCATTTAGTTAGTTAGCTGCCCATCGTACGTGATGATGGTTTTTGTAGTCTGGAGGTAAAGCACTCGCCTCTCAAAGTGATGAACGAAAACCTAGGCGATCAAATTCCGCACGTTTCAAGCGACGCCTGGTATCTACAGAGATAAGACCAGAGTGAATGTGCATCCTGAGTTACCTCCAGTCGTCTCAATTGGTCATCTTGCCACTGGTTTACGGTAGCTCTGGACGAGAGAGGTTGATGACTAATGCAGTTTCTTCCTCACTATAAACAAAATACGGCGCAAGTCACATCATTTTGTAGCATGGACAGATAAAAGTCGTAAAGAGTGAAAAACTCAACCCGTCAATCAATCAATTTGTCAATCAACAAAATCTTGTCAGCCTCCTATGGAACACAGGTCTTCAATAAATATGCATCAACTCCTCCTGTTGTAAGCCATCCAGTACAGCTCTCTCCATCTTCCCTGTTTCCCTTAACCCTTTGAACCCAGGATCCCAATGAACTGGTGTGTGTGTGTGTGTGTACATAGCCCACGCCCAGTCACCGGTTTAGTGGTATAGCACACGTATCTTCTAAGAACGAGCATAGGATGGATAGACACTGCAGAATTTGCACACGTCTTCCAGAATGTTACTTCAAAATGGTGGCACCCATGAACTGATTACACTGCGACACATTTTTACATTTTCACGATGAAAAGACATGCAGAAAAACCAGTAAGTGACCGTTCTAAAAGACTAACAATGGAACAAGCTGTCGAGATTGTTCTCAATGATTCGGAGGACGATGAATTAGATTTAAATGGCAACTATTCTGAAACTGATAGAGAAATTGAATCAGATGATTATTTGAGTGATACCATGTGTTCATCAGACTCTGATGAAGCTACATCTTACCCTGTTCCTGATTTTTCTGGCGATCAGGCTGTTTTACAGGGGTGTGGAAGTAACAGGTCGTGACCCTAGTAAATATGATGCAGGTTGGTCTCCAATAAATATATTCAGACCTGTGTCTGCAGTAGACACAACATTAATGGAGCAGATCGGCACCAAGAACATTCCAGAATCTATTAATCCAGAAAGTAAAGCCAGTGAATTTTTTGAACTTTTCCTGGATAATGATTTCTGGTACAATTTGTGTGAATAGACAACTCGATGTGTTCAGCAGGTGAGGAGCAATAAACCAACCAGCTACTATGCCAAAAATTTTAAAGTGTAGCAGTACCAAAGATGAAAGCATTCTTTGGACTGCGTCTTCAAATGGAACACAGTGTGAGTAAACCACATTACGAGGAGTACTGGTCTAGCTTGTCTGCTAACTTCGTGTCTCATACTCCTGGTTTCCACACTGTGATGGACCGTGATCGCTTCCTTACTCTCTGGACTTTTCTTCATCTTGTTGATGAGTAGGACTCTGCTCTGGATAAAGTAGATAAACTTGACAAAGTGAGGCCTATGTTGGATGTGTTGCTTCAACAATTTCGGCACGTGAGCTTAGACGAAGGTACGATCCCCTCGAAGAGCAGGCTTGCCTTCAAACAGTATATCAAGTCAAAGTACATAAACTGGGGAATAATGGCTTACATGGCTTGTGAAGCAAGCTCTGGCTATATTCTGAATCTGGAAATCTACACTGGAAAAGCAGACAATATTATTCCAGAACTTAGTGTTTTTGATAGTGTCGTTTTCAGAATTTTAACTTCGAGGAATTTGGTCAACAAAAACCATATTGTTGTTATGGACAGATTCTACAACAGTGTAAGTCTCTTGGACAAGCTGTACACTGATTATGGTACACTTGCCATAGGTATAGCAATGACAAATAGGAAATTTTATCCTAAATTAATGGCAGGAAAGAAGAAAATGGACAGGGGTCATTCAGAATTTATTTGCCATAACAACATTGTATGCCTTGTCTAGATGGACCAAAGACCTGTAAATTTTATATCCAACTACCACAACCCAACAGAAATTGGAACTGTTAGAAGGAGAAGAAAGGATGGAACAGCTGTAGATGTTCCAACTCCTCAACCTTGTATTGACTATAATGCTTTCATGGGGGGGAGGGGGGGAAGGCACAAATGTCAACGACCAAATTTGTCGTCTCAACAAGACACAACGGCATTATCGTTGGCCTAGGCGGCTAATTGTGAAATTCTTTATATGGGCATGTAATAATGCCTACATACTTATGGATCATTATAGTCCCCACAATACAACAGGAAAACGCTACAGGACATTTTGGATGTTCATGAACGAAGTTTGTTTATCCCTCATTGGGGATTATAGAACAGCGACTGTAAAACTTCACAACCGTGTAGAGGCACAACAGAGACTACAAAATGTTGGTTCCCATCATCCACAAATGTCTCCAAAAGCTACAGGAAATAATGTTTGTGTAGTATGCTCATTTAAATGTAACAAGCACGTCAAGGACTTCCCAAACATGGCCTACAAAGACAGACCATTCAAACAAGTCAAGACAGAATTTTGGTGTAAACATTGTGAAACTTATCTATGCCTAAAGCATGGGTCTACATGCTGGGAGGACTGGCATAATAAGCAGGAATATTGGAGATGATCTGGTCAGTCTATTTGAGATAAAATAATTGAAACAGATCACTTAGTTTTGTCATTGTAACTAGTTTTGTTCAGGTGTCCATTTTTGGCTTTTTTTCTTCAGGAGCCCAGGGGAGTGGGGTTTTACAGGCCAGGTGACCAGGGTTCAAAGGGATAAGTTTGTTTTGAGCTCTCTTAATTTAACTTAACTTATCGTCTTTATACTGATTTAGAAGACTCTGCAAAGTCTATATACAACCAGTTTCTTTAATATTTCCTTGATCTAAAAACTAGGTACATCCAATCTATTCTTGAATTAATTAATTTACCCTGCCTCCACTATTTCCTGTGACAATGCATTCCAAGTATTCACACTGTCTGACTAAAAAAATATTTCTTCATATTCAATCTGGACCTTTCTTTAATTAATTTGTAGCTGTGCCCTCTTGTTTTTGTAGGTGGTTGTATTTTGAAAAAAACTTGTTATAGTCTAATTTATCCTTTCCGTTGATTATCTTATAAACCTCTAATTCTTCCCTTTTCTAGATACTATAGGCCAGTTTTTCTGAGTCTTTCCTGATAGCTCTTCTTTGTATTCTTTCCAGCTTGTTTATATCCCCTCTATGAAAAGGACTCTACACCTGTACACAGTACTCTTCTCCATGTATGTTTTGGTCTGTCTCTACCTCTTGCCTGGGGATTCCAGAACAGAGACTGTCTTGTAATTCTATGAGCTTGGCTTCTTTAATGTGTGTCCTATCCAACACCTGCCACTTCTCCTCACGTCATGTTACACTGGTATCTGTCTAGTTCTGTCCAACAGTTCCACATTAGTGATCTTATCATAACATTTCAATCTCTCTATTCTGTCTAGTTCTGTCCAACAGTTCCACATTAGTGATCTTATCATAACATTTCAATCTCTCTATTCTGTCTAGTTCTGTCCAACAGTTCCACATTAGTGATCTTATCATAACATTTCAATCTCTCTATTCTGTCTAGTTCTGTCCAACAAGTCCACATTAGTGATCCTATCATACCATTTCAATCTCTCTATTCTGTCTGGTTCTGTCCAACAGTTCCACATTAGTGATCTTATCATAACATTTCAATCTCTCTATTCGGTCTGGTTCTGTCCAACAGTTCCACATTAGTGATCCTATCATACCATTTCAATATCTCTATTCTGTCTGGTTCTGTCCAACAGTTCCACATTAGTGATCCTATCATACCATTTCAATCTCTCTATTCTGTGCAGGCACCCCTTTATGTAAGTGTTTTTGATTGCTGTTTTTTTTCTCCATGTTTCAGAGCCATACATTAGCACATACTTGATATTGGAATTGAAGATTTGTATTTCTGTGTTGGACTTAATGTCTTTAGATTTCCAAACGCTCCCCAATGCAATGAGAGCTGTTCTCACCTTCAGCATTCTTATTTTGATATCTTTAACAGTATCTCACCTCCCTCACTTCCGCCTGTGAAAGATATGACATGAACATAAATACATAAAAAGACTGTATCTATGACAATATCCCAAAAACCTAATGCAGCAACATTTCCACAGCAACCACAAAAATCTCTAACAGGTTAGAGAGTTCAAGTACCTGGGAAGTGTTTTCACTGATGATGACAGAGTGGACAGAGAGATAGCAAATCGTATTCAAGGCAAGCAATGTTCACTACCAGCTTGCACCAATTTTAAAACATCCTGGAGTGCAACTTTCAACAAAGACAAGGTTGATCAACTCACTTTTCATTCCTACTCTGTGTTACCAGTGTCAGTCGTGGTCCTTATTGGAACGTCACAAGAGTAGGATTCAGAGCTGTGAGATGCGTTGTGTGCGAAGTGCAGTTGGCAAGTCCATCCGAGACCGTATCCAAAACACCACGTTGAGGCAGATGTTAGGAACGAACACAGTAAATGCCTACATTGAAACCCAACAAATCAAGTGGTTTGGCCCCTTGGTTAGGATGCATTATGACCAACCAGCAGCAAGAGCCTATCACATGGAAGTATCGGGTCCTCGAACAAGGGGCCGCCCTAATTGCAGATTGATAGAAGGTGTAACTGAAACATTCGGGAGGTTCCACTTGACGACCACAAAAGCTTCTCACCTGGCCCAAATAAGAGATCTACGCAGTCCGCCTTTCTGCGATGCAAGAGCAGTAGGACAACAGAAGAAGGAAGAAGAGGACCTGTACCTCCTACTTTGTCTATATTGTTACCAAGATATATGAAAGCTTCAACATTCTGTAAGAGTGTCTCAGTACGAATAACTTCTACAATAACTTACAATCTGGTTCCCTCGAGAGCATAGGCCTGCAACTGGTCCTCTCCATCTGCTTATATCTTGGGTCGTCCGCTTGAACTCCTCCCCCATAAGACTTCAGCTGCTCAGTCTCCTCTTTCCCCATTCAACACCACTCTTCTCTTCTCATGTAGGTTCCATTCTAGCAACTGTCTGGCTATATTGTTAGATTTCTTTCACAGTTCTTATAATACAGCCTGATGAGCAATAAAGCCCGAAAGAACAGTCAAGCACAAGAGCAATGAAAGAAAATGGTGAAACAACTGAACCAAAAAGATCTCAAGCTGGCTATGGACAACCACAATGCACAATGACATATAGCATAGTCAGTTTATATACAACTAAATACTAATTTCATCCCCATCTGAAACTAGCACAATGGATACGACACCAATGGAGCAAAGAAAAAAAGGCAATGAAGCCTGTAAAAACAGTCAAGCACAAAATACACACAATTACCATCACCAACTACACGATCTTCGCCAACAACTTTATTCTCCTCAACATAATTATCATCTTCATCTTCATCTGTTAATGCGTCATGTTCAACAACTGCATCCTCTGGAAGGGAAGCATCGTCTGTAAACAAAAGAAAAGCAAGTAAAAACATCATCTCTAAACAAAAGGAAAGGCCCATGGGGAGCAGAGGAGTTGGGGCTAGCAACTTATTCTCTGAGAAAAGTAATGGGATATTTCAAATCAGGCAGGAACAGTTCAAGCTAAGATCACGCACATCGTACAGTCATTAATAAAGCGGTGTTTCGATTACTAACACGAGAGAGAGAGAGAGAGAGAGAGAGATAAATGTTTATTGTAAGTGGGTTAGATACTGTTGTCAATAATGGTAGCAGTTCTAGTCCAGCCCATTTGTTATATTAACTAGAGTCCCAGAAAAGGGGGTAGAAGTATTCAGCGACATATTGAGCGACACATCATTTGATGACAAAGCTGACACTGGAAGATTGACAGGGGTGATAAGAAAGACAGCTAAGTGAATAGGTTTCAGCGAGAGGAACTTGTCCGATTGACAAGGTTTACAGGCACAATAGTGGTTTGAGTGGCTCCCTGGGCAACGAGGTAGGGACATAAGTACCTCGTGATCAGTGACCATGTTGTTTAAGGACGTGTCTAAGGGGGCCAATAAAACCAGGAGCAAGAGAGTTTTCAGGCAGAACTAGACAGAAGGCTAACACACTATGCTCCAGGGCAATTGCATGTGTGCCAATTGTGGTGAATGGTGGCCCTTCTGTACAGTGACATGAGCAAGAAATCTGATCACTTTGAGTGATAGTGAAACATTGATTGCACAATAAGATGTAGCAGACACCTGGGATACTTCTTCTTCATCGTAAGCAGTCAGACAGCAACCATTATTTTTTCGAAAAAGGCAGCGGTCATCCTGAGGCTGTCGACACTGCCATAGAGCTTGTCTAGTGTTGCCACTGGTGATGGCCACATCTGCTCTCTCTGATCCTCGTATGTCTGGCAGTTTTGCAGCAAATGCTCAGCGGTCATTTTCCCGGTACCACACGGGCATTCGTCGGTGCCACCTATCTTCAATTTGTTGTGGCCAGTGCGAAGTCTGAAGACCACGACCTGCTCTCTTCTGTTCAACTGGTAATAGGCATCGTTTTTTGTGTAGCCAGTATGTTCGGTTTCCCATTTGGTCATGTATCTAGCTCTAATAAGCTGTTTTGACTCTTCGTATGTCATACTAGTATCTGTTTGTGGTAGTTTTGCACCTTCTTTTGCCAGTCTGTCTGCCTCCTCGTTGCCTTGGATGTTGCAGTGAGATGGAACCCACTGCACCACTACCCTTTTTGGTGCGGACTGCTGGCATAGTTGACAGAGTACTGCTCTTAAATCATTAAGTTCAGTATTTTTCTGGCTTTTTAGTGTTCTACCACCTCTGGAAATATATGCTGCCTCCAGGTAGGTTTTCGTACAGTAGGGATGGGCTTTGGTGTTGTTAGTGCGTTCATTGGGTCTTCGTGCATCTTTGCTTTGGCTATTTCTGCAAAGTTTCTCCGCTTTAGTTTCCCATTTCCGAAATTGTTTAGTCTCTGGTGCATTGGATGGTCAGTCTTCTGAGTTTCTCTGATTGCTGCTGGGCTCTGCAGTCTCTTCTGTCCGTCATGGATTGCAGTTTTGTAGTCTTTTCAAGTTCTACAATTGGCGTTGACTTCATGCCTCCTGTTATAACTCTCATGGCTTGGTTTTGGAGTTTGCTAATTTTATCGAAGTTCGCCTTTGCTGCTGTTATCCATGCCGCAATGTCATACTCGAGAACTGGTCTCACTCTTCCAGTGTACAGTTTCTTTAGTATACTTTCATCTGCTCCCCAGCTTGTGCCAGCAAGTTTCCTCATGATTGCCATTCTTTCTCTGGCTCTCATTCGGTTTCTCTCGATCTGACTTTTCCATGTCATGTGCCGATCAAATGTGACTCCCAGGTAGTTTGGGTTGTCGTTTGGCTGCAGGTATTTACCGTTTAGACTTAATTTGGTGTTTTGAGGTTTGATTGATAGAGAGAATATTGTACATGTCGTTTTTTCCTCGTTTATTTTGACCAGCCATGAGTTCGCCCACTCTTCCAGGAATGTTAGGGCCTGCTGCATCTGATTTCTTGCTATGGTGAGATTCTTTTCAGAGGTCCACATAGCCAGATCGTCTGCAAACATTGAGCTATGGACTCTTCTTGGTATATTCTCTGTAATGTCATTTATATACACCAGGAAGAGTGTGGGTGACAGTACTCCCCCTTGGGGTACTCCCTGCTCAAGTGTCACCTTTTTGCTCATCTGCCCTTGTACTTGAAGCCTGGGATACAATCACGAAGGGTTGTATCCCGAAGAGATATAACTGATTGTACGCATGATTCAGTTCAGACAATGTATCTGTAGTCTTCACAGACATCAATTCTTGATGATCTGCTGAGGACTAGAGATAATTGATCGTACAAGCGATTCAGTTCAGGCAGGTCAGAATTAGCTCAGATGGAACAACAGTTGTAACCTGCTCAAGGAGCACACCCATAAAACCTTATGAGAGGCTTTTGGCTCGACAGCGCAGTTCCGACGATCAGAAGATTTGCCAAAATGTCAACCAAATCACCAACTGCCTTGGTGCACTACAAGAACACAAGACTATATAGTGATAAAATGAGTGACATTTTTAAATAATAGAATAAGATATAAGACAACAGAGCTGGGGCTCCAGGGGCTCTATCCTAACTCATGATGACACCCCCCTGAGTTTTAAAGTTTTAGTTATTGGTAGTTTAGTTCAGTCTTGATAATGTCGTAAATTGAGAATTGTGAGTGACAACATGGTCCTCCTCAACCCAAATACAGGATAAATTGTATGATGACAACAGAAACCTGAGACGGACAGCCAAGTTTATAATGGGGATAGATGCAATTATCTGACAGTCAATGAAGGAAAAGCAGAAATGATTGGCAACCATGACATAAATGTTAAATCATTGGCAGTAGCGAAGCATGATTATAATTTTAGGGTAAGCTGAGACATGAACATAAAGAGAAATAATAATCATTCCCCTGTTCTAAAAATAGAAATACAGTCAGGGAAGGCCGACCTAATTTGTGATTACTGTACTGTGAGAGAAAATATAGCGTACTAATGGCCGTATCCTAGCTTTCAATTGACCTTATTCCTAAGCTATGTTAGGCTGGACGCAATCAGGTTTACTAACATGTCACTATAATAATAATGTTCGTGTAGGCGTCAAAGGCCCATTGTGTCGATCGACAACTACCATGTCTAACTGTTGAGGCTGTGTTCATGCATAGCTCATTGACCAAAATCCCTACAGACTCCCCAGGTGGAGCAGAGTACTCCGCTACCTTGGGATGAGGGCCGCGAGGAGTGTATTAAACCAATGTTTGTGTCCGGCTTTCTGTGACTGTCCGTGTCAAACTCCCTGTTTTTCCGTCTTCTGATTGTGTCCACCTTTTGGTCAGCGTGACCCTTGCTGAGAATATGAGGTCGGGAGAGGTATTGCATAACCGCCAGTGGAGGGAGGGGTGGACAGGAGGAAGTCGACTTCAGTCCAAGCAGAAAGGTCCTTGAGTAGCAGCAATCTGAACTGAATTCTGGTGTGCAGTTAAGTGAAACATGGTACTCCATCATGTACTGGTTTCCCAGTGCTCAAGCCTGGCATGAAATACAGCGAAAAGCAGCATAACAAACAGGCTTACCAATCAAAAGCACATCAATTCCACATAATAAAGTCCCTGATACCACCTGGTGAAGGATTTGTGAAATATAATCCGAACAGCAACCACCAAACATAGGAAAATGACACAAACACCGGAGCGAGTCAAGATGGCAGCCGTTAAGGCGTGGCCATCTTGCTTTAAACAAAAGTGACCATTAAAATTTCAATTTATAATTTATGTCACATCTTCTTTATGCAAAGGCATGTCTTCTCTAATCCTTCATAAAACATTTGGGATAACTCAGCCTATCTTGTCTATTCTAACACTTTGCTACTATTGGCCACTATGATGTACAAGTCAAATTGTGAAAATGGGAACCAGATGACATTGTTATTATCCCATAGCTGCTGAGCAAACCTGCTCTTGGCAGTCCAATGCCATTCTAATATCTTCTTCTTCTTCTTCTTCTTCTTCTTCTTCGTTCATTCTCAATCTCCCGCTACCAAGCCCTGAACAGAGCTTTGCAAGTAGCAGGATGTAGTCAGAGAACGGAATGCATTGTGTCGCTAGTTTACAGCTTGACTGCAATATTTGCACCTTTCGGTCCGACACATCCATCTTCGGCAGTCATTCTAATATATATATATACAGGTCTTCTTTAGTTGTTTCACTGCTCTGTACAGTGTGTTGGTAATTGTCGGCAGTGCTTGTAAGAATCTTTTCCTCATGTCCGCAAGCACCTTGCACTCAATGAATAGATGTCAAACTGTTTCATCAGGATGAGAGCAATGTCTGCACAAGGGCAGGTGCTGGGGATTGATGCGGTTCAAGTGGCTATTGACTCTGGTATGTCCTGTTCGGAACTTCTGCGTACACAGTCAGACAGTAACCATTATTTTTTCTAAAAAAGCGGCGGTCATCCTGAGGCACTCGCCACTGCCATAGAGCTTGTCTTGCAGTTCCACTGGCAATGGCCACATCTGCTCTCTCTGATCCTCGTATGTCGGGCAGTTCTGCAGCAGATGTTCAGTGGTCATTTTACCAGTACCGCACGGGCATTCGTCGGTACACCCTATCTTCAATTTGTTGAATAGGTGGTACCTCAGTCTGTTGTGGCCAGTGCGAAGTCTGAAGACAACGACCTGCTCTCTTCGGTTCAACTGGTAATAGGCATCGTTTTTGGTGTAACCAGTATGTTCGGTTTCCCATTTGGTCATGTATCTGGCTTTGATAAGCCGTTTTGACTCTTCGTACGTCATACTGGTATCTGTTTGTGGTAGTCTTGCCTGTTCGGAACTGAAAGATGAGACTTTAATCTCTTCTATGTAGTTTATTTATGTCATCGTTATTTTTTGACTGTGACAATTTGCTAAATATACTGCAACCTGTCATTCCCGTCGCCCACTTATTCATTCAGATTTCCTGAGTATTATTCTGAATAATTTGTTTTACTGTGTGGTTACTGCGGGGTCTATCCAATTGTTGTTCCTGTTTTTGCCAATCTGTCGGCCATTTTGTTCCCTAGTCGCCCACTATGTCCAGGGATCCATTGCAAGGTGACATTTATCCTGTGGGCAGTGAATATGTTGTTGATCGCCCTCCCCACCAAGAATATCTCCTTTTCTTTGAATGGGGTGTTCTTCAGCAGCTCCAGAACCGACTTGGAGTCACTAAAAATTACCAAATTCATCGACAAAAATTTGCCCAAGTCAAACTGTTGGTGCAAAAAAACTGCTGTTTTTAATAGCCTCGGCCTCCGCTTCAGCGTTTGAACGGTTTTTGCAGCATGAATTACAAAACTCGTATATGGACCCATCCTGGTATTTCATATGGATACCATACCCTGCAAAAGAAGTAGATTTGACTGCTGATCCATCCGTATAGACCAGGACTGCCGATTTTGGGTATACTTTCGGCCAGATGACATACTGCGGGAAGACTCCAACTCTGAATCTGATTCCAATACCACTTCTGAAAGACGAGCTGAAGACGAGCTGATAAAGAACATTGAAACATACAAAGAATAAAGAAATCATATATAGCCATCACCAGTAACCATTTCTTGACATGCTCTACAGAGATACCAATAACCTCAGGCCGACTTACTGTATTAAAATATATTCAAGATGATAACAAAACACACAAAGAAGAACACAAGCATTCTTAACTTTGATTATAGTACCTGTTGTCTCGTCGCTGCTTTGGCTCAAAGTGATGGATATTAATGAGTCATGGGGTATTCCCAATCCATCTCCTAAGAAGGACTTAGACATTCTTATTGAATTACCATATATCAAATGGTATCAACAAGAAGACAGGCTCACGTAAATTTTGCTTCTTTGTTTCTGAAAAGGTTAAAAAAGAAAGATGTGAAACAAATTCATGTCGATCGCTATAGCTGAATGGTGGCTCAAAACCTGCATGTTTTATATGTACCCTAGACTCATGTGAGGGCAATGGCTTTGGAGTTGTCATGCATTTTTTTCTTTCAGGCAGCACATTTTCTCTGAACCTCTGTGATGGATTTTCACTCTGTGATCTGAGTACCTTTGGTGATGCTTGCGTGCCAGGCGATACAGTTTTGTGCAAGCGGCTCACGAGGGGTGACATCAATGTTGAAGCTTTTCAGAGATATTTTCAAGAAGTCGCTCTAGCATTTCTTCTGCCTTCCTGTGGGTGTCTGTCTGTTGTGAGCTCACAGTATAGCAGTTGCTTGGGGATGTGCTTATATGGTATGCAAACAGTATGCCCTGTTAATCTTATCCGAGCTATGGGCAGAAGTGTGTGCAAGCTCAACATGTTAGTCTTGCTAAGAATTTCAGAGTTGTTGTTTGCGAATGCCCACAATGAGTAGATTACTCTTTTGTGCACTCTGAAAAGGACGTTAAGTGGCTGGTTGCAGTAGCTTTCCTCACATCCAAAGCATGCTGATTAAGGTGGACCAGGGTCCTCCAGGCAGTTGTGCTATGCTTCGCTTCATCTGTGTCACTCACTACTACGGGGATCATGTCGATCCCTTACCTCGTTAGCCAGGATGCCATGAAAACAGCCCGTTTTCAGGGGGTGAGTCAAGTGGACAGAGGTGGATGTGGGGGATGGGGTAAAGAAGCACCAGCATTTTGTGGTATGGGGGGGCGGAGAGGGGGTCAGTCAAAAGTGAACAGAGGTGGATGTGGTGGAGAGGGCATAGTCAGTATTTTGTGTTGTGTGTGGCGTGGGGGGGGGGGAAGGGGGGGTCAGTCAAAAGTGGACAGAGGTGGACATGGAGGAGGGAAGGGGACAAAGAAGCATCATTTTTTGTGTGTGGCGGGGTCGGAGGTCAATTAAAAGTGGACAGAGATGGATGTGGTGGAGGGTGGGGAAAGCCAGTATTTTGTGGTATGGGTGGTCAGTTAAAAATGGAAAGTGGTGGCCATGGGGGAGGGGGCAAAGAAGCCAGTATTTTGCGTTTTTTGTCTTTTAGTAGTTTTAGAAACAACTTCCATGAACATGTTGACTGTTGTTCATTGAAGGACAACGCTCTAGGCTACTCTAGCTCTATAACTCAATCTATATTTACCAATAACGGATATTATAAGGATGACCACATCTTCCTTTAATTACATTGTTTCAGGTTAACGTTTGAAAGAGGGGAAGAAGAATCCAGACCTGTGTAAATGTCAATCCATGTTGAAAAGATAATGTCTCTCTGAAAGTATGTGGTTACCAAACAACCATCTTAGCTAGTAGAAAACCGTTTCTAAAAAGCAGGGTCGGAAATTTCACAATAGTTTGAAAGTAAATAACAATCAATATTTAACACGCCAAGAATTATTAGCAACTTTATCGTTTAATTTAGAAACGTCTCTATTGTTTTATTTTTTATAAACTTGCAGATTGTTTCAAATTTTAAATAGATACCGGGCATTATGTTCTGATGAATATGATAATAATTTCAACTGTTTGTTTTGTAAGCCATGGCATTAAAAAAAATTCAAAATGCGATAGAAACATAAACATGTATGGATCATTTACCGCGTCAAGACAGACATAAAACGAACCCACCGCCTCAACCACAAAGCCTTCGTTATGGACCAATAACAAACGAAAACAACTAAAGAATCACAACAAAAGCCAATTCTGATTAGGTTTTTTAAAAAGAACTTAAACGTTTACCATAGCAACCGATGTGTGGGCAAGCATGTTGACTGTGATCACGTACAGTTTTATGCATTCTTTAGTTTTCTTCATTCAGTGATTCGCCATCTTCCTCTTCTTCTTCGGTTCGTTCTCAATCTTCAGCCACCAAGCCATTGAAAAGGGTTTTGCAAGTAGCAGGATGTTGACCGGAGAACGGAATGCGTTGTATTGTAGTTTACAACTTGACTGCGATATTTGCACCTTTCGGTTCAACACATCCGACTTCAGCATAACCTTTTTGGAGTACTGGGTTAGCCTTCCCTCTTAGATTTCTTCTCCTTAGGCAGTCTGCTCTATTGCAGCATGTTATCCAGGATCACCGTGTGGCGATGTAGAAGGGTCTTGTCAGCTATGGGTCGCTGACCACTGCAGCTCGTGATATGCTCACGTATTTTTATCCCAATTAGACATGCGTACCAATGGCTCTACCAAAGATTGTAATCAGTTCAAGGCTCCCGGCATTGCTGTACAGCTTCTCATTCATGGGTACATCATACAAGATGCTGTCACTTACCACGCCTTTCATCTGTGATCTGTGTTGTTCTCAATTTCTTACTTTCAAGACATCCTCTACAAACTACTACCAACCCACTGACGCCCACAACTACCTCTTCTACACTTCCTCCCATCCCCAATCTTGCCGCGATTCGCTTCCTTTCTTCCAACTCCTCCGCCTCCGATGCGTCTGTCATGATTACGATGACTTCCTTCTCAGGGCCCACGAGATGTGTAGCAGACGGAACGGGATTTTGCTCTAACGGCTCTCTGGGGCCGCACCTTGACTATCCACCTCTGCAGTCTAAAAATCTATCGCTTCAATACTTCAATAACACTTCAATAAACTAATTAAGAACACTATTTCAAAACAATAAAAACAAATTCTTTATTTCTACTTGACAACTCTTCCACTCTTCTATCATGCACAACTTCCTACACGCTCCTATCTAATGGTTACCTAACTTAAATCACTCACTACCGCTTAACAAAACTATTGTCCACAGTCTACTTTCCGTAACGCAAGTCCGAATTATGGCGTATTGACGCTGATGGTTAATTCGTGGTTTAAACCCAACCCAGGTAAACGCCTTGGCTCAGTTTCTTAGCGATGACTGTCGATCTGTGTGGTGGATGTCGAAAGACTAGACTACTGATGTTAATCTACGATGACTACAAACTCAGTGAAGTCAGCGGCGTGTTAAGCTGCAGCGTGTTTTGACCACGCGTGTTTAAACAAAGGCAGGCTGACCCACGTGGTAACCTGGTGCGGGTCGACATATGTTTCAAATGGTAAAGTTTTTTCTCAGCCGATCTAGATAACAGGAGGCCTGTTCTCTCCTACAGCGAGTAGCTATGACTGATCTATGCTGTTTCTGTGAGATCTCTACGATGACTTTAAACTTGAAAGGTCGCCCACGCGGCTGACGCTGTTAAACTTTAACCTGATGAAATTATATCTAATTACTCACAAATGAATGCTTTATTTCTGTAAACTGGAACTCTGAATATCTCGTCCAATGTAATGACTCTAAAATGCTGTCTCTCTCTGAGTCTTTTTTGAACTGTCTCGTAATGTGTCTCTCTCTGAATCTCTTTGAAAAGTTCCCGCCCGCCTCGGCTTTTTATAATCCCGGACTAATTTCTCTGCCGGTCCTATATTCAAAATGGCGTCCTGGGCGCCGATATTAATCCGCGACACTGTCGTGGTATTACTGACGTGAGTTGTCAGGTCCGGTGGAAATTCCACCTCTAAATAAATATAATTATATAATTACACCTGATCCTGCCACTCGTATAGTTTTTACCGATCCTCCCCTTGTCGCTTACAAACGGGACAGAAACCTGAGGGACTTGCTGGTCAGTAGTTGCCTACACACCAGCCCTCATAGCCTTCCAGGCACCAGGTCGTGCAAAAATGCACGTGTCTGTGTAACCTGCACTCATGTCATCCTCTCTCGCTCCATTACTTTTCCCAAAGCAGAATTCTTCATCAACGAAGGATAGAAAAAGCAGATAATCCTATAATATCGTATTCAGTAACTGATCACGGAACAATAATTTAATAACTGCTTGTTGTCTTTCTCCTATGCACATTCTCTAATCAGTAAAATAATGTGGATAAGGAACGTCGGCAAATTCGATCTGTGACTTAAGAAAAAAGGATTGACTCTTAGGGCTTGGACAGTCGGCCTGGAGTACGAAGAGGCACTGGAATGAGCCTGGAGTACGAAGCGGGACTGGAATGGACCCGGAGTGTGAAGCGGGACTTGAATGGGCTCAGAGTACGAAGTGGTACTGGAATGGGCCCAAAGTACGAAGCGAGACTGGAATGGTCTCGGCCTAGATGAGACCGCCGCCGCTAGTCGGCGAGCTGGGCCGAGCTCGGAAACTGTCTTCAATTTGCATGTGGACCGCGCCAGCTATTCGACAGAGCCTTATCTGGTGTCGTCCGCGTCGGCTGGCATTCAGCAACCAACTCAGAACTGGTTCTGACCAGGTCTAGAACATGGCGGCGGTCGTCGCCCTATGTGGACGCAATGTGACGTCTGCCAAGTGGTCTGAATGTCAAAGTGAAGAAATTCATCCAAGCGTGAGTAAACGGATGGAGTAATTATGACTCGCTTAAAGTAGCCAAATGCCCTGTCATCTAATTAGTTCGAGGAGTGTAGGGAGAGAAGCAATATAAACTTGGAGATTTGTTTGCAATTAGTTAGTTAGTTTTCTTTCCACTTCCGTTCAGTGTCGTGGGGAGCTTGAGTCGTCTATCCTGCGCCAAGTGCGTTGCTTCGGTCAATGTGAGCCCTTGTCGTTGCACAATCACTCTGTCATCTATCCACCTACCTCGCGGCCGCCCCCTTACCCTGTAGCCAGATCTACCAGCATTGTAAGTCATCAGTGGAAGATGATGAGGGTGCATTCTCATGAGATGACCAAACCAACTTATTTTCTGTCTGGAAATGTATTAGGCACAAGACGTAGCGCCGACCATACTTCAAATGTCGTTATTCCGCATAATGTGTCTTCTGGTAACACCATGACTTTCCACAAACACTTCATTTCACAAGTCGAAATTCTGCTCTCACACACCCTTGACAGAGGCCATGTTTGGCACTGGCAGCACAAATTCGGCATAAATATACTGTTTATCAGCTGTTGCTTTGTTGCCAAACTAATGCTCGGGTGTCTAAGCAGTGAGGACAGCTGATCAGTCACCGCAGATGCTTTTTGGCGATTACATTATCAATATGTCCGTGGGTCCGCTTCTCACCTGTCTCCTTAGAAAATCTGGTTGGTTAACTTCTTGTGGGCTAGGTGATCAGAGTGATGGGGCTGGTAATCTCAGTTGTGTAAAAACTATTCCCTAAAAAAAACAATACTACAAATAATTAAAAACAATTCTTAGCAATAAGTTGGCTAGGGTAAATCCAAATATGGGATTCGGACCCGGCTCCACCAATCGGTGGATATATATACGAGGCGTGTTCAAATGAGACCAGACCTAACTACACCAAGTGAACATACATACGATTCGCATGATGACGTCACTTCTTATGTAAACAGTACATACCAACCGACAAGTTAGCAAAATTTCATTATCCTCCAATTCATAGTTTCCTCAGCAGACCATTGAAAACATGGCGGGTGTCATACGGAATCCGTCCAGATTTGATCCGCGAGCGGTGATTCGGTTTTTAACAGCTGAAGGATGTGGACCAGTTGACATTTATCGCAGAATGCAGGCAGTTTATGGTGACAAAAGTGTGTCTAAGGCAACACTGAAGAACTGGACAACGATGTTTAAAGAAGGACGTGAGTTAACGAAAGATCTTCCGAGATCAGGTCAGAAGATGTCATAACCAAAATTGATGCAGCAATTCGGGTAGACCATCACCGGGGCTTACGTTCTCTAGCAGAAGAATTCGTTGTGTCGCTGGAGAAAGTTCAAATGGTGGTTAGCAAGAAACTGAAGTATCAAAATGTGTATTCACAATGAGTACCTCAGCTGCTGACCAACCACCATAAGGAAGAACGCATGAGATGGCGTTTGAACCACTTGCTGCGATTCGAAGAGGAGGCTGGTGCGTTTCTTATGTGCATAGTGGCAGGTGAACACGCCTCGGTCGACATCCTTCAGCTTTTACAAACCGAAACACCGCTCGCTGATCAACTCGAGACTCAAATCACACACATGTTTTCAACGGTCTGCTGAGGAAACTATGAGTCGTAGAATAATGACATTTTGCAAACAATGTTTGTGAGTTACGCGTGAACTTTGGCTGTCAGCTCAACTGCTATTTCCACGCGGAAGGTTGGTTCTAATGTTGTTTGGCTTGGATATGACCCCTTTCCAACTTCTATCGGTTTTTTAATTTAACGTCTGGCACTTTTGCCATGTAATTTTTTTGTTCCAGTATTATTTTATCCAGTATGCGAACAACATACTCAGTCCATCTCTTTTTCTTTGCGCTCAGTATCTTTGGTCATGTTACATCTGCAGGCCAGTCGCCACGATGAAGATTGATCTTCACAAATGTCGGACCGACTGCCCCACTGTTATTTTCTCCTCAGCGCTGCGTAATCTGGCCTGGTCCTGGTATCTTATTTCATTATAGAGTGGGCATTATTGTGAAATGTATTCAGGATTCTGAAACCCTGTTCCACGTGGACATTCATCGGTGTGTGTGATCTTTGGTCGGTATAGAATGTTCTAGTAAGTCTATCTGATTTCGGCTTTCTGCACCAGCGTATGGATGCCAGAAAGAGTTTGCACCATTGAGGATTTCAATTTGGTAATTTGTTCTGTCAGCTGATCCTGAACAACCTACGGATGATTCTCATGCCGAAATAAGACTGTCTGATAAAGACTCGCCATTGTTTGTCAGTCGTATAAAGGGGAGGTTAACCCCACAGCACGATACGCATTCATCTAAGCGGCAACAACGATTCCTTATCGATCCCAAACATTATCTCAGAATCATACAGAAGTAGCATCGCTAAGCAATCCTGTTGTGGATTTTAGATTCGATATCCACTTTTATGGCGAGAGTACTATACTTTCAAGGTCTGTCTGAGTCTTAGTCGACCTGTTCTTCTACAGGTGCAGGTGTCCTCGTACAGGTCCCAGCTCTGACGTAAGCTGGGTGTAGCTCGGAGAAGAATTCCCTGCTTAGCGGTCAAAGCTCGAGAAACTTATTACTCCGCTGCGTTGGGACAAGTGCCGCGGAGGGTGCATAACCGACGTCCATCTTAATAGTCCCAAACACTATAGCAAAGTTGGTCTACAGCCATAGGCGCCATCTATGGTGCTCTTAAGAAACCACCTAACCATGGTCGGGTTATACCATTGTCCCACAGTGAGTCGCCTCTTACGACATGCTCTCTGTGGGGCAGTTGTGCTATTCTTGTCCTTGCCATGCACAAGGACCCCGGCGGAACACACAGGGCTACACGGTCAGTAAAGCTATCAATTGCTTGTAGATGGCATGTGCCGTGATGGTTGGTTAGGGATAAGGATTTTTGTTTTCAACTAGAAACATCTGTTTTCTTTGTTTTAACTATCTTCTGTTATCCTAATGCTCTTGCCATGAGGTCTCGCAGAGAAGTGGGATGCGTAGATTTCTTCCAACGTCCAGAGGCTTGTTCTGTTGCTAGGTGTAACTTCATGGGAGTGTCAGAGGTACACTCTCAATCCATCGACGTCGTGATCTACCTCTTGCTCGTAGACCGGCGACCAGAATATGATTTGCTCTTGATGCAGGCTGGTCATAATGGATTCTGACTAAATGACCAAACCACTTGATTTGTTGGGCTTCAATGTAGTCACTAACTGGGTTTGTCCCTACTGTCTGTCTCAGCGTGGTGTTGCGGATTCGATCACGGATTGTCTTTCCGACTGCACTTCTCACACAGCGCTGGATCTTACTCTTATGTGTTTCTAATAAGGATCAAGATTGACATTGGTAACACAATATGGTTTATAAATAGTTGTATAAAACATGTTTGTATGATCTTGTAAGCCACTTTCATATTCATACGTTAAACATTGGTCGTCTGCGAAAAGTAACTCACAGCGACTCACGGTCTTTGCTTTCTGTAGTTTTTTTTTACTTGAAGAATCGCAAATATCTTTCATTTATGTTTGAGCTTTGTAAAGCTCCTCTCACATGAAGCCACATACACACAGATCGTAACAAAACAATGTTAGGCTTGGTGAAAGGATTGGGACAAAGTATCATTCAAATATCAATGCCAAAACTTCTATTGTTGTAACATTTTTAGCTTTTTCCAGATCTTCTTCTTCTTCTTCTTCTGCGTTCATTCTCAATCTCCCGCTACCAAATCCTGAAAGGGCTTACATAGCAGAATGTAGTCCAGAGAATGGAATGCGTTGTGTCGTAGTTTACAGCTTGACCGCGATATTTGCCCCTTTCGGTCCAACATATCCGACTTCAGCAAGCATTTTTTTAGTACCGGGTTAGCATTCCCTCTTCGATCCCTTCTCCTTAGCCAGTCTGCCCTGCTGCAGCCTGTTATCCAGGATCACCGCGTGGAGGTGTAGAAGGGTCTTGGCAGCTCTGGTTTGCTGGCCCTGACGCTAGCAGTCAGCTATGGGTCGCTGACCACTGCAGCTCATGCGCTGCTCAGCGTCTTGATCCCTTTTTCCAGATCAATCTATGCCGTACCTTCCTTTGCTGTCACTGTAAACACTTTGTTGCTTTTGTTAACGTTCTTGCACACAATGAAGCTTGTTATATTTTATTTTTAGTTGCAAACCTACATTTCGTCCAAGTGGTACACGGAATGACAAGAATAAGCCAACTATTACCTTCCTAATATGTAATTAAAAGGGGAGTAAGAAGGTTGTGCTTGGGGCTGGTAACCTCATCACGTAAAAATAACATTGCCATCATTAGCAACCACTGCAAAAGCTGGGATAAACTAGCTCTTGTTAAAACCTTTGCTGTTGCAGCTAAAAGGTCTGTGACCGAAAATGATGGATTCCGGTCAACACATCCTGAGCTTCGTATCTCTTTCCTGTGTTGGTATCTCTTTTGTATGTGCTCATGTCTCTTTGTTGTGTGTTCAAGTCTCCAGTTTATATTTCATAATGTGTTTAATGCTCGTTTGTGTATTGCCAGTTCTCGCTGATAATGAAAGTATTTTGGTAGCAATGTATGTATCGTTGTTGTTTCTGTTCAAACGTGGTAAGTGAACCATACATATTCATGTGTTTATTCTACAAAGGCTGCAAGAAAGAGATGGGAGCGTTAGGTCACAGGGTTCGAGCTGTGTTAGTTCTACCATCAGAAGCAAGGGACGTAATGGCTCTGCAACTACCATACACTGCAGACCGACACCGAGCGTTATTGTCCTACATACGCGTAGTATTTCATAGAACTGAAGAAACGAGTAATAACCACTAATATATGGTCAATTACATTGTATAGAGCTCAGACATGGACTCTGGCAAAGATGGATGAAAAAAACCTTGGATGCGTTTGAAATGTGGTGTTACCGAAAGAGTGAGTTGGGCAGAAAGAGGACCGAATCCGGCCAATGCACTCACTGATGTGGGCGCACAAAGACAAATATTGAGAAGGAAACAAAATCGCTGATTGAGTTGGCTGGGTCACAATATGTTTGTTTACATTCATGAATGAGGCAACTTAAGGTGTGCAGTGAAACACAGAAATACATAATCAAATACAAACTCTAGTGAGGAGTGGCTTGAAGGTTTTGTTTCATATGTCACATAAGAGGAATCAAGATGCTGAGCAGCACATGAGCTGCAGTGGTCAGCGACTCATAGCTGACTGCTAGCGTCAGGGCCAGCGAATTAGAGATGCCAAGACCCTTCTACACCTCCACGCGGTGATTCTGGATAACAGGCTGTAGCAGGGCAGACTGGCTAAGGAGAAGGAATCGAAAAGGGAATGCTAACCCGGTACTAAAAAAATGCTCGCTGAAAACGGATGTGTTGAAAGGTGGAAATATTACAGTCAAGCTGTAAACTACGACACAACACATTCCGTTCTCTGGACTACATTCTGCTACTTAAGCCTTTTCAGGGTTTGGTAGCGGGAGATTAACTTCACTAAACGTCTTTATACTGGTTTAGAAGACACTGCAGAGTCTGTATACAACCAGTTTCATTTACATCACCTTGCTCTAAAAGCTATGGGCATCTAATTTACTCGTAAATGCATTAAATGTCCCTGCCTCCACTACCTCCCCTGGCAATGCATTCCAAGCATTCCCCACTCTCTGACTAGAAAAAAATATTTCCTAATATCTAATCTGGACTTTTCTTTAGTCCACTTGTAGGTATGCCCTCTTGTTATTGTGGGTGGCTGTATTTAAAAAAAAAACTTGTTGTAGTCTAATTTATGCATTTATCTGATCATCTTATTAACATGTATTGTCACCACGAATTCCTCTCTCTTTTAGACACTGCAGGCCGGTTTTTCTGAGTCTTTCCTCGTAACCGTATTTCTGGAATCTCACTATCAGCTTTGTCGCTCTTTTTTGTATTCTTTCCAGCATGTTTATATCGCCTCTATGATAAGGAATGCACACCTGTACACAATACTCCAATCTAGGTCTAACTAATGCTTATACAGTTTGACTATCACTTCCTTGCTCCTATGTTTAATATTTCTTTTTATCTTTTTTATCATACCTTACATTGAGAACGAACGAAGACAAGCCAAGCCAAATGTCACATAATGAAAATTACATCCAGCAACAAACATGCAAGATTCCATATGATTGGCGTCATTATAATGTTAATGAATGTTATGTGCTTCAAGAAGGTCAGAACTTGTGCAGTGAGATTAACAATTTATAAATGATTTGTTCAAGAAAAAGGATAACACCAAAGTTAACGTACCTCTGCTTATTTCTCTCGACTTTCCAACACTCACACAATCAGATTTTAAATTTTTATAGAAGTATTGAAATATTTGTACATTTAATTGTATTATACCAACTGATAGAAGTATTGAAATATTTGTACATTTAATTGCATTATACCAAATGAAAATTATATACGTTTTGATGGCATGTTAAGAAATTCCATGTGCCAATTTATACAATGCAATAAGCAGGAGTGGTCTCCGGGGTCTTAGTGTATGACAAGGACAAGAATAGCACCACTGCCTGATAGAGAGCATGTCGTTAGAGGCGACTAACTGTGTGACATGGCATACCACCAGCCATGGTTAGCTGGTCTGCTAAGAGCAGCATAGGTGGCGCCTAAGAGGATGTGAGTCTACTCTGCTCTAGTGTCTATTAAGATGAACTCGCACATCGGTTAACTACCTAACGCAGCTGAGTATTAAGCTGCTCAAGCCTTGCCTGCTAAGTATGAAATCCTTCTCCCGGCTATATTCAGCTCATACCAGAGCTGCGACCTGCACAGGACATCTGCCCCTGTAGAAGTACAGGTCGACTAAGAACTAAGAACTAAGAATGAGCATGTTGAGTACACGTCTATACAACTTAAATTTTTGGCGAGAATTATTTCCATTACACTGGCACAATCTAAGAAGTAACACACACGTCTTTGAAATAAGCACAATATGATAAAACCTAACACAACACTCAGCACAGAATATCCCAACTTGTCAGATAACAATTACATAGCATAGTCGTGAACTGTTCACATCGTTAATGTTTACTTCCTCACAAAAGAACAATGTAAACTTTACATAAAGGGAGTTAATAAATGCTACTATCACAATAGTTAAGTTTTCTTTCCACTTTTGCCGTTAATTGCCGTGGGGAGCTTAAGTCGTCTGTCTTGCGCCAAGTGCGTTTCGTCGGTCAATGTGAGTTCGTGTCGCTACACAATTACTATAATGGCATCTATCCACCTGCTTAGCGACTGCCACCTTGTCCGGTAACAAGATCTAAACGCGTTGTAAGCCAGCAGTGGAAGTTGATGAATGTGCATTCTCATGAGATGACCAAACCAACGTATTTTCTGCCTGGAAATGTATTCTGCACAAGACGTGGTGACGACCATATCGCGAATGTCGCCATTTCGCATTTTGTCCTTCCTGGTAACACGAATGCCTTTCCTCAAACAACTTCATTTCACACGTCAAAATTCTGCTCTCACAGGCCCTGGACAGAGGCCATGTTTGACACTAGTAGTACAGAGTCGGCATAAATATACTGCTTATCAGCTGTTACTTTGTTGCAAAACCAATTCTCGGGTGCCTAAGCAGCAGTGACAGCTGATGAAAGATAATTTCTGACACCTAGTCTCGATTTCTCTATCGATCCTACTGTCTGCGGAAAAAAATACGAACCAAATACTTGAACTCACGGGCCTGTTGACGTGAAATTCATTTACACTTATCTTGAGTTGCCAAAGTGTTCTACTGATCATCATAGTTTCTGTTTTGCTCTCGTTAATTCCCATATTGTATTTAGCACAGTTCGTCGCAAGCGCGTTCATATGGTTTTCCAGTTTATTTTCATCGTCATACAGCAGGCATTGATCATCCGCAAAGAGAAAATCGTGTATTGAGTTTCGTGCTGCTTCAGATGTCTCAATTTGACCGGTCTCTGATGTGATTTTGTCAATGTAGATGTTAAACAACAGAGGAGAAAGCACACCCTTGTCTCACGCCGGTAGTTATTTCAAAAGCCTATGTGACACCATCAGTCGTTCTCACGACATTTATACTCGAACGACACAGTGCTCTGACATTATCAAGAAGCTGATCTTGTACAACATAATCTTCCAGTATCTTCCAAAGTTCAGTTATGTCCACCATATCAAACGGGTTTTCATGATCAATGAAGGCAATGCATATATGTTCGTTGTGTTCTATTGATCTTTCGCTTAATTGCCTTAAGGTGCAACCCCTACCATGACGAAATCCAAATTTCGCTCGTGACAGTTGAGGTTCAATAATATGTCTTATTCTCTGTTCTCACAATATACATGATTTATTTAAATTATTGTATTCGTTTCTTAAAATCAAATGTCTACTTTCAACGTTCATAAGAATAAAACTTAATTTATGAGACAAACTTTACTTTAAGGTACGTTGTAACATTTCGTTTCATGTTACGTATATTTAAAAATTAATATTGAATTAATTTGCCACAAGAGAGACTAGTTTCACAGAATGCAACATATATTTTAACTCTAACATTACTATTGGCAACTACAGGACAGACTAGTGTTTACTGTCAGGTCCAATGTTTAGAATCAGGGTAAGCATGCGAGCTAACACAAGTGCTTGAAATCAGAGCTGATTTCTCCCTTTAATGTCATGTACTGAGGTCGAATACGAGCATGTTAAATTTGGTCGTGTGGAAGATTTAAATCCTACGCCTTCAGTACGTACTCACAATGTGTATGTCTACGTGGACCTCCAGCAGGGCCATAGGTCACTCGTTCTAGATATATTTCTAGATGAGAGTGGAGACGCCCAAGGTAGAGCCTTTCGTGCAAGTTTATTTTCTTAAATCTTTCAGGGAAGGAGGGGGGGGGGGGGAGGGGGGGGATAACGCTTGTTTTTACAAAATATGTTTTGCAATTTATGTGTCTGTCGCCCTTACTACGTTTTAAAATAAATATCTTAGTATGCATAATATGGAAAATGGAATAATTTGGAATTGAAATATCGAAAACGAGTTTAATTTTCCATCTTTCGCACAATTTATGTAGATTATGTAAAGATATGTAAAACATCACATTTATTGCACATTTCGCTTTGAACTTCTTTTATAGTGTCATGAGCTTATAAGAAAATAATGAATTGACAAAATAATGAATTAATAAAATAATGAGTTAATACATGAAGGAAAAATAAAATAATGAATAAAACATTTGAACTGTCATAGTGAAATAACTGCTCCATGAGATAAGTAATAGGACAAAAAATAGTTTCTAGAGAGACAACACAACGCACTAGGAAATACAGCTACAACACTAATATCAGTGAGATACATGTTAAATCAAAAGACCTTGGATATAGATATCCCAAACTTGTTCACTGTACCTGGAGATTTCCGTTACTGTTCGGAGAAAAAACATTTTTGACCGTAAGGAATAACAATTTTCTTAATTAAAAAAAACAACAACAAAAAAAACAGACCGGGAACCTAAATTGCGAGACAGGGGAGAGAAGTAACATCTGGTTAGGCAAAACATACTGATCGGACCTGTTAGTGTCAGGTAAAACATACTGATCGGACCTGTTAATCAGGGCCAGGCAAAACGTACTGATCGGACCATGTAGTGTCAGGGCCAGGCAAAACGTACTGATCGGACCTGTTAGTGTCAGGCAAAACATACTGATCGGACCTGTTAGTGTCAGGCAAAACATATTGATCGGACCTGTTAGTGTCAGGCAAAACATACTGATCCGACCTGTTAGTGTCAGGGACAGGCAAAACATACAGATCCGACATGTTAGTCAGGGCCAGGCAAAACATACAGATCGGACCATGTTAGTCAGGGCCAGGTAAAACATACAGATCAGACCTGTTAGTCAGGGCCAGATAAAACATACTGATCGGACCTGTAAGTCAGGGCCAGGTAAAACATACTGATCGAAACTGTAAGTCAGGGCCAGGTAAAACATACTGATCGAAACTGTAAGTCAGGGCCAGGTAAAACATACAGATCGGACCATGTTAGTGTCAGGCAAAACATACAGATCAGACCTGTTAGTCAGGGCCAGGTAAAACATGCTGATTAGACTTGTTAGTCAGGGCCAGGTAAAACATACTGGTCGGACCATGTTAGTCAGAGTCAGGCAAAACATACAGATCGGACCTGTTAGTCAAGGTCAGGCACAACATACAGATCGGACATGTTAGTCAGGGCCAGGCAAAACATACAGATCGGACCTGTTAGTCAGGGCCAGGTAAAATATGCTGATCGGATATGCTAGTCAGGGTCAGGTAAAATATACTGATCAGAGATATTAGTCAGGATCAGGTAAAATATACTGATCAGACATGTTAGTCAGGGTCAGGTCAAATATACTGATCAAACATGTTAGTCAGGGTCAGTCAAATATACTGATCAGACATGTTAGTCAGGGTCAGATAAAACATTGTGATCGAACATATTTGTCAGGGTCAGGTCAAATATACTGGCCAAGACCCACACCTCCGTGTCACACAAGTGTCCACGAAAATGGATGTTCACATGGCGATCCTCCAAGTAGTGAGCGACACATAGGTGAAGCCAAGCATAGCACAACTGCCTTGGTGACCATGGTCTCTTTTCATCATCGGAATGTGACGAAAGCTATTGCGGCCCGCCACTTTACACCTTCTTCAGGGAGCACACAAGTTTAATCTAACTCATTGTCGGTATTCAACAACAACAACAATGACAAGAACAAGTACATGACAGAGAAATCAATGACCTTTCATTTAATAATAATAATAATAATAATAATATTTTTTGTTTAGGCGTCTCAGGCCCGTTGCGTCGATCGGCCACATCCTTGACCCACTGCTAAGGCGTGGTTTCAGGCGTCGCCTAGGTCGGCCACATCCATGACCCACTGCTAAGGTGTGGTTCCAGGCGTCGCCTAGGTCGGCCACATCCATGACCCACTGCTGAGGCGTGGTTCCAGGCGTCGCCTACGTTTCCAGGCGTCGCCTAGGTCGGAGGTCAGCCACAGCCTGGAACCACTGCTAAGGCGTGGTTTCAGGCGTCGCCTAGGTCGGAGGTGGAGGCTGATATATGCTGGAGCCACTGTGCGGGGATGGCCTTTTATGTGCCCCCAGCCCGTCGGGGGAAGACGTTTGGCGCCGAGGAACGACTTGTGTAGTATCTTGTGACCATGGATTTCCTGGTCGAGCCGTACAATATGACCAAACAAAGAAACTCGACGCCGGTCAAGTGTTTCTGAGATTGGGTGGAGGCTAGTTTTAGTAGAGACCTCCACGTTGTAGATGTAGCCATACCATCTGATGTCCAGGATACGCCGCTGGTTGCGCACGTGAAAGGCTTCCAGTCTCGACATGTCATGTTTCATCAATGTCCATGTTTCGGAGTCGTAAAGCAGGACTGGGACCACGCAGGACTGGTAGATGCGGATCTTTGTCTCAAGGAAGATCTTGCCATTACTCCACAAACGTCGGAGGTCATGCATAGCAGACGCAGCTAGTCCGATCAGCCTTGATGTATCGGGACCGCTGCACCCATCGGATGATATCATTCTACCGAGATAGATGAATTCGTTGGTGCCCTCCGCAGTGTGACCTTGAGTTTCAATACTCTGGAGTGCTGTGTCAGAAATGAGGTTCTGAACTTTTGTTTTGGCCCAGGATATAGACATGCCTAGGTAGGGTGTTTCGCTGTCTAACATTTGCAGAGAGCGCTGCATCGCTATATCTATATCTTCAATTTGCTGTTGTTTAATCGTGGACGAAATGGGGTAAATTATTATGAAATTTTGAGACAACGGTGAGAAGATGCTTACCTACATTCTGCATATTTCCGCTGATACTTAAAATGTTCGTCGCTGTCTGCAACACATACGTGAAGTGAAGTCTGCCACTTCCTGACGCGTCAATTGTACTCTTCTATCTCATCTCAAGTCTTCTGTAAACGTGCACTTAGCTCATGCATGTTGTCAATTTTATATCGGCAGACACTTCATTGCTTCATCCTAAATCCCGTAGCTCCCTGGCTTCAGATCCCGTCTTTCTGGGGACTACATATTTGGTTCGATGAACACTCCCGTGTCTCATGTGTGAACACCTTTACTGTTTTCGAAGCATGAAGAACATGCGCGACGCATTGCTGGAAGATGACGAATTCTGATGGCAGGAAGAAGACACGTCATCAAGGATTCGTTGTGGTAGTAATCGCCATCCGTCTTGATGCCAGGTTGAACAATATAAATTCCCTTGTGGGATACTTGCGTCTTAACTCACCCCAAACATGGTTCCCTGGGTTTCTATCGTTAGGTAACGGTACATTCTATTTCGGCCTAAAGGGAGGACAGGTCGATATAATTTTATTTTTAAGAAATAAGTAAAGACTTAGATAAGGATA